>JACEFZ010009282.1:0-517096 GCA_014155875.1 Cepaea nemoralis | reverse complement strand
TTTTTCCAAAACCCTGTTACGCTGGCAAAATCGTTGCAGTAGATCCTTGCGCCATAGGCAGTTTCAACGTTACCCTGTCACCCATTCACAGTAAGAATAAAGATGTGTGATTTGCTATCTCTACGTGCCCGTGTGTAATGCATTAAGTCCTTTACAGAACGTTGCTCTTATTAAGACCCGTTGACATGTCTCTCGATCTCTTGCGATTTACCCGTCTCATGCGCCATTATGCTCACAGTGTGTGAATGTTCCATGTATGGTCGACTCTAGTGTAGGCCGTGGCCTGGTGTTCAGGAGGTAGACCCTCGCTTACACTCTAGTGTAGACAGTAGCCTGGAGGTCAGGAGGTAGACCCTGGCTTACACTCTAGTGTAGACAGTGGCCTGGCGGTCAGGAGGTAGACCCTCCCTTACACTCTAGTGTAGGCCGTGGCCTGGCGGTCAGGAGGTAGACCCTCCCTTACACTCTAGTGTAGGCCGTGGCCTGGCGGTCAGGAGGTAGACCCTGGTTTACACTCTAGAAACCGAAGAGCGGTTTCAAGATGGCGACGGACGGTCGTGTTGTTTTGTGTTCGTTAACTTTTTCGCGTAAGGGATGGATTTATTCATCTCTTGCGTGTAATTGGTGTGCCAGGATGTAAAACCAGGAGTTTCTACTCAAGATCTGCGCGGGTGCTACGGAGTTCGTGCATCGAGCGAAGCCATCCTTGGGTGAATTTTCAGCAGCGTGTGTGGTTATCAGCAGTCTGTGTTTAAGTTTTTTCAACATGGCGGAAGAACGTCTTCTTTCCGAGCGATCAACAGTCAACATAACGAAGCGGCGTGGTAGCCGCGCAGGGACAAAGAAGCAAGGTAAGCGCGGGGGTTTGAGATGTTTTAGACTCAAGTGTCACCGTCTAGGACTCAGGAACATCCGTATTCTATATTGGAACTGTGCCAGTGTAAAACAACGGGGCTCTATTTTAGAAACCCTAGTTTACAGGAACGACATTGTAGCACTCCAGGAGACGAGACTGGGCGATCAGCTACTCCGAATTGCCGGCTTCAAATGTTTCTACAACAGACGACATCTGGGAACGGCGATTCTCGTTCGCGACAGCATGGTGGCGTCAGAGCTAGACATGTCCAGTTGGGACAGTGACGATATACAAATACAGGCGTTGAGAGTTCATTCCAGTATACCATTCGTGTTGGTTAATGTTTATGCCCGCAATGCGAGTGTGGACGCCCAGAAGTGGCAGTGCTTAAGTGGCATATTAGGCCACGAGAGAAATGTTATTTTCTGTGGTGACTTCAACGCTAAAGGCAGATCATGGGGAAACACTTCCTCCAATACACAAGGGGAGGAGCTCGAGACTGCACTGGAAACCATCGACCTGGTTTGTATCAACAGTGGCTGTGTCACCAGGACAGCAAGCCGTCCAGGCGATGAGGACAGTGCTATTGATCTGGCGCTAGTTTCACCTTCACTCACTACAGTGTGTAGATGGGGTGTCCTAGGACACCATGGCAGCGACCACCACCCTTGCAGCATATTGGTGGAGAAAGGCAGAACCAGGCAGCACAAGCTAAAGGTAAAGACGTTCCAGTATGACAGTACAGGGCAAGATGTGGTGAGCAAAATAAGACGTGACAAGCGCAGAACGTTTCAGGGCAGGAGAAAAAGCTGGGAGCAGCCACCGTGGTGGAGTTTCGAGGTGGAGAAGGCTTGGGTGGATAAGCGTAGTGCTGTAAGGAGATGGCAAAATGCCAAGAAGAACAGAGCTGGTCATCCTAGTCCCTGCTTGCACTTAGAAAGAGAGATGCACACAAAAGTAAGCTATTTCAAAAAACTGGTCAAGGTGGTTAAAAGCGAAAAATGGGCAGAGGTGTGTCAAAGAGTAAGCACAGACAAGTCACTGAAATTGTTCTGGCGACTACATAAAAGCATGAGTGGGGTAGTCAAGAATAAGAGCATTTCTGACTTCCAAGGTGCTGACCTCATCTGGCAGAGGACTGATGAGGACAAGGGCAAAGCCCTCTTTGAACGCTACCTTGAGCAGAGCAACCAGACAGACATGGGAGGCCGGAATCTGGCCAAGGAGGTCACCTCAGACAGATGCAAGGCCCAGAACACTTCGGATGAAGACACAGTGACAGTGAAAGAAATCAAGGCTGTGCTTCGACGATCAAAAAACAGTGCTCCGGGTCCTGATGGCATAAGATACGACGACATAAATAGGTGTACCGACAATGAGCTAGAGAAACTAGCAGACATGTACAACAACAGTATAGGGAGTGCTAGCATCAAGGAGGAATGGTTACATAGCTATCTGATTCCCTTGCCGAAGCCTGACAAAGACCACAAAAAAATTCAGGGATATCGAATTATAACCATGCAGAATACAGTAGGCAAGCTGCTGGAGAAGGTAATTGCCAGGAAAATATCAAGCCAACTAGAGAGGCAAGGTGTTTTCCCACCTACCCTGGGTGGGTACCGTCCAAAAAGAGAAACCTGGACCAATGCAGCAGTCTTTGCCCATGATGTCTATGAAGGTTTCCACTCAGGCACTGAAACTGTTGCTGCAGCGATTGATCTTGAGGACGCATACAACAGAGTACCACTGGATTTTTTAATGTTTCAGCTTCTTGAACTAAACGTAAGTCCATTCCTCCTTAGTTGGATCGCTGCAGCCCTCTTCCAACGGAAAGTAGTTTTTAGATGTGGCAGTTGGACTTCGGAACCAACAACAATATATCCTGGCCTACCACAGGGATCACCATTATCTCCGGTACTGTTCAACGCCTACACAGTGAGAATCACCAGTGAGCAGATCACTGGACCTGGCAGGACATTGTCATATGCCGATGATGTTTTAGTGTATCGTCAGGGTAAGGATAGAGAGGAGGTTGCTGTGGAACTACAAACCGAACTCAATCGCATAAGTACTTGGTGTGATGAAGCTGGGGCAATGGTCAACCCAACAAAGGCAACAGTGACTTGGTTCTCGTTGAATAATCATATTGTCAACAATCCAACACCAACTGTAATGCTGTGTTCAGAGACGGTGGAAAGAACGCAGGCAATGAATTACCTGGGGATACGGTTTGATCGAAGCCTTGCTTATAATGTGCACATAGACCAGGTGATAACAAAGGCCAAGCGGGGCTTGGCAGCGATGCGGGTGATGGCGGCAGCAAACTGTGAGCAGCGCCATCTATGTCTTCTGTACGAGGGGCTGGTCATGTCTGTTTTGGAGTATGCAATGGCAATCCTGACTCTCAGCCATAAGCAGATAGAAAGGATGGAAAGGATACAGAATGAAGCTATGCGCATTATTCTTGGATGTACAAGAGATACAGCATGCAGGGCGATGCGCTACCTTCTTGATTTTCCAACCATTGAAGAGAGAATGCAAGTTTGCAGGGCACGCGCCTACCTCAGAATTAACGCAAACACACAGCATCCACTGCATAGTGAAATTAGGAAGGTGAAGGGCAGCAGGTTAAAAAGAGGACGGTCGTGGATGGGTCAAGCCGAAGACATTCTTCAACAGGTGTGTTCACTTGAGGACTTAGAACCTGGCGAGGAGTGGGTGCAAGTGCCAACAGACTTCTGCACATCCTTTTCAGTTTGCATCCAACTAGATAGAAAATGCAGACAAGAAAATCCGGCTGCTGTGGAGGCTGAAGTACAAGCGTTGATTTTCGAGAATTCGCTAGACAGTGACGCGGTCATCTACACAGATGGGTCGGTCGTCCGACATGTGAGAAGCTCATGGGCCTTTACAGCTCGGGCCGGAGGGAGAATTGTGAAGGAGGACTCTGGTGCTTTCACTGAAACCACAAGTAGCCTGACCATGGAAGTCATGGCAGTAAGTAAAGCAATAACATGGCTCGAGACACAGACATTCACTAGGGCTTGTTTCCTTAGCGACTCAATGAACATGATCAAGAGGATAGAGGAGGGGTCGATCCGAAGAGAATGGTTGCTGCCTCTGGAGCGGTCTCGGCTGGCAAAGATTAGTTTCATCTTCGTGCCAGGGCATGCGGGAGTACAAGGAAATGAGCGGGCTGACAAGCTCGCAGGTGAGGCTACTGTGGAGGGCGGACGCGCCATGGACCAGGCTGACATTCTGAATGCTCTACGAGAAGTGAGACTTTTGCAAGAACCAAGTGATGACTGTGAATCTACAACAATGGCCAGACTGCGAGAGCAGCAAATTAAAAGAGGCGTGGCCAAACAAGAACACTACGCAGGAAGCCAAAGAAGATTGATAAACCAACACAGAACTGGCGTCGTTAGCCGCTACACGCTGCGGGATTTGCTGAGGAGGGGATCCGAGCACTTATGGACTGAATGGTCCGATGTGCAACGAGGATGATCTGTCGACTAACTAACTAACTAACTTACACTCTAGTGTAGGCCGTGGCCTGGCGGTCAGGAGGTAGACCCTCGCTTACACTCTAGTGTAGGCCGTGGCCTGGCGGTCAGGAGGTAGACCCTGGTTTACACTCTAGTGTAGGCCGTGGCCTGGCGGTCAGGAGGTAGACCCTGGTTTACACTCTAGTGTAGGCCGTGGCCTGGCGGTCAGGAGGTAGACCCTCCCTTACACTCTAGTGTAGACAGTGGCCTGGCGGTCAGGAGGTAGACCCTGGTTTACACTCTAGTGTAGGCCGTGGCCTGGCGGTCAGGAGGTAGACCCTGGTTTACACTCTAGTGTAGACAGTGGCCTGGCGGTCAGGAGGTAGACCCTGGTTTGCACTCTAGTGTAGGCCGTGGCCTGGCGGTCAGGAGGTAGACCCTCGCTTACACTCTAGTGTAGGCCGTGGCCTGGCGGTCAGGAGGTAGACCCTCCCTTACACTCTAGTGTAGACAGTGGCCTGGCGGTCAGGAGGTAGACCCTCGCTTACACTCTAGTGTAGGCCGTGGCCTGGCGGTCAGGAGGTAGACCCTGGTTTACACTCTAGTGTAGGCCGTGGCCTGGCGGTCAGGAGGTAGACCCTCGCTTACACTCTAGCGTAGACAGTGGCCTGGCGGTAAGGAGGTAGACCCTCGCTTACACACTAGTGTAGGCCGTGGCCTGGTGGTCAGGAGGTAGACCCTGGCTTACACTCTAGTGTAGCCAGTGGCCTGGCTGGTCAGGAGGTAGACCCTGGTTTACACTCTAGTGTAGGCCGTGGCCTGGCGGTCAGGAGGTAGACCCTGGTTTACACTCTAGTGTAGACAGTAGCCTGGCGGTCAGGAGGTAGACCCTCGCTTACACTCTAGTGTAGACAGTGGCCTGGTCGGTCAGGAGGTAGACCCTGGTTTACACTCTAGTGTAGGCCAGTGGCCTGGCGGTCAGGAGGTAGACCCTCGCTTACACTCTAGTGTAGACAGTGGCCTGGCTGGTCAGGAGGTAGACCCTGGCTTACACTCTAGTGTAGACAGTGGCCTGGCGGTCAGGAGGTAGACCCTGGCTTTACACTCTAGTGTAGGACAGTGGCCTGGCTGGTCAGGAGGTAGACCCTGCGCTTACACTCTAGTGTAGACAGTGGCCTGGCGGGTCAGGAGGTAGACCCTGGCTTACACTCTAGTGTAGGCCAGTGGCCTGGCGGTCAGGAGGTAGACCCTCGGTTTACACTCTAGTGTAGGCCGTGGCCTGGCGGTCAGGAGGTAGACCCTCGCTTACACTCTAGTGTAGACAGTGGCCTGGCGGTCATGAGGTAGACCCTGCCTTTACACTCTAGTGTAGGCCGTGGCCTGGCGGTCAGGAGGTAGACCCTCGCTTACACTCTAGCGTAGACAGTGGCCTGGCGGTCAGGAGGTAGACCCTCCGCTTACACTCTAGTGTAGGCCGTGGCCTGGCGGTCAGGAGGTAGTACCCTCGCTTACACTCTAGTGTAGACCGTGGCCTGGCGGTCAGGAGGTAGACCCTGGCTTACACTCTAGTGTAGGCCGTGGCCTGGCGGTCAGGAGGTAAGACCCTCGCTTACACTCTAGTGTAGGCCGTGGCCTGGCGGTCAGGAGGTAGACCCTCGCTTACACTCTAGTGTAGGACAGTGGCCTGGCGGTCATGAGGTAGACCCTGGCTTTACACTCTAGTGTAGGACCGTGGCCTGGCTGGTCAGGAGGTAGACCCTCGCTTACACTCTAGTGTAGGCCGTGGCCTGGCGGTCAGGAGGTAGACCCTGGTTACACTCTAGTGTAGGCCGTGGCCTGGCGGTCAGGAGGTAGACCCTCGCTTACACTCTAGTGTAGACAGTGGCCTGGCGGTCAGGAGGTAGACCCTCGCTTACACTCTAGTGTAGGCCGTGGCCTGGCGGTCAGGAGGTAGACCCTGGTTTACACTCTAGTGTAGGCCGTGGCCTGGCGGTCAGGAGGTAGACCCTGGTTTACACTCTAGTGTAGACAGTGGCCTGGCGGTCAGGAGGTAGACCCTGGTTTACACTCTAGTGTAGGCCGTGGCCTGGCGGTCAGGAGGTAGACCCTGGTTTACACTCTAGTGTAGGCCGTGGCCTGGCGGTCAGGAGGTAGACCCTGGTTTACACTCTAGTGTAGGCCGTGGCCTGGCGGTCAGGAGGTAGACCCTGTTTACACTCTAGTGTAGGCCGTGGCCTGGCGGTCAGGAGGTAGACCCTCGCTTACACTCTAGTGTAGACAGTGGCCTGGCGGTCAGGAGGTAGACCCTGGTTTACACTCTAGTGTAGGCCGTGGCCTGGCGGTCAGGAGGTAGACCCTCGCTTACACTCTAGTGTAGACAGTGGCCTGGCGGTCAGGAGGTAGACCCTGGTTTACACTCTAGTGTAGGCCGTGGCCTGGCGGTCAGGAGGTAGACTCTGGTTTACACTCTAGTATAGGCCGTGGCCTGGCGGTCAGGAGGTAGACCCTGGTTTACACTCTAGTGTAGACAGTGGCCTGGCGGTCAGGAGGTAGACCCTGGTTTACACTCTAGTGTAGGCCGTGGCCTGGCGGTCAGGAGGTAGACCCTCGCTTACACTCTAGCGTAGACAGTGGCCTGGCGGTCAGGAGGTAGACCCTGGTTTACACTCTAGTGTAGGCCGTGGCCTGGCGGTCAGGAGGTAGACCCTCGCTTACACTCTAGTGTAGACAGTGGCCTGGCGGTCAGGAGGTAGACCCTGGTTTACACTCTAGTGTAGGCCGTGGCCTGGCGGTCAGGAGGTAGACCCTCGCTTACACTCTAGTGTAGACAGTGGCCTGGCGGTCAGGAGGTAGACCCTGGTTTACACTCTAGTGTAGGCCGTGGCCTGGCGGTCAGGAGGTAGACCCTCGCTTACACTCTAGTGTAGGCCGTGGCCTGGCGGTCAGGAGGTAGACCCTCGCTTACACTCTAGTGTAGGCCGTGGCCTGGCGGACTGGCACAATGTAATAATAACACTGGGTCGTGAGTACAGATAATGGGCAGCGGGCCGCACTGAGTTTGAAGTGCAACAGCTGATCCAGAGTAACACACATCAAGGTGACATAGTCATCTCACAGTTGTGAGAAATAGACGTTGTGGTTGGGGCTTTATTGCAAAGACTAATGGACGAGTCTTGAAAAAGGAGAGTCTGGCATATGAGACTACGACCTCCAGCATAAGAATGGAGGTGGAGGCAGTAAAAGCGGCATTCCGTTGGCTAGAATGAGACTACTGCAACACACGTTGTATTCATTACGGATTCAAAGAGTATGCTTAGTAAGGTTGAGAAAGGAATGTTTCGTGTGAAATGGCTCTCGTCGCTTCAGAGGTCACAGATTGTGAGAACTGTATGGATATTTTGCCCTGGTCATGCGGGGATGCGGGGGAATGAACAGGCTGATAGGCTAGCAGGGAATACAACTCTTGGCGACAGATTGCCTATGGACAAAGGTGGGGGGGGGGGGGGGGCCGCGCGCTTGTGGGAGCAGGTGGAGAAGGCGGAGGAACAGATTGAGAAACCATATGTTGAAAGAATGAGATTGCGGGAGATCGACAGGGGTTCTGGAAGAATCTCAAAACTGAGAGGGAAGATCAGGAGAACTTTTCATCAGATAGCGGTGGGAACGATTAGTAGTATGACTCTTCGCTGGCTGTTGAACGATGGGACGGAGCACGTATGGGAATGTCCTGAGTGCAGTGATGTCGGTTCTTAACTCAACTCAACTTGTCTGGATTTGTAGGGATAGTCTACATTCATCTTTCCATGGAGAACGCTCTGGAATAGTTGTCAGGGGGATACCAACTGTGGGAAGATAGTTGGTTTTTCTGCAGAGTCGTTTGGCCTTGTGGATAAAACTACTTCTTTTCAACCGCCCCTATAGCTAAGTTTGCACATGTTCTTCATAGAGTGACCTGGCAAGCTGAGGAACTTTTCTGCTTGTATTAGCGTTTTCGTATCTATGCACTCTCTCAGTGCATGTGTCCTCCCCATCCTCTCCATCTCCTTTATAGGGGTTGATCTCATCCCTTCTGTGGTGACTCTAAGTGCTTGATTTTGCACCTTGTCCAGCTCTTGTAGTGTGGTTTTTTACGCTGAACACCACGCAGTTGACCCGTATTCCAGGTGTGGTCGTATGCTCTGTTAATAAACTTTGCTAAGTATTTTCCGACTGGCTCCCCATGTGGTTCCATTTAGTATTCTCAGGATGGATATTTTCCTTTCTGGCTTTTGCTACTGTTTTGTTGATGTGCTTTCTCTTTCAGCCTGTCATGAAATATTACTCCAAGGTATGTTGGTTCTTTATCTTCTCTTAGGGGTGTTCCATTTATCTGGTTGATCCCTGCCTTTTGTTTTGGAGAGAGGGTAAATAGAGTGTTGCTGCACTTGTCAGTGTTTATGCTGACACACCATCTATTTGCCCATGCAACAAATGAATCTACAGCTCTTTGTAGCGATCTGGTGGCCACTGATGCATGTTCATTTGTGCTCCATAGAACCAGGTCATCAGCGTACATTGTCGCTTTAATTCCATGCGGTAGATTAGCAGGATCATTGATGAAGATTAGAGAAAGTGTGGGGGACAAGACTCCGCCCTGGGGAATACCGTGGCGCAGTAGTACTTTCTTGCTCTTGAGTCCGTCTATCTGGACTCGGGCTCTTCTGTTGCGCAAGTATGCTTTCACCCATATTACATTCTTCCATTGACTTTACAGTTTCTCAGTTTCTTCATCAGACCCTCTTTCCAGACTTTGCCAAAGGCTTTCTTCAGATCTATTCATGCCGCAAGCACCAGCTTCGTCTCTTGGAATGCATCCTCAATTTCTTGAGAGAGGTAGGTTGTCTGATATTCAGTACAGTTTTTTTTTTTTTTTTTTTTGCATATCCTTTACAGGACATCGCAGTCAAAACCAGCATCTTTCAGCTGTATGTTGATTTCTTGGCAAGATTACGCTCAGTAGTTTGCCATTGCTTTCTGAGCGGCCGGCTCACATACCCCGTAAGTTACCGATGCGATTCGAACCACTGCTGATTCTCACCGTCATCACGTTACCCTACGAGAGTATACGAGATTACGGAGAAAAGTCATAACCCCTAAGCCACGAAGCCGGCATTCAGTACAGTAGCACTGCCTAAAGCCAGCCCAATGTGGCACAAGGATGTTTTCACTTTCAATGTACCACTGCAGTCTGTGATTTATAACGCGTTCCATTGTTTTGCAGAGACCGCTGGTGAAGTTAATTGGTCTGTAGCTGGAGACAATGGAACTATCTTTCCTGATTTTGGGAGGGGTAACATGATTGCTTCTCTCCAGGTTTGTGGAACACTGCCTAAGGTCCAGCTGTTATTGAAGATTTGCAACAGCTTTGCTTTGGCTTCTGTTCATAGGTTCCTGATCATTTCATTGGAGATACCATCAGCTCCTGGTGACTTTCTTATTTTCAGTTTTGATATGGCTATCTCCCGTTCGCTGATTGTGATAGATGCCTCCAGAACCTCATGTAGTATTTCATTCAGTCCTGTATGTTGCCATTTCTCTCGAATCTCTTGTTGTTTCTCTGAACTCATTTCGATATTATCTTGTGCGAATGAGTCCGCAAAATGGTTAGCTGCTTGCTTTCCTGTTAAGATGTTTCCGTCTTTATGTAGTGCAATTTTTGAGTTTCTCCCTGTGCCCTCGTCGTTAAGTTGTTTTATTAACTTCCACAACTTCCTTTCATAGTTCAAATACTGTTTTCTCCTGTCAACTTTTCTGTCTAGCCTGCAGCTTGGCCCTATGAAATTTGGCTTTTGCGTGCTGGTATTTATTGTGGTGCTCTTGGCTGGGTTTGGCCTCTGCTTGCTTTCTACACACTTCCACATCACTGTGCAACTGTTCCAGTTCACTACTCCAGTAGGGTTTATAATGTTTACGGGCTCCTCTTGGTATTGTTTCTCGTGCTGCCTGTAGTATGCATTTCCCAAACTCTTCAACTACTTTATTTATGTCTTTCTCAGTGTTCAGGTTTCTAACCAGTATGCTGGTGCGATGCTTGTACATTGCCCAGTCTGTTTTCTTGTAGTTCGACCTCGAGAGGGTGCTACTTTCACTCACAAGCTCATTTTCTACAGCTAGAAAGACTATCCGATGGTCACTGCCACCAAGTTGTTTCCCAACAATTCGTGTAATGTTCCACTCCAGGTCTGGTGAATGAAAAGCCAGGTCAAGTGTAGTTGTTGTGTGCCATGGTCTCGAGTAGAAGGTATGTGGGTCAGACGGCTTGTTAATCAAGACAAATCTATGCTCATTCTGCCACACACAATATTTTTTTTCTTTTAATGGTAGTGTGTCCAGTGCCTGTGGGCGGTCACTGGGACAGTAATAATTGATCAGATGTAGGTCTGTACTGCCTGTCTTAAGTTTTAAGTGTCTGATACTCAGCCTCTTCCATGTAAACTTCCATTTGGGAAGCAGTGATGTTTTTTTTTTTTACAAGGGTCAGTACCCCACCCTTTCGCCTGTGCTTTCGGTCAGATCAGTAACACTGGTAAGCCTCTGATTTTGAAGGCTATATTTTCGTTCAGGTGAGTTTCTTCCAAGCAACATACGCTTAATTGTTCTTGGTCCAAGATGTTTTCTAGTTCTATTTTTATTTTTTTTTGCCGACTCTCTCCGCATTCCAGTGCATTATTTTTAGTCTTTGTTTGGTATGGCCAGACGCTCTATTCTCAGGTCCCCTGGCTCCACAGGGCATCTGAGGAGGACCTCCAGTAGTTGTCGTTGGACCATTTTGAGGCATAGGGTCCGGCTCTGCACCTGCCTGGAGATCCAAACCAGGGAGAGTACCATACCATTTAGCAGTAGTCGACATATTTTCATGGCGTAATTGCGTGGCATCCTGATTTCTGTGGTGCGCCTCCTGGCTGGTTGCTTCCGTCTTCAGCACCTTTCTTTTACTAGAGCAGACTGTGGTCATACTCGAGTTTAGATATGTAGGTGCGCACACACGTGTCTGCGCATGCATGTACGTGCATACACATATAGAGCGTACTGGTTATTTTTCGGCGCCTGAGACTCGCCACCGCCCCTTCTCCTGTTAGTTAAAATAGTTCCGCCACGTAAAGACCAGGAGTTGGACTTTTACTGCAGAAGTGATGAATGCACGAACCATTGGGTATTTATGCAAGGTTTGGCGCTCACCCCAACTCTGCGTCCCCGGCTACATAACAGCAACATTTGGAACTGCACCAAGCATATCAAAGCCACCTGTTTTATTCCTTCTATATTGAATCAGAGAGTATAACGAGTTTGATGTAATTGTTGCCTGCACGCTACTAGAGGACAGCAGTTCCTGTCTCTTACTCCACTCTCATGCTGGATTGTTTGAGATAAGATTCTACCTTTGTTTTTCAATAGATCCACCTCTGCACACCAATAGAGGACTGCACTTATTACTGTCTCTCATTCCATTCTCATGCTGGATTGTATGAGATCATAAGCTCCACCTGTGTTTCTCATTAGTTCCACCCTGCATGCCAGTCATATACCCCCATCCTGAGTGACTTCTGTTTATCATTGATCCATCGGTGTCAATCATGAAATCATATTTACTGACATCATCCAATAAAATGTGCTATCTTGATTAGCCCTTCACACCACTGTGCACTCCCTGCCCAGGGGTACTTAGCACATTATCTTGGTGTCCTATAGCCAGCCTGTTATAACTGTTAAAACCTATAACATATACTCACAGGAGGGTCATTTTCCCAACAACAGATTCTGCCTTCACATCCATGACACCTGTCTCTTGAAGTTGTTGCCCTTATGAATCATAGATTATAATCCAGGTTTTGTCAATAGTGTTGCTGTTACCCCTGGACACATGGGTACATACTCTGAATTGGCCAAGAATGTAGTTAGATATAATGAACTAGAGACCAAGCATGTATCACAATGGTTTGATGAATGCTCTCTGTGTACATACCCCAGTCAGCTACACATGTCACAAAACTCAAGCCACGTGATATTTTAACAGACACCTTGTCTCCCATTGTTTAAAATATACAAACAATGCTAACAGATACTGCTGCTTATGAGAAACCATACACAAGATGCCAGTGGCAGTATGTCTGTAGATCTGGCTGATGTATACATAACACATAACTTTAACAGAATGTTTTCTGGTGTGAAGATGAATAATGAAAATACAGACAATAGGTTGCCTGATTTATTGCCTGGCATATTTCATTGTATTTTGTCAGGTCCTTCTACATAAGTCAATCAACATAAAATGAAGCAAACAATGCATCCTTAAAGCTGAAATACTCAACACACATGACTGTGACAACATACAAGACTGTGACAACATGTGTGTTGAGTATTTCAGCTTTATGAATTCATTATCTGCTGCATGTTATGTTGATTGACTTATGCAGAATGCGTCTGAAAAGATGCAGCGAAATCTGCCAGACAAGAAAACAGGGCAGCTTAAAGGCCAGAGGACTAACTTTACTGCATCAGGTTTCATCTCATTTGGTCTCTATCCACAGAGCAATCTGCCAAAAGTGTTGAACAGGGCACACGCTCTGTGGCTCCAGTGACAAACCCCAGAAGCCTCAGAGAACAGGGTACAAGCTCTGTGACTCCAGTGACAAACCCCAGAAAATGGGGCACACGCTCTGTGGCTCCAGTGACAAACCCCAGAAGACTCAGAGAACAGGGTACAAACTCTGTGGCTCCAGTGACAAACCTCAGAAGCCTCAGAGAACAGGGTACAAGCTCTGTGACTCCAGTGACAAACCCCAGAAAACAGGGCACACGCTCTGTGGCTCCAGTGACAAACCCCAGAAGACTCAGAGAACAGGGTACAAACTCTGTGGCTCCAGTGACAAACCCCAGAAGCCTCAGAGAACAGGGTACATGCTCTGTGGCTCCAGTGACAAACCCCAGAAGCCTCAGAGAACAGGGTACATGCTCTGTGGCTCCAGTGACAAACCCCAGAAGCCTCAGAGAACAGGGTACATGCTCTGTGGCTCCAGTGACAAACCCCAGAAGCCTCAGAGAACAGGGAACAAGCTCTGTGGCTCCAGTGACAAACCCCAGAAGCCTCAGAGAACAGGGTACAAACTCTGTGGCTCCAGTGACAAACCCCAGAAGCCTCAGAGAACAGGGTACAAGCTCTGTGACTCCAGTGACAAACCCCAGAAAACAGGGCACACGCTCTGTGGCTCCAGTGACAAACCCCAGAAGACTCAGAGAACAGGGTACAAACTCTGTGGCTCCTGTGACAAACCCCAGAAGCCTCAGAGAACAGGGTACAAGCTCTGTGACTCCAGTGACAAACCCCAGAAAATGGGGCACATGCTCTGTGGCTCCAGTGACAAACCCCAGAAGACTCAGAGAACAGGGTACAAGCTCTGTGGCTCCAGTGACAAACCCCAGAAGCCTCAGAGAACAGGGTACAAACTCTGTGGCTCCAGTGACAAACCCCAGAAGCCTCAGAGAACAGGGTACAAGCTCTGTGACTCCAGTGACAAACCCCAGAAAATGGGGCACACGCTCTGAGGCTCCAGTGACAAACCCCAGAAGACTCAGAGAACAGGGTACAAGCTCTGTGGCTCCAGTCACAAACCCCAGAAGCCTCAGAGAACATGGTACATGCTCTGTGGCTCCAGTGACAAACCCCAGAAGCCTCAGAGAACAGGGTACATGCTCTGTGGCTCCAGTGACAAACCCCAGAAGCCTCAGAGAACAGGGTACATGCTCTGTGGCTCCAGTGACAAACCCCAGAAGCCTCAGAAAACAGGGTACAAGCTCTGTGGCTCCAGTGACAAACCCCAGAAGCCTCAGAGAACAGGGTACAAGCTCTGTGGCTCCAGTGACAAACCCCAGAAGCCTCAGAGAACAGGGTACAAGCTCTGTGGCTCCAGTGACAAACCCCAGAAGCCTCAGAGAACAGGGTACAAACTCTGTGGCTCCTGTGACAAACCCCAGAAGCCTCAGAGAACAGGGTACAAGCTCTGGGGCTCCAGTGACAAACCCCAGAAGCCTCAGAGAACAGGGTACAAGCTCTGGGGCTCCAGTGACAAACCCCAGAAGCCTCAGAGAACAGGGTACATGCTCTGTGGCTCCAGAAACAAACCCCAGAAGGCTCAGAGAAAACTACACTCATGAACCAAATAATGGAGTTGGGAAACAAGCCCACAACCTTCAGAGTGTGAGGCAGGCAGCTTAACCACTTCACCACAGAGATCCCCAGACAATAAAGCTGTGCTGACATAACTGATGACTAGAACCTTTTGTGTCAAGACCATGTTCCTGTCATCAAACATCTGTAATTTACAAACAAACATATTTGATTCACACAATTTTTATTGTCAAGGTGTACAATTAATGTTATTGTCCAAGAAAACATTATGCTTATATGGTACATGTTTCTTTGTGGTTAACTGCACGCAAATATGGATCGTATTTAAACAAACAAAACATCCCAAAAACAGCACATACCAGTGCAAACTTATTAATATGCTAATCTGATATGCTGATAACAAGATATGCTTAATATGCAATACTAAACAGAATATATACATAACATGCTAGACACCAAAATGCAAAATAATGTTCTAAAAGAAGTCATGGCACATGTGTGGCCCCAAGACACAGAAGATAGCAGCTGATAGGCTTTGGTCAAGTCATAGGAAAAGTCAAATTGGAACTAAGTGTAGCAACTGACAAGACAAGTAGAAAACAAAGTACAACATCTCTGATATCAACAACATTTTGGTATAACATCACGGAAAATTGCCAATAGTGAAATCATCATACAGACGTATAGACTGCCTGTTAGATTTTCACAGTAATTTCTGTTCTTCTTTTCTGTTTTATTTTAGTTGTTTGTATTATTTCTTCTCATTGCATCTTTAATTCTCTCATATGCTTCTTCTTAAGGTTAGGTCCTGAAAATGTTAATGTTCCAAAGCATTAGTAAAAACCACGGAAATTATGTCACATGGTAAATAGCTGGGCAATTGTTCCCTACTAAAACACACAAATCAATGCAAATGTGCATAATTATATTCCAACGATTAATTTCAAAGCATTACCACTTAACAAATCAAAATATAATACAGTATAGTCAAAAGAGCACTATACAGAACATTTGATGAAGTATAGTACTTCCAACCAAAAAGTCAAAGAAATGAGAGATATAAAGTCACAATACAAAACTTATAAAGTGACATGGAGATACTACAGATTATTGATGAGCAGTGAAATTTAATATGTGAATCAATATTTTAGACATAAACAGAAATGGTACCTACATGGCATGACAGAATCACTGATGCAGAGCTTGGGGAGAGAATTAACATGGCATGACAGAATCACTGATGCAGAGCTTGGGGAGAGAACTAACATGGCATGACAGAATCACTCATGCAGAGCTTGGGGAGAGAACTAACATGGCGTGACAGAATCACTGATGCAGAGCTTGGGGAGAGAACTAACATGGCGTGACAGAATCACTGATGCAGAGCTTGGGGAGAGAACTAACATGGCAAGACAGAATCACTGATGCAGAGCTTGGGGAGAGAACTAACATGGCATGACAGAATCACTGATGCAGAGCTTGGGGAGAGAACTAAACAGATTCCAGGAGATTAAGAGGTGAAAAAAAAGATGCTGGCATTGGACAGGACACACACTGAGAAATCCTGTTAATAACTAGAAAGACCCTTCTCTGAAACCCACAATGCAAAATAAAATATAGTGAAACCTAAAAATATATGAAGAAGAAAATCAGAAACAGAGAGAAATAATATGGAGAGGACATGGGTAGAGCTGCAGAAGCTGGTAAAAATAAGAGGGCTTGGCATGTATGGTTGTGGGCCTACATTAGTTTGTTTTTTTTTATTCGCATATCCTTTACAGGACATTGCTGTCAACAGCAGCATCTTTCAGCTGTCTGTTGATTTCTTGGCAAGATTACGCTCAGTAGTTTGCCATTGCTTTCTGGGCGGCCGGCTCAGTTATCCCGCAAGTCACCAGCGGGGGTAGAGCCGCTTCCAGTTCTCGCCCGCTACGAGACTCTGCATGATCAACGGGATTACGAAGAAAGTGGTGTTAACTCCTCGGCCAGAGAGACCGGCCTACATTAGTTTAGGGGATAAAAATCAGAAGCAAAAGAAGAAGAAAGAAAACAGGTCCTATAGAATGTGAGGATTTTGTTTGGTGATTGTATGGCCATACCACAGAGTTATTATTGATAATCATTTTAAGAAGAGTAAGAAACAAGATTAAATTATGCTTTATTGACTATAAAAAAAGAGTGTAAACTTAGGAAATTATTGGAATATTAGAATACTTAAACACTGATGATAAAGTTATGAGAATAATAGTGAACATATACGGGCAACAAACAGCAGCAATTGGCAACAATTTGAGACCATTTCAATACTGTAAACAAGGCACCAGGCTTGCATGTATGGTGCCATTTATTTTCATTGGTCTATCAGCACATTAAGAGGATTAAATAAAATATGCTAGGTGTTTCATTCATCAGACATAACATGAATAATTTATTAATAATGCAGTTTCAGTTGGAGGATATAAAATAAATAATCTATATGTCAGTTTCAGTGTGCCAGTTTTAGTTGCAGGACATAATATACACAATTTATGATATACAAATGATTATGTCTTAATGGCAAAGTGTCAAAAGGAACTAGATAATATGACAGATGGAGCCTTGTTACAGATATCAAAAAGAAACAAGCAACATTTTATGGTGAAATAAAATAAAGGAGACAAGACTGGAATAAATTATAACGAGTAGGATTAACGGGAAAAGAATTAAAGGATGGAACAGATAAAATATGCTAAACAGTCCCAGCAGCATGATGTAGAATGATGGCAGGTCATAAACTGAAATATAGCACATCAAGTGCAAGGTTGTGGAGATACATTATTGCTGGAGTCAGAAGGCAGCTCGTAAAGTTACCAAACATTAATCTCTGTTGTGCTTGCAAGTGAAGCTGGCAGTGTAGACATAGTTTCTGACAGCCCACTGTGGTAAATCTTGCCTGGGAAGTGTTCATATTAAGCTTGACTGCTTGCACAGCAAACACCTAGATTTGTAGTAAAGTCTGCACAATTTATAATATCTTCATTCAAGGAGTTAATGTTACTGAAACACGGTCAGGTTGTTTCAGTATGTACTTTTTAAACATGGAGAAAAATAAAGTGATAAAAAGACAAAGGAGTAATGTAAGGCAATCCAAAAGATAGTCCAAAGAAGAGTGACATTAAATACTTTGTCTACTCATGCAATATCAGGGGGAATATTGCCAAAATTTGTACGGAGCAATGTCAACGATTAAAATGTGGAGCACAAATTATACATACCCTAATAAAACCGAATATTTCAAATGATGTAGACCATAGTAGGTAGAGATAGGAGACCTAGACTGATGTGTGGTTATATTCTAGCACACTTCTCCCAGTAACATCATGTGCCCTTCCAGCAGTAAGTGCAATCAATCTGCAGAAAGAGTTTTGTGCAATCAATCTGCAGAAAGAGTTTTGTGCAATCTATCTGGCAGAGAGAGTTTTGTGCAATCAATCTGCAGAAAGAGTTTTGTGCAATCAATCTGCAGAAAGAGTATGTCAATGGACAACAGATAGGTATTAGCAGATCTATAGTTAGGAGTATGACAGGGATGTGTCTTGACACCAGATCTCTTCTCCCTCCATAGTGAAGTAATAATGAGAGATTAAAAAAAAAACCAGGAATACTAATCGAAGGTTATAATATAAACAATGTACACTATGCAGATGACACAGTATTGGTGGCGGATAATGCAAAAAGATCTTAACAATTGTTGGACATTGTAGTAACAGAGAGTGCAAAGAAAGGACTCTCCTTGAATATCAAGAAAACAGTAACAATGGTGATATTAAAGAAAAAGGTGACACCCAAATGTGAAATAGAGATAGAAGGGAAAATTCTTCACCAAATGGATAGTTTTAAATACCTAGGGACATTTATAACATCAGAAGGAAGATGCACAATAGAAATTAAGCGCAGAATAGGACAAGCAAAAGCTGCGTTTTAGAAAATGAAGAGTATCTTATGCAATAAGTCATTATCCTTGAATGTAAGAAAGAGAGTGCTGAAATGCTTTATAGAATCTATTTTACTGTATGGCAGTGAATCTTGGACTGTAAACGAAAAAATTAGGAAGAACTTAGAAGCAACAGCGATGTGGTTCCTGAGATGAATGTTGTGAATTCTTTTGACTGCCAAAGTAACTAACAATAATTGCCTGAAAGAGGCTAATGAAACTAGAACATTACATACAACAATAAGAGACAAACAGCTTTCTTTGGTCATGTGATGAGAAGAAAGGCATTGGAGAACATCATGAAAACTGGAAAGATCAAGGGGAAGAGAGGCAGAGTTAGACCAAGAGAAATGATGCTGGATGGATTGAGACTGTGGCATGGAGGAATATCATCAGCAGAGTTGATCCAGAAAACCAAGAACCGAGATTTGTGGAAGTCATGAACACCTAGGCCAGCTGGCATGGCACGTGATGATGATGATGATGATGATGATGATGATGATGATGATGATGATGATAGTTAATTTCTGCGAGTATCATACACAGGTGTTGAACCAGTATGTGTAACCCCTGATGACAGACAAGAAAAATATCCAACTCCCAGGTAAATGTTGAAACTCATCATCTGCTAGAAGCTGCAGGTGAAATAACAGGCACAGGTGCATATATCTGATACACTTCAGTATTTGAGTGCAAGTATTTAGCACAATGATGGCTTGTGACTTAACCTAGTCAGCAAAACACTCACAGCAGAAACATGGGATACTTTCACATATTATAACATCTCTTTGTGTACATCCTTTTAAAGAGTATTTATGTCATTACAATTTCAGACTTGTATTATATAACATATCAACATTATATAGTAAGCATATAAGAGATATGCAGATAAAACCATGGATTACAATTGGTGGTTATAGTATAAAATACTTATGTTTTGCTGATGGCAACTGCCTCGACAGCAACAAGTCAGAAAGAATAAAAGAAAATAATTGATACAAAGGTTAAATAAGTGATAAAAATGCCTCTGCTTAAATAATAAGGAAGACAGAAGTAATGTTATATCAAAGAAACAACTCGTGCCCAATATATAATTACAGTATTAATGTTTTCAAGTAAATACATTAATTCATGTATCAAGGTACATGGATAGCATTAGATATAAGAAGTATCACAGGATAAAGAACAGAATAGGAAAAGCAAATGCTGTATTTTATAAAGGAAGAAGAACTTATACAATAAATAAATGTTTGCATGTTGCACAGAACCAATATTAACAAACAGCTGTGAATCCAAGACAATTAGTAAACAAGCAAAACAATATCCTTTGACACCATAAATATGTGGTTTTTAAAGCTAAATGCTGAAAATACCTTGGACAGCCAAAATGAGTCATCTGAATGCTGTGAAAGTGACCAAAACAAAAAGATAACTTTTCACAATCATCTGAGAGTTGACATTTTGACTACACAAGGTATGAGAATAAAAAATCTGGAACATATTTTAACAACTGAAAAGATTAATGGAAAAGATATCACAGAAGAAAGTGAGAGAATTTGTTGACAGCCCTTTATCTTGCATGGGAAAAACAACAGCAAATTAACTGATATTTGTAGGAGATTGCGAGATGTGGAGAAACATGGTCAACCATGTCAGTTGGCCAGACATTGATGATTATATATAATGAGACCTGTCAAAAGTGAATAGTGTGCTATCCTCTGCTGAATATTTTATGTGGGGAGGGGGAGTGCTGTCCCTGCCTTTCCCTGAAGGTCAGACTTCATGTACAAAGTTACATAAGGTAAATAAGAAAGAACATGGGAGACATAGGACAAACATGGCACTCACGACCTTCATCTATCATGGCTTGCAGAATGACACACAACTCCCAGAGCACATACAAATCTTGAAAATAATGTAAGCCCCACAATGAATATAAGAGAAAATAAAGCTCAACAACTCAATTTGCAACAAAAATAATAATATCGTGATAACCGGAGACCAAACAAATGTCAACGGAACTAAAGTATGGCTATAAACTGCAGTATAATACATGCTGTACATGACTTTGATTGGTCCTGTTCTGTCAAAGCAATAAGGGCTATTGCATCTTAATTATCCTTTCATGTGGTAGTTAGAGAAAACAATTAACATTTTCTTTTTCTTTAAAATAATATTTAGCAGATGATGCTTCATTTTACAGTCTTGAAACCTGACTTGTTTTATAAATTAACTGAGATATCCAAAAGACTATCTCATCCTTAAAAACATCTTCATGCATCCTGAATTCTATGGTTTTAAGAGCAACGTTAGCAGGAGAAAAGTTTATGACACAAAGTGAAATCTATTGAGTATAATCATGACAGAAAGTGACATCTAGTATAAGATAAATCTATCAGATGGAGGAGAGAATGTCCTAGATTGTGTCAAGTGTTCACGTTGTTTGACACCAGCATAGATTTTCTTATATTCCTGTTTAATGCACTTATACATTACATTGTGAGAGTGCTTGAGCATCCCAACATTCAATGCAAGTTATCTGAAATAAAATGGCACACTCAGTTACTTAACAACAATGCATCCCTTCTGACTTCTGTTGCTGAAGTTGTTGTTGCGGGTACACATGTAGTGATAGGTGCCTGCTTTCTGCATTCTGAGCAGTGCTCCTTCGTATGATGCTGGAGCATTATCTAACACATTGCTCATCTGAGCTTTGCTGGAAACTGACTCTGTACAATTCACACTGGCACACCTAGAAATGAAATCCCATGAATAGTTTACTGAGTACACATTATGTGGTGTAACAAAACACTTCAAGCTTCAGCTATGTCAGTTTAAGTATAACACAAATGTAGCCAACAGATGGTACAGTTAAATAACTAAAATAAACAATATTGAAATAAATGTCAGCTAGTTATTTTTGTGTTAGACACGACACACAATATCTGCATGTTGTTACTGGCAAATGTATTTCATTCATTTCTTCGACTGTTTCAGTTCTGAAGCACTACAGATGTGAACAGTACTAGCTGGTAGCTTCACCAGAAGAGACAGAAATAGAAACGGTGACATTAGATATATGAAAGAAACCACTTCCCGTACTGACGCCACATGACATATCACAATACCATGCTCAACAACACCATGCTCAACAACTGACCTGTCAGCTAATGCCGACTACAAACATAACTTGTGTATTGGGTATATTGTAAGTACAGCCACATATTTTATATTTCATACATCTTGAGTCATACTTAGTATATTGTAAGTACAGCCACATATTTTATATTTCATACACCTTGAGTCATACTTAGTATATTGTAAGTACAGCCACATATTTTATATTTCATACATCTTGAGTCATACTTAGTATATTGTAAGTACAGCCACATATTTTATATTTCATACATCTTGAGTCATACTTAGTATATTGTAAGTACAGCCACATATTTTATATTTCATACATCTTGAGTCATACTTAGTATATTGTAAGTACAGCCACATATTTTATATTTCATACATCTTGAGTCATACTTAGTATATTGTAAGTACAGCCACATATTTTATATTTCATACATCTTGAGTCATACTTAGTATATTGTAAGTACAGCCACATATTTTATATTTCATACATCTTGAGTCATACTTAGTATATTGTAAGTACAGCCACATATTTTATATTTCATACACCTTGAGTCATACTTAGTATATTGTAAGTACAGCCACATATTTTATATTTCATACACCTTGAGTCATACTTAGTATATTGTAAGTACAGCCACATATTTTATATTTCATACATCTTGAGTCATACTTAGTATATTGTAAGTACAGCCACATATTTTATATTTCATACATCTTGAGTCATACTTAGTATATTGTAAGTACAGCCACATATTTTATATTTCATACATCTTGAGTCATACTTAGTATATTGTAAGTACAGCCACATATTTTATATTTCATACATCTTGAGTCATACTTAGTATATTGTAAGTACAGCCACATATTTTATATTTCATACATCTTGAGTCATACTTAGTATATTGTAAGTACAGCCACATATTTTATATTTCATACATCTTGAGTCATACTTAGTATATTGTAAGTACAGCCACATATTTTATATTTCATACATCTTGAGTCATACTTAGTATATTGTAAGTACAGCCACATATTTTATATTTCATACATCTTGAGTCATACTTAGTATATTGTAAGTACAGCCACATATTTTATATTTCATACATCTTGAGTCATACTTAGTATATTGTAAGTACAGCCACATATTTTATATTTCATACATCTTGAGTCATACTTAGTATATTGTAAGTACAGCCACATATTTTATATTTCATACATCTTGAGTCATACTTAGTATATTGTAAGTACAGCCACATATTTTATATTTCATACATCTTGAGTCATACTTAGTATATTGTAAGTACAGCCACATATTTTATATTTCATACATCTTGAGTCATACTTAGTATATTGTAAGTACAGCCACATATTTTATATTTCATACATCTTGAGTCATACTTAGTATATTGTAAGTACAGCCACATATTTTATATTTCATACATCTTGAGTCATACTTAGTATATTGTAAGTACAGCCACATATTTTATATTTCATACACCTTGAGTCATACTTAGTATATTGTAAGTACAGCCAAATATTTTATATTTCATACGTCTTAAGTCATACTATGTATATTGTATGTACAGCTAAATATTTTATATTTCATACGTCTTGAGTTATACTGGGTATATTGTAAGTACAGCCAAATATTTTATATTTCCTACGTCTTGAGTCATACTGGGTATATTGTAAGTACAGCCAAATATTTTATATTTCATACGTCTTGAGTCATACTGGGTATATGGTGCCAGTTCTATATTTTGTTCAGACCAATTAGCACTCAACAGGAGATGTGGTCAATATCAGACCGGCTGCCTTCACTTCCCAGAGCACTTCTTGCTATCCATTTTTGGCTAGGTCGACCTGGGAGCCCATGCCACTTGATCAAGTCCCTGCCTTATTTGAACATATGAACATTGGGCCAGCCAGCCAGCCTTTGTGCTGCCACAGCTCCCTGTGCTAACAGTGTTAGATAGAAGACAGATTTACAATAGAATTGTAAGTGGTTGAAGTTTCTTTATTTCTTGTTATATATTAGTGTCTTTCACAGTGTCGTTTAGAAAATGTATACTGTGTTAATTACATTCCAGATTAGGTATTTTCAAAATGTCCATGATTATTAAAAATATTGAAACATCTGAAATCTTCTACCAATTTTAGCCTAGCACTCTAATTTGTTTTCACTAGCAATGTATGGACCTTAATGTGTTTGCTATCACACATGCTCATCTAATCCATTCTTGCTATGACGTACACAATGCATTTATCATCACACCAGGTACATTTCGCTGACTGTTTAACTCCATGTTGTCAGATTTATAGTTTAGATTGTGTGCCTTTGCAACCTCACTTGTAGTCATTGATCACTGTACTTTTTCAATCTTGACATCAAAACATGTCATCTTATATGTTCTAATGTATATCATTTTCATTGACTACAATTTTTAACATGATGAATGTTACAAAAAGAGTTATCGAATGCAAAAGAAGTGAAATTAAGTGTCCATAAAATTCTCACCTGTAATATCCTGCTGAGGCCATGTTAATAGCAAGATCTTGCGCTGAAATGTCAGTTTTTCCAAAATAAATCCACTCTACTTTGACATTTTTCCAAAACTGTGTGTTTTCATATGGAGTTGGCAAGTTACTACTGCGATCACTCAATTCAACAAAATTGCTGCGATCAGTTCCTAAAGACAATAGAAAAGCATTTGCTGAGACATACTGGTGTGTTTAGTCATGGGTGCAGACAACATAGTGTGGCCACTTCACAACACAGACAACAACGAAAGAGTTATAAACAATACAGAACCCTTCTACAAGCCTTGAGACACTTTGGGTATATGGTGTTGGCCCCATGTTTGTATAGACCAAGTGGAACTTGACAGGTGGTATGGTCAACATCATGCCAGCACCATTGACTTGACAGGAGGTATGGTCAACATCATACCAGCACCATTGACTTGACAGGTGGTATGGTCAACATCATGCCAGCACCATTGACTTGACAGCTGGTATGGTCAACATCATGCCATCACCATTGACTTGACAGCTGGTATGGTCAACATCATGCCATCACCATTGACTTGACAGGTGGTATGGTCAACATCATTCCAGCACCATTGACTTGACAGCTGGTGTTGTCAACATCATGCCATCACCATTGACTTGACAGCTGGTGTTGTCAACATCATGCCATCACCATTGACTTGACAGCTGGTATGGTCAACATCATGTCAGCACCATTGACTTGACAGCTGGTATCCAGCTTCTTGAACTAAAAGTAAGTCCATTCCTCCTTAGTTGGATCGCTGCAGCCCTCTTCCAACGGAAAGTAGTTTTTAGATGTGGCAGTTGGACTTTGGAACCAACAATATATCCTGGCCTACCACAGGGTTCACCATTATCTCCGGTACGTTCAACGCCTACACAGTGAGAATCACCAGTGAGCAGATCACTGGACCTGGCAGGACATTGTCATATGCCGATGATGTTTTAGTGTATCGTCAGGGTAAGGATAGAGGGCAGGTTGCTGTGGAACTACAAACCGAACTCAATCACATAAGTACTTGGTGTGATGAAGCTGGGGCAATGGTCAACCCAACAAAGGCAACAGTGACTTGGTTCTTGTTGAATAATCATATTGTCAACACTCCAACACCAACTGTAATGCTGTGTTCAGAGACGGTGGAAAGAACGCAGGCAATGAATTACCTAGGGATACGGTTTGATCGAAGCCTTGCTTATGCTTATAATGTGCACATAGACCAGGTGATAACAAACGCCAAGCGGGGTTTGGCTGCGATGCGGGTGATGGCGGCAGCAAACTGTGAGCAGCGCCATCTATGTCTTCTGTACGAGGGGCTGGTCATGTCTGTTTTGGAGTATGCAATGGCAATCCTGACTCTCAGCCATAAGAAGATAGAAAGGATGGAAAGGATACAGAATGAAGCTATGCGCATTGTTCTTGGATGTACAAGAGATACAGCATGCAGGGTGATGCGCTACCTTCTTGATTTTCCAACCATTGAAGAGAGAATACAAGTTTGCAGGGCATGCGCCTACCTCAGAGTTAACGCAAACACACAACATCCACTGCATAGTGAAATTAGGAAGGTGAAGGGCAGCAGGTTAAAAAGAGGACGGTCGTGGATGGGTCAAGCCGAAGACATTCTTCAACAGGTGTGTTCACTTGAGGACTTAGAACCTGGCGAGGAGTGGGTGCAAGTGCCAACAGACTTCTGCACATCCTTTTCAGTTTGCATCCAACTAGATAGGAAATGCAGACAAGAAAATCCGGCTGCTGTGGAGGCTGAAGTACAAGCGTTGATTTTCAAGAATTCGCTAGACAGTGATGCGGTCATATACACAGATGGGTCGGTCGTCCGACATGTGAGAAGCTCATGGGCCTTTACAGCTCGGGCCGGAGGGAGAATTGTGAAGGAGGACTCTGGTGCTTTCACTGAAACCACAAGTAGCCTGACCATGGAAGTCATGGCAGTAAGTAAAGCAATAACATGGCTCGAGACACAGACATTCACTAGGGCTTGTTTCCTTAGCGACTCAATGAACATGATCAAGAGGATAGAGGAGGGGTCGATCCGAAGAGAATGGTTGCTGCCTCTGGAGCGGTCTCGGCTGGCAAAGATTAGTTTCATCTTCGTGCCAGGGCATGCGAGAGTACAAGGAAATGAGCGGGCTGACAAGCTCGCAGGTGAGGCTACTGTGGAGGGCGGACGCGCCATGGACCAGGCTGACATTCTGAATGCTCTACGAGAAGTAAGACTTTTGCGAGAACCAAGTGATGACTGTGAATCTGCAACAATGGCCAGACTGCTAGAGCAGCAAATTAAAAGAGGGGTGGCCAAACAAGAACACTACTCAGGAAGCCAAAGAAGATTGATAAACCAACACAGAACTGGTGTCGTTAGCCGCTACACGCTGCGGGATTTGCTGAGGAGGGGATCCGAGCACTTATGGACTGAATGGTTCGATGTGCAATGAGGATGATCTGTCGACTAACTAACTAACATGCCATCATCATTGACTTAACAGCTGGTATGGTCAACATCATACCAGCACCATTGACGTGACAGGAAATTTCCTGGTGCCTATTTGAGGTTGGGTCTACCTGGGAATCCAGATCAGTTCTAGAAATCTCATTAAATATATAGCTCTCTCATACATGTGAAACAATCGATAAGTTGTACATTCTAATGTATTCAGAAATCTCAACAAATATATAGCTTCAAAACAATGTTTTCCCGTAGTGAATTTGAATAACGAAGACACAAACAATAGATTGCACGATTTATTGCCTGGCATATTTCGCTGCATCTCGTCAGGTACATACTGCAGAAATCACACAACTTACGTGAAATTAACTAGATAAATCCTTCAACTTGAAATATACACAATTTCGCACAGTAATGTCGATTGTCTACCACGGTAATTTTAAGCTGACTAACATGTCTTTCTGTTTACACAATTCTGGCTTGCGTTGATAGATCATAATTGCTTCTGCAAATTTTAACAAGCGAGTATTCTGTGTTCTAAACAACACGCGAAATGCAGTCTCTCTGGACACAACATGGCGACTGGCGACAATGTGCCTGCCGATTGAAGACGCCGGGAGCTTCCGGTGTGTCGGCTCCTCGTGGCTATCATCTCCTGTGTGTTGTATCTTGTTGACCCATTGAGGTATGTGTTCTGACACCCGTTTGTTAAGCTGTCTCTCCGTTCGGCCAATGTAAACGGCCTGGCATCTACATGTGAATTGGTAAATACAATTGTTTGTGGCGTACAGAGGAACAGGCTCTTTGACTGTTGGTGTAGGAATGGGTACGGTTTTACATCTAATGACTGGAGTTGCCGCACAGAATGTTCGACCTACTGCTGTAGTAAGCCGGTCTTGTAGACGTTGCATTACGTCATCCCCTCGAAAGGTTAGCTGGTTTACATTGGCCGAACGGAGAGACAGCTTAACAAACGGGTGTCAGAACACATACCTCAATGGGTCAACAAGATACAACACACAGGAGATGATAGCCACGAGGAGCCGACACACCGGAAGCTCCCGGCGTCTTCAATCGGCAGGCACATTGTCGCCAGTCGCCATGTTGTGTCCAGAGAGACTGCATTTCGCGTGTTGTTTAGAACACAGAATACTCGCTTGTTAAAATTTGCAGAAGCAATTATGATCTATCAACGCAAGCCAGAATTGTGTAAACAGAAAGACATGTTAGTCAGCTTAAAATTACCGTGGTAGACAATCGACATTACTGTGCGAAATTGTGTATATTTCAACTTGAAGGATTTATCTAGTTAATTTCACGTAAGTTGTGTGATTTCTGCAGTATGTACCTGACGAGATGCAGCGAAATATGCCAGGCAATAAATCGTGCAATCTATTGTTTGTGTCTTCGTTATTCAAATTCACTACGGGAAAACATTGTTTTGAATTTCTCAAACGTCGCCTCCCATTACCAACTGTGAAGCGATTAGATGGATTACTCAAGCTGAAGTGTAAAATATCGCTACAGGATTGTCGATTGAGATTTCTCGAGGAATGCCTAAGGACGGGGATATTTCCTCACCGGTATTTCAGATCTCTGAGGACGGACAGAATATGTCCGACAAGAAAAAACCTGAGACGACTGACAAAAAACCAGATAGAAGAAACCCAGTCCAAGCTGGCCAACTTGAAGCGCACACACAGTTCTGCCTACTACGTCACCCAAGAATTGAGCTTGTATGGCTACTTGAAGTTCACTAAATTCTGTACAGAAGCAGTGTACAAGGTGAAAATCGCAGAGAATGCTCGCCTCAACAAATCACTGAGCACTGAAAAGGTAACAACGTCAGTACTAGACAACCCAGAGAAGTATGTGAGGAACTTATCGTCATACGTACTCAACAACATTGAAACAGAGGCCCTTGCATACGGATTAAAATTATGCATAAAGCCTAAACACATCAATCGTGTTGAGTCGCAAGCACAGTTTGAAATGTTGTTTGATCAAGTCTCCAAGTTATCACCTACCTCTGCTGAGTCGGTCGGGTGGCTGAAGGCCAAACTGGTAGATTTAGAACACCAGTATCGCACAACACCCTCTAAACAGACGTGTCCGCTGACCAACGAACACCTTACTGCCTTAAAAGCGTTAAAGGCTAACAAAACCCTCGTCATACTGAAACCTGACAAAGGGAGCGGTACAGTACTGATGGACATGTCAGATTACCAGAGAAAAATGGATGTAATATTGTCAGACGAATCCAAATTCAGGATAGATCAAAAAGTAAACAAGTCGGAGGACCTGGATGCTATAATGAGGAAAGAGATCCAGTCACTTGTGAATGCGGGACTCATCAGTGAGGCCACTGCAAAAACGCTCACACCACGTGGCTCGCACACTCCTCAGATGTACGGTCTACCCAAACTTCACAAGCCCGGCATCCCGCTAAGACCTATCCTGTCCATGGTTAACTCTGCACAACACCGAATGGCGAGATGGTTAGCCGAAATGTTAAAGCCAGTACGACAGTCCTTCGATCCAAAAATACTCAGAGATACATTCCAACTGGTGGAATTATTGGATACTATGGACATAAATAACAAACACATGGCATCCATGGATATAGCCTCCCTATTCACTAACGTTCCATTAGAGGAGACTGTGAAAATAATAAGGGAACGCATTGAAGACAAACAACTAAAATTAGGCATACCAACACCTATTCTGGAGAGGCTACTACTACTATGTACCGCCAACATCCAATTCAATTTTCAAACTAAGTCATACCGCCAAATTGACGGAGTGGCCATGGGGAGTCCTCTTGGTCCTATTCTAGCGGACATCTTCATGGCACACTTAGAAGAAAAGAGATCCTCAGACATCAACAACTTGGCCTTTTACCGGCGTTATGTGGACGATATACTAATTATCACCACAGACGAGCTACAAGCAACATCGTTTCAGGCCACAATGAACAAGACGCATAAAAACATCTCTCTATCTATGGAACACGAACACAACGAAGCGTTACCGTTCCTAGATATTCTAATGAGACGTAGAGCAGACGGCACAATTCAAAGATCGGTGTATCGCAAAGAAACATGGACTGGCCAATACCTAAATTTTCAGAGCTTCACACCTGTCCAGTACAAACGGGGCTTAGTACGGACCTTGTTTGACCGTGCTAGAAAGATATGCACCCAGGACACACTGACAGAGGAATTTGAAACTCTGAAGAATGTCTTAAACCTGAATGGGTACTCCACAGGATTTATAAAGCGCCATTGCCAACAGCCCAAACCCAAAGCAGACGTAACTACAGTCCCTAAACTCAAGGTATTCATCCAGCTAACCTTTCGAGGGGATGACGTAATGCAACGTCTACAAGACCGGCTTACTACAGCAGTAGGTCGAACATTCTGTGCGGCAACTCCAGTCATTAGATGTAAAACCGTACCCATTCCTACACCAACAGTCAAAGAGCCTGTTCCTCTGTACGCCACAAACAATTGTATTTACCAATTCACATGTAGATGCCAGGCCGTTTACATTGGCCGAACGGAGAGACAGCTTAACAAACGGGTGTCAGAACACATACCTCAATGGGTCAACAAGATACAACACACAGGAGATGATAGCCACGAGGAGCCGACACACCGGAAGCTCCCGGCGTCTTCAATCGGCAGGCACATTGTCGCCAGTCGCCATGTTGTGTCCAGAGAGACTGCATTTCGCGTGTTGTTTAGAACACAGAATACTCGCTTGTTAAAATTTGCAGAAGCAATTATGATCTATCAACGCAAGCCAGAATTGTGTAAACAGAAAGACATGTTAGTCAGCTTAAAATTACCGTGGTAGACAATCGACATTACTGTGCGAAATTGTGTATATTTCAACTTGAAGGATTTATCTAGTTAATTTCACGTAAGTTGTGTGATTTCTGCAGTATGTACCTGATGAGATGCAGCGAAATATGCCAGGCAATAAATCGTGCAATCTATTGTTTGTGTCTTCGTTATTCAAATATATAGCTCTCTCATACATGTGAAACAATCGATAAGTTGTACATTCTAATGTATTCAGAAATCTCATCAAATATATAGTGCTCGCATACATGTGAAACAATCAATAAGTTTTACATTCTAATGTATTCAGAAATCTCATTAAATATATAGCGCTCTCATAAATGTGAAACAATCGATAAGTGTTACATTCTAATGTATTCAGAAGAAAACATGAATACTCATGCTATAAATCATTGTATAAAAACATGGTTGACTAACCTCCCTTGCCCTCTCCAGCATCGCCAGCTTGTCCGTCTCCAGCAGGGTTGTTGTTGTTATGTGTGTTAGAGCCTGCAACAGATACAGCATTACTGTAGTTCAGTCTGTGGCACATACAGCTGTGGTTAGTTTCCCCAATTCATAATATAACATTAAATAAAAAGATTTGTTAGGATCCTGAAGAGAAATAACAAGCACAAACTCAAGTGCAAAGACCCAGGGCTAGGTGAAGAGAAATCACAGACTGCATAAATAATATAAGGGGCGTTCATCTGAAATCTGATCATGCCGTACTGCGCGTAATTGCGTACGTTGAACATGATCATGTCATAGTCATGTCATAAGTACTGACCAATGAAGAAAAGAGCAAGTGCTTATCGTCCCATGATGCATAGGTTCTATTTCTGACTGTTGAGAAAATGGCCGGGTTGATCCAAACTCCATCCAAAGAAGCTCAAAGAGCGGTGATTCAGTTTCTTTCATTTGAAGGATGTCGACCAGTGGACATTCATCAAAGAATGCAGGCAGCATACGGTAAAAAATGTGTGTCAAAGCAACAGTGACAGACTGGGCACGAATGTTTCGGAAAGTGTGTCAGTTCACAACAGATCTTTGACGGCCAGGTCAAGCGCATATTGTTACAACAGAAAAAGACCATCGCCAAAATTGATGCAGCAGTACAGATGACCCATTGTCAAAGCATACGTTCGCTAGCGAAAGAATTTGATGTGTCAATTGGGACTATTCAAATGGTCGTTTGTAAGAAGCTGCAATATCGGAGGGTGTGTTCACAGTTAGTACCACAGATGTTGACCGACCACCAAAAAGAGGAACGCATGGGATGGTGTTTGAACCACTTGTTGCGTTACAGAGTGGAGGGTGATGCATTTCTCTTCTGCATAGTGGCAGGCGATGAATCATGGTGTCACCACTTTGAGCCGAGCAGCAAAAGAGAGAGCATGCAATGGAAGCATGCTGGATCACCAAAAGCCAAAAAATTCAAGTTACAGGTTTCTGCTGGTAAGGTTATGCTGAGCGCATTTTTTGACCATGAAGGGCTATTGTTGGCTGACTTTAAAGAACCTGGTGTCAATATCAACTCTACCCACTACTTGCAAACACTAGACAAGCTGCAAAAAGCCATCAAGAATAAACGACCCGGCATGCTTTCTCGCGGTGTGATTTTGTTGCACGATAATGCTCGTCCGCATGTCACAAAGATTGTGCAGGAAGCATTAGCAAGGAAGAAGTGGGAAATTCTGCAACATCCAGCCTATAGTCCTGATTTGTCACCATGTGATTTTCATTTGTTCGGACCTCTAAAAAAAGCTCTCAAGGGACAACGATTTCACACAGATGCAGACGTAATGAACGCGGTAAACACTTGGTTCAGTGAGCAACCACAATCCTTTTTTGCGGACGGCATTCACTGCCTGCCTAAGCAATGGGATGCTTGCCTGAATGCCTATGGCGACTTCTTCTGACCAACCCGTGGCGCATAATTCATTCAAAATGAATGCTTTGTTTAATTCTACCACACCTGTTAATGTTTCTTTCATGCTTTTATAATAAAGCCATTGGAACGGGTTTCAGATGAATGTCTCTTTTACATCCCACTTTTTCTTATTCATCTGGAATTCATGTCACTAATGAGGTTAGGAGACCAGTTATTCTAACATATATATTATAACAATTGATATATACAATAATGTGACAATAATTATTATTCTGGGTGATCATGTTATATTTCAGAATTCAGGAAATTAGATGAGAGACAGAGAGACAGTATACTTATGCAACCCACAGTCATAGAGGACATTAACATTTGCAGATAGTATTATGACAGGACTAGATCAAACAGACACAAAATGCTCCAAAGTATAAGCATTAATGTGCACCTTCTTGTAAGAAACTATACCTGCCCAAACATGTGCATTTTGGTTCTACCACATTCTGGAGTCTCGGGTTATTCTTACAATGGGATGCATTCACATTAAAGGTGAACACCTAGTCTTTCTCTATCTGAGGGCAATCATCATTTGTTTACTTATGCACTTGTGCTTAGTTTTTGTTCTTTTTTTTTTTTCATCAGACCTACTATTCAGACTCACTCTATTGCCGTCCTGCCAACCTCTCTGATGTACTTCAATGGGAAAACTGCTGATAGGCACGACATTCTGAAATATCTGGTGATAACCTTTGTTTGCATCTTGTTATATAAATAACTCATTGATAACACCATACAATAGGCACACAGGGATTGGCAGCTCTGAGAACTATTGTAGCCACTCACATGGAAGAGAGATTGACATTTACAATAGGCACACAGGGACTGGTAGCTTTGAGAACTATTGCAGCCAATCACATGGAAAAGAGACTGAAATTTACAATAGGCACATGGGGACTGGCAGCTCTGAGAACTATTGCAGCCAATCACATGAAAGAGAGACTGACATTTACAATAGGCACATGGGATTGGCAGCCCTGAGAACTATTGCAGCCAATCACATGGAAGAGAGACTGACATTTACAATAAGCACACAGGGACTGGCAGCTTTGAGAACTATTGCAGCCAATCACATGAAAAAGAGACTGACATTTAATGAGAATGGAAGTGAAAGCAGTCGAGGATGGCTTTCTGAGAGTCCATTCAATAAAGCAGTTACTATAACTGACTCGGTCAATGATTTGTAAGATTCAATTTCTAACATGAATGATATACACAAGAGCCATCACACCCACGACAGCTGAAGTGGCTCTACTGTCCAGGCCATGATGGTGTATGTGGACATGAAATGACTGATTGACTGTCCTCCAGGGGAAACACTCAGGTTAGCAAGAAGGCATGCTACTGCCTATAATTGATCTTTTGTTGCATGAGGAAAAACCAAACCAATGACTACATGTGGCTCAGACTCACGGAATCAGAATCCACTTTGGCACTAGCTGGAAGGATCATGACAGAGAACATAGTGGAGGCATGCGTAACAAATAGCGTTTAGATCTATTTGCACCCAAAGTTTTTGACATCTCTGAAGGGAGATGGAGCACATATGGACATGTCCTGAGGACTAGCACTTCAGTACTTGATGGCCATTTCTTTCTGATTTCCTGCCCTTTGAGTATACAACCTTTTATCGCCTCTTCCCACTAAAGCATTTTTCAATGTTTTTGCTATCCTCATGACTCAGTAATTCAACATGTGACCGCTATGTTATGTAAGTATCAATTTCCATTTGCTCCACTGGTATATTTTCTGTGTTACTCTCCCCTTTTTCTCACATGTATTGCTTTATTATCTTTTCACTCATATAACCTACATTTTAGCTGTTCTAAATACAATACTCTTTGTTCCTTGTCTTTTTAGTTTTTCATTTCCCATTATTTGTGGCCAAGATGCTAAATTTAATTTCCTTTGTGCTTCCATTGCATGAAATTACTCAGTATGATTTATATAAATTGTATTTGCAATCAGGCTTGGGATCAGCATTAGGGAATGCATGGAACGATGAATCAGGCACTTGTGCAACAAGAGAATTAAAATCCTTACTTTCTCATGTCTGGTGGGATGATAAACTTAACACCCATATAATTACATAATTTGTGCCTAACAACAGATCTTAAACATTCAAAACATATTATGTTTTCCTCTTGTTATGTGGTTTCTGTTCCTATTGAGGGTAAGATCAGGGAATGCATTTGCAGACATCCCTCTCAATGTCTCTTTTTGCCCTAAAGTTTCGGAAATGTTTCCTCGTTTGTTGCTTTAAAGAGTTTATTTTGAAGATCATTGCTACAGATGGTTGTTCCTGTTTTGAACCCTGTTTTGTTACTTCCAGGTATATTTGAATGTCAAGAAATCCACTGCATAACTATCCTAACTGTGAGGTGTAAAGCCAATCAGCTTTTAGAATTGATTTGGTTCACTTTTATGCACTGTCTTCTACAGACCTAATGGCAGACATAAACCATTGAAGATAATAAAACTGTCAAACTGTTATTTACTGCCAATATAGTACCTTGCGGTGTATGGCAGAGGGGTCTTTGAGCCTGAGGAATTAAGGCCGCCTGGCTAGTGCAGTCGCCGCTAACTGTGCAGATTAGCATTTTCTTTTTGCCCCCGATAGAAAAAAATCCCACACCTTACTGAGGGATCAAACCCGGGTCTCCCGAATGAGAGTCCGGCATTCTAGCCACTCGGCCAGTCACTCCTCACTGAAGATAATGACAGGTTTTATCCTTGAGGGAGCAACTAAAAACAGTCATGGTTGGTATGAGTTCTATTTCAATGTATCATCTCTCAAACCTACTACATTTATCCTGAACTTTCTGTACATTAAATACATTCACATCTAACACACATTTTGGTTACATTAGAAGACATGACACTCTTTGAAAACTATACTGTAGGTCAAAGGCAGACAAGCAAGAAGTAGGCAGATAACATAAAAAGATGGACACAAAGTAGTGAGACTGGAGGTCAAAGGCAGACAAGCAAGAAGTAGGCAGATAACATAAAAAGATGGACACAAAGTAGTGAGACTGGAGGTCAAAGGCAGACAAGCAAGAAGTAGGCAGATAACATAAAATGATGGACACAAAGTAGTGAGACTGGAGGTCAAAGGCAGACAAGCAAGAAGTAGGCAGATAACATAAAAAGATGGACACAAAGTAGTGAGACTGGAGGTCAAAGGCAGACAAGCAAGAAGTAGGCAGATAACATAAAAAGATGGACACAAAGTAGTGAGACTGGAGGTCAAAGGCAGACAAGCAAGAAGTAGGCAGATAACATAAAAAGATGGACACAAAGTAGTGAGGTTTGCGTGTAGCACCAAGCAAGATACAGATGGCTGAGATCCATTACGGCCAACCTACATTGTGGAGACAGCACTTGATTGATTGAGCACATAGAGTCAGACAAAAAGAAACCTAACTTCTCCACAAGACCAGTGCAGCTAACATACATCAGTACCTGTCCATTGTATGTGGACCATGTCATCTTTCTTTATTTCCAGTGTATTTGGAGCGAAGTCATATTCCACAGCTGGGTACGTCTGCACAATGTTGCCTCTCTTTCCTCGAACATTCAGATTATAGATTCGTCCTTGATTCAAGCCAGGTGGTCTTGAGATCAGTTTGAAAACGTGGCTTCTGTCTTCAAAAACTCTGCCATACTGTGCTGTATTGAGGGCTAGACGTAATGGAGACTGGTCCCTCATAACATACACATAAGGGTTTTGTTTTATTGGTGATTTCATTGGACTGCAAAAAATTAAGTGCACACCAAACATTAGCAAGCACAGACATATCATTACAAGATGCTGTTATAAATACTTAATTACAGAAAAAGAAGCCCACGGCTTTTGGAATCTAAACATTTGCTATAGATTGCTGAACTCTACTTCTCTACACACCATAAGACTTATTTTTCTTATTTTGTAGTCTTTGTGAGATCAACAACAAAGGTTTAAAATATCAACCATTCACAACTTTTTTTCAGTGAAATGATATGACAGCTTTAAACAGAGATGTTTTTTCCCCTTAGCAGATGTCCCTATGGATGTGACAAATAAAACCACCAGTACTGGTCACAGGAAATGAAGTCAGTGTAATTTGTTCACTTCACAATTAATGTGCTGGAATATAATGATGATGACGACTTATGATCAGGATTATTTATTGGAACAGATAATGATGATGATTATGAAGAATTCAATAATGAAAGTTTGCATATTGTCAGCGATCTACATCTACATCAATCGACAGTTGACAGAAGTGACACATCTGCCACTCTCTTGCAAAGATAACAGTAACAGAAGGCAGGAAGAGTACTGTACATCTGGGTGGTGGAATGAGTGGTCAGTGGATAAGGGGCAGGAAGAGTACTGTACATCTGGGTGGTGGAATGAGTGGTCAGTGGATAAGGGGCAGGAAGAGTACTGTACATCTGGGTGGTGGAATGAGTGGTCAGTGGATAAGGGGCAGGAAGAGTACTGTACATCTGGGTGGTGGAATGAGTGGTCAGTGGATAAGGGGCAGGAAGAGTACTGTACATCTGGGTGGTGGAATGAGTGGTCAGTGGATAAGGGGCAGGAAGAGTACTGTACATCTGGGTGGTGGAATGAGTGGTCAGTGAATAAGGGGCAGGAAGAGTACTGTACATCTGGGTGATGGAATGAGTGGTCAGTGGATAAGGGGCAGGAAGAGTACTGTACACCTGCGTGATGGAATGAGTGGTCAGTGGATAAGGGGCAGGAAGAGTACTGTACATCTGGGTGGTGGAATGAGTGGTCAGTGGATAAGGGGCAGGAAGAGTACTGTACATCTGGGTGATGGAATGAGTGGTCAGTGGATAAGGGGCAGGAAGAGTACTGTACATCTGGGTGGTGGAATGAGTGGTCAGTGGATAAGGGGCAGGAAGGGTACTGTACATCTGGGTGGTGGAATGAGTGGTCATTGGATAAGGGGCAGGAAGAGTACTGTACATCTGGGTGGTGGAATGAGTGGTCAGTGGATAAGGTAGAAAATATTCCTCTCTATTGTGCTATTTATTTTGAAACAGAAATAGAGGATGCTATATGCAAACTGTGGGCTATTTCCCTCTGGAGCTTAGGTACAGGGTATCTGAAAGTCAAGGGCATCAGGGTTCAAATGATTAATGTCTTTACTAAATAAGTTATCAGCCTGTCTTCTTTTTTTAACGTTTTGGCATTTTGAAATAATGCTGTAAACAGTTACATTAAAAAAAGAGTTTTCATGGTTCATTTTCTGTTTCACTTTTGCCAACTCCAACAGCAGGATAACAGTATTCTGATGCACATCTGTCACTATGAAAATATCAGAATATATTAGATAAGTTGTTTATTAATAGTTAACACTGATTGTGTATAATTGCACTTGTTTATTTTTTAGCTATAAACTTACTGGATATGTATCTATATGTAGACAATATACAAGAGAGTACATTTATTATGCAGAAGTGATATCTATATCTATAAAAAAGGATGTCAGACAGACAGACAGACAGACAGACAGACAGACAGACAGACAGACAGACAGACAGACAGACAGACAGACAGACAGACAGACAGACAGACAGACAGACAGACAGACAGACAGACAGACAGACAGACAGACAGACAGACAGACAGACAGACAGACAGACAGACAGACAGACAGACAGACAGACAGACAGACAGACAGACAGACAGACAGACAGACAGATCCCTGCCAGGGGCTGGGCGAAGCCGGGCCGGGTCAGCTAGTTAGTTTATATGTTTGGATATGCATTTTCATTGTAAAATAGGACAACATACATGGTAGCTTCAAAGACAGCTGACATCTTTTAATCCCATCTTGAAAATAGTCAACAACAATGGCTCATTAAGATGATACTGAGAATGGTTTGTAATTGGCAATAATCCCATCTGACCACAGAAATTAGTCTTAGGCCACACAAGGTTTCAAAGAAAACCAGCCTTGTAATACACCCCCATCAACAAACCACATTATCAAAATCCAGTTGCCTGTTCTATGCAAGCTGGGATATGAGCAACATATATGTTCAACTTAATAAGGCTTGGCTTCTGGCAATGTTGTCAAGAGTTATATAGAAACAATCATCTCGGCCATAGATGTGAGTGGAAGAGTTTTAGTTTACCTCAATGCCCTGCTAAAATAGTTGGGTTTGATGGGACAAGCAAGAACACTTTCACTGAAAGACTTTGTGAAGATGCAGACTAACCAAAATGTTGACTGCAGAACAATCATAACTGACAATGGAACTCATAACAATAGGAAACAAATAAATGCCAGTACATGAATAAATCTGCTCTTTCAGACATATAAGTAAGCTGTGCTGCGCAACAAACACCATCCTAACTATATATATATATATATATATATATATAACAGAATGTATGTATGTGGGTGGGTGTGTGTTTGAAGCGTTCGATAACGGTCGATCCGATTGAGATGAAATTTTCTACATGTTTTCTTTTCATTCCCGTGCAGCCAACTGTCATAGTTTGGTACTGTACTATCAGCTATTTACTTACTAAATTTTAATTTTGTAATTACCTGACGTAACATAAGAAAATTTATATAAAGGGACATAACTTTTAGTAGCATTGCTATATCTTAGGTTAAGTCCCCTGGCTATCGATAGATAGATAGATAGATAGATAGATAGATAGATAGATAGATAGATAGATAGATTAGACAGACAGACAGACAGACAGACAGACAGACAGACAGACAGACAGACAGACAGACAGACAGACAGACAGACAGACAGACAGACAGACAGACAGACAATATATATCTTGCCACTAAATATATCTGTGTTAAAACAAGAAAATAATCATCTACTGTCTTCCATGTACCCAATCTGGCATGCTAAATATGAGATGAAGGAACAGGGATAAGTGGACTCTTTCTTAAGCAAGGTCTTTTCCAAACACAAATGTTTATAGCTGTAATAAGCACTGCCAATGCCATATTTTGTTTGAAGTTGAGACTGGAGCAATGGCAATACAAATTTTAACAGTTCCGTGTCGCAGGTTGTCCAATGCTTGTATCTGATACCAACATCCTACCAACCACTGGGTCAGCTAGGTGGGGGTTTGATCCCTCCCAGCTGAAATAATAATACAAATGTTCCAGTTCATATCGTCCTCACTAGAAAATGGTAGGTGAGAATACATCAAGACTTCTTTGGCAGAAATGGAAACTCTAAAAAGTAAGTCAACACACAATCAGAGGTAGACACTCAAGGTTCATTATCTAAATGGGATCACCCAAAACCCTCATTCCTACCTTCACCCAACATTTGAGATTTTTAAGACCGGTATCTCAATGCTCTACAAGAAAACAAAGTGACTTGCTTATTGATAAAGTATATTCATATTCTAGAGAAAAAATATCCTAAACAATCAGATTTTAAATGGGCAAATTACTTGTTTGCTTCTATAATCAAATTCAGCTTTTATAAGTTGAATAGAGTTTGCTTAACAATAAGGTTTTTAAAAAAAATAGCATAAAATTTACATGACAACAAGGCTTAAACAATATATTACGATTTACTTAGTTTAGTTTAGTCGATGGATCAACATCATGGCACACAGGTGTAACCCATAAGTGCTCCATGCTCCTCCTAACTCAAGCCTGAGTCCGGAGAAACTCAGCTCAGTGCATGAACTCTATAGCACTGGCAAGGATCCTGAAATACTTTGGGTAGATTTTTAACTCAAAATTTTGCCTGGGCAGCAATTTCGATTTCCAACTGCCAAGGAATTTTTTACGTGTGCAACAATACACATGGGCGTCCGATCTCACTATCCAGAGACCAGGGGAAATTTTGTTACTAGAAGTCTACGAGAAAAAATCCCAGTTCTCACCGGGTCTTGAACCCGGGACCTCCAGCACTCGAGGCAGACACCATACCTTGAGACCACGCAGCCCCCTACAATTGACTTAATAACATGGAAGGCTTACAATTCATCATTTTGCTTGGAATCTGTGTTGTGTGGATCATAATCATCTGTTGATATGTTGTACCTGAAATAAAAATGGATGAAAGAAACATTTGAATACAAAATTTTGTTAATGACAAGCTAGTTTGTATGAGTATGTATTGTTCTAGACGCCACCAGAAAGATGATACATATTACCAACTCCATGGAAGTGAACAAGTAACAATCTGCTACTCTGCGCAGGACACAACAGGCTAAATTAATACATGTTTAATGAACTAAAGATAAAAGATATTGGTGGATGTAACTGTGAAACTGGTAAAATGACAGCTAAATAAATGTTTCATGAGTGTCGCACATATTGAGAACAGATAACACTATTTTGATCTACACCTGCTCCATTCTCTATGGAGATGTCTACAAGCCTAAAGTTGACTGCAGCTTTCGATGCATTTATTCATATTTGACATCTGAAAGTGTACAAAGAAAATGTTCCAGATAAGCCTGGCGGTATAGTGGTTAATGTGCTCGCTAACCAACACAGTAGTCGGGATTGAATCCCCAGTAGTGACAGCATTTTTGTCCCAAGCCAGTTTGACAGTGGGGTCTAACCAACCTTGTGAAGAGTACCTAATTATTTTCTGGAAATTACCTGTCAGTGACAGGCAATATAAGGAAGGAAACTGGCCACAATTCTTTACAAGCAGCCCTTTATGGAAAATTCTTTACAGTCTGCAATATATGAACAATTATTTTCAAGCAGCCCTTTATGGAAAATTCTTTAGAGTCCACAATATATGAACAATTATTTTCAAGCAGCCCTTTATGGAAAATTCTTTAGAGGCCACAATATATGAACAATTATTTTGAAACAGCCATGTATAGATAATTCTTTACAATGTGCCATTTACGGACACTTCTTTACAATCTGCCATTTTGAACACTGCTTTAAAAGCGGTCATATATTGAAAATTCTTTACAAACTTCTATTTATAGACACTTCTTTAAAATCTGTCATTTATGAACACTGCTTTACAAACTGCCATTTACGGACACTTCTTTGCAATCTGCCATTTACGGACACCTCTTCACAAACTGCCATTTATGTATAATTTCAAATTGCTAAAAAAGTGTTAACAAACACAATCTGTACATGTGGGACTCCTGTGTTTTCCTTTCCCTGAGAAGGCTAAACATGTGATCCATTACCTGAGATCATGGGCAAGTGCAAAATCTTGGGACTCCATGTTTCAAAACAAAACATGATCCTCAACTCATCACAGACAAGTTTGTTTTTTTATGCTGCATATCCCTTACAGAATGTTGTATTAGCATTTTTCAGCTGCTGTTGATGTACTAGGCAAGATTACGCTCAGTAGTTTGCATTGCTTTCTGAGCAACTGGCTCACATACCCCTGCAAGTAACCAATGCGGCGCGATCTGCTACCGAATCTCGCGCAGCTGCGTTACTCACGAGAATATACAGGCTTATGGAGAAAGACGTTAACCCCTACGCCAGAGACAAGTGCTGCCCCTACAATGATGACTGGCTGCAAAGAACCTCTAACACATTATGTCTCTTGCTCTGGTTGATATCCTGACAGAATGATGTTTGCCTCACCTCTTGATGTCAACCTCCCATTTATATGATTGTTTAAAAAGACTGGCTCGCCTACCTATGACTTTTCCATGCAGTAAGGTTTCTATGAAAATGTCATGTTGTTTAATCTAGTCAAATTATATGACTTATCTCTTGTCTCCATTAGATTTATTTTCATTCCTAGCTTCTGCAGGACTTATATATTTGTTTCTGTGAATTCTATTCTTCTGTATATCCATGTTCATTTGGTTTCAATTTGAGTAGGAAACAGACACCATAACCCTAAACTTTGCTAAACATGTTAAGGAGAAAGGTGTAATAATGTACATCAGAACAAAAAAAAGTAATAATATTTTGTCTACCATAGGACAATATTTTATTATTAAAATCTCAGCAACAATATGTATATTCAAGAAAATGTACAAATCACCCTATCACTCTATGTATTAAATTACAAACAACTTGAGTGTGAAATTAAATTGAAATACATTTTAATCTCTCTATCTTTGTGTGTGTGTGTGTGTTTATGTGTGTGTGTCTCGTGTGTGTGTGTCTCTTTCGTGTGTCTGTCTATGTGTATGTGTCTCTCTCGTGTGTCTGTCTCATACATCTGTCTGTGTCTCTCATGTGTCTGTCTGTGTGTCTGTCTGTCTCTATCATGTCTGTCTGTGTATGTCTCTCGTCTGTCTCTCTCTTGTGTGTCTGTCTGTCTCTCTTGTCTTGTCTGTCTGTGTGACTCTCTCATGTGTCTGTCTGTGTCTCTCTCATGTATCTTGTCTGTCTGTGTGTCTCTCTCATCTGTCTGTCTGTGTGTGTGTGTGCATGCACATGTACTTGTGATATGGAGGAAAGGTGAGATTTCAGATTTCAAAGATTACACATTTTTACAATTTTTATTGGTGAAGACCTTACCGAATGCGAAAAACACAACTTTTGTTTTTGCCAGAAGGAAAATATGGAAGTGTCCAAGTATAGTTAAGGGGCAGTCCATGTATGCCATTACCCAGATGGTTGGATCTGTGAACAAATGTCAAATACAGCACTGTAAAATAAATATGATGAATCATCACTACAATGTAACTTTCACAGCCATGCTAGCTTCGAGGCAAGATGATCACCTGCTGGTCCAGCGGTCACGGGTTTATATAACCATTGGGGCAGATTTTTACAATTAACCTCGGTTCCCAAATCATCATCATCATGTGCCATGCTAATAAGCGTGGGCGGTCATGTTTCGCCATCTCATGGATCAGCTCAGAGTTCTTGTCTCAACCATGCCACATGGCCAAGCCATCCAGGTATTTACTTCTCTATCTTCCCCTTGTTCTCTACCCCTCAAACTCGCCAGTTGTCACCAAGTTCTCCAATTGATTTCTTCTCATAACATGACCACAAAATGCCCAAGTCAACTCAGTCTAACATGGGTACCGGTTAATGTCTCAGTCTAACACGGGTACCAGTTAATGTCTCAGTCTAACACGGGTACCGGTTAATGTCTCAGTCTAACACGGGTACTGGTTAATGTCTCAGTCTAACACGGGTACCGGTTAATGTCTCAGTCTAACACGGGTACCGGTTAATGTCTAAGTCTAACATGGATACCGGTTAATGTCTCAGTCTAACATGGGTACCAGTTAATGTCTCAGTCCAACATGAGTACTGGTTAATTTCTCAGTCTAACACTGGTACCAGTTAATGTCTCAGTCTAACACGGGTACCGGTTAATGTCTCAGTTTAACACGGGTACCAGTTAATGTCTCAGTCCAACATGGGTACTGGTTAATGTCTCAGTCTAACACGGGTACCGGTTAATGTCTCAGTCTAACACGGGTACCAGTTAATGTCTCAGTCTAACACGGGTACCGGTTAATGTCTCAGTCTAACACGGGTACCGGTTAATGTCTCAGTCTAACACGGGTACCAGTTAATGTCTCAGTCTAACATGGGTACCAGTTAATGTCTCAGTCTAACACGGGTACCGGTTAATGTCTCAGTCTAACATGGGTACCAGTTAATGTCTCAGTCCAACATGGGTACTGGTTAATTTCTCAGTCTAACACTGGTACCAGTTAATGTCTCAGTCTAACACGGGTACCGGTTAATGTCTCAGTCTAACACGGGTACCAGTTAATGTCTCAGTCTAACATGGGTACCAGTTAATGTCTCAGTCTAACACGGGTACCGGTTAATGTCTCAGTCTAACACGGGTACCAGTTAATGTCTCAGTCCAACATGGGTACTGGTTAATGTCTCAGTCTAACACGGGTACCGGTTAATGTCTCAGTCTAACACGGGTACCGGTTAATGTCTAAGTCTAACATGGATACCGGTTAATGTCTCAGTCTAACATGGGTACCGGTTAATGTCTCAGTCTAACACGGGTACCGGTTAATGTCTCAGTCTAACACGGGTACTGGTTAATGTCTCAGTCTAACACGGGTACCAGTTAATGTCTCAGTCTAACACAGGCTCCGGTTAATATCTCAGTCTAACACTGGTACCAGTTAATATCTCAGTCTAACACAGGTACCAGTTAATGTCTCAGTCTAACATAGGTACCAGTTAATTTCTCAGTCTAACACGGGTACCAGTTAATATCTCAGTCTAACATAGGTACCAGTTAATGTCTCAGTCTAACACAGGCTCCGGTTAATATCTGTCTAACACAGGTACCAGTTAATATCTCAGTCTAACACAGGTACCAGTTAATATCTCAGTCCAACACAGGTACCAGTTAATGTCTCAGTCTAACATAGGTACCAGTTAATGTCTCAGTCCAACATGAGTACTGGTTAATTTCTCAGTCTAACACTGGTACCAGTTAATGTCTCAGTCTAACATAGGTACCAGTTAATGTCTCAGTCCAACATGAGTACTGGTTAATTTCTCAGTCTAACACTGGTACCAGTTAATGTCTCAGTCTAACATGGGTACTGGTTAATGTCTCAGTCTAACACGGGTACCGGTTAATGTCTCAGTCTAACACGGGTACCAGTTAATGTCTCAGTCTAACACGGGTACCGGTTAATGTCTCAGTCTAACACGGGTACCGGTTAATGTCTCAGTCCAACATGGGTACTGGTTAATTTCTCAGTCTAACACTGGTACCAGTTAATGTCTCAGTCTAACACGGGTACCGGTTAATGTCTCAGTCTAACACGGGTACCAGTTAATGTCTCAGTCTAACATGGGTACCAGTTAATGTCTCAGTCTAACACGGGTACCGGTTAATGTCTCAGTCTAACACGGGTACCAGTTAATGTCTCAGTCCAACATGGGTACTGGTTAATGTCTCAGTCTAACACGGGTACCGGTTAATGTCTCAGTCTAACACGGGTACCGGTTAATGTCTAAGTCTAACATGGATACCGGTTAATGTCTCAGTCTAACATGGGTACCGGTTAATGTCTCAGTCTAACACGGGTACCGGTTAATGTCTCAGTCTAACACGGGTACTGGTTAATGTCTCAGTCTAACACGGGTACCAGTTAATGTCTCAGTCTAACACAGGCTCCGGTTAATATCTCAGTCTAACACTGGTACCAGTTAATATCTCAGTCTAACACAGGTACCAGTTAATGTCTCAGTCTAACACAGGTACCAGTTAATTTCTCAGTCTAACACGGGTACCAGTTAATATCTCAGTCTAACATAGGTACCAGTTAATGTCTCAGTCTAACACAGGCTCCGGTTAATATCTCAGTCTAACACAGGTACCAGTTAATATCTCAGTCTAACACAGGTACCAGTTAATATCTCAGTCTAACACAGGTACCAGTTAATGTCTCAGTCTAACATAGGTACCAGTTAATGTCTCAGTCCAACATGAGTACTGGTTAATTTCTCAGTCTAACACTGGTACCAGTTAATGTCTCAGTCTAACATAGGTACCAGTTAATGTCTCAGTCCAACATGAGTACTGGTTAATTTCTCAGTCTAACACTGGTACCAGTTAATGTCTCAGTCTAACACGGGTACCGGTTAATGTCTCAGTCTAACACGGGTACCAGTTAATGTCTCAGTCTAACATGGGTACCAGTTAATGTCTCAGTCCAACATGGGTACTGGTTAATTTCTCAGTCTAACACTGGTACCAGTTAATGTCTCAGTCTAACACGGGTACCGGTTAATGTCTCAGTCTAACACGGGTACCAGTTAATGTCTCAGTCTAACACGGGTACTGGTTAATGTCTCAGTCTAACACGGGTACCAGTTAATGTCTCAGTGCCAGTTGGTCTGTGAAATGATAAGTCTGCCACCATGTGCCAGTGCACCTTAAAGTATGTAAAAGGGTCCTTTGTTTTAATTGTTTACTTACAGTGTTTAATTTGTTTACTGACAATGTTTAACTGTTTACTTATAGTGTAACTTACAGTGTTTAATTTGTTAACTGACAATGTTTAACTGTTTACTTACAGTGTAACTTACAGTGTTTAATTTGTTTACTTATAATGTTTAACTGTTTACTTATAGTGTAACTTACAGTGTTTAATTTGTTAACTGACAATGTTTAACTGTTTACTTACAGTGTTTAATTTGTTAACTGACAATGTTTAACTGTTTACTTACAGTGTAACTTACAGTGTTTAATTTGTTAACTGACAATGTTTAACTGTTTACTTATAGTGTAACTTACAGTGTTTAATTTGTTAACTGACAATGGTTAACTGTTTACTTATAGTGTAACTTACAGTGTTTAATTTGTTTACTGACAATGTTTAACTGTTTACTTATAGTGTAACTCACAGTGTTTAATTTGTTAACTGACAATGTTTAACTGTTTACTTACAGTGTTTAATTTGTTAACTGACAATGTTTAACTGTTTACTTATAGTGTAACTTACAGTGATTAATTAGTTAACTGACAATGTTTAACTGTTTACTTATAGTGTAACTTACAGTGTTTAATTTGTTAACTGACAATGCTTAACTGTTTACTTAATAGTGTAACTTACAGTGTTTAATTTGTTAACTGACAATGTTTAACTGTTTACTTATAGTGTAACTTACAGTGTTTAATTTGTTAACTGACAATGTTTAACTGTTTACTTATAGTGTAACTTACAGTGTTTAATTTGTTTACTGACAATGTTTAACTGTTTACTTATAGTGTAACTTACAGTGTTTAATTTGTTTACTTATAATGTTTAACTGTTTACTTACAGTGTAACTTATTCAGTATTGTTGTATTAAAACATATGAATACCATTACATCTAGAAACTGTCCTCTCTGTTTACATGTACCAGTCACCCACATGACCATTCCTCACAATGCTGCACTCTTTCTGTATGGTTTACTTCAATCCAAACCACAGAAGAATCCACTTGGTTTCCCTTGTTTTTCAGAGCTTGCATAATCTGGTATTTCATTTTTATGAAGTGTATTATTTAAAGTACATTATCATTGACCAAAGAAAGTGTTAACTGTTTCAACTTTAAATTCCCTTGTTTCTGACTTCTATTTCCTTCATAATTCAGTGACAATAATGAACTGACAATATTGTTATAAAAATGTTAATGTTTTAATTACACTAACAACAAACAACTGTAATATATATTCTTTATGGAAGCAGTAAACAACTTAGAATATTCTTTAGAGTATCAACAACAAATTTTACTTACAGTAACAATAAACAATTGTAACATATTCTTTACCTTAAATAAATAACTATATCATATTCTTTGCAGTAAAAACAGAAAACAGTAACATATTAATAACATAAAAAACTAAAACATATTCACTAGAGTAATAACAAACATATTCTTTAAAGTTACAAACAGTAGTAAAAAGTTCAAAGTCATAATAAACATTTGTAACATATCCTTTACAGTACCTAAATATTGTTTACAGCACCAACAAACAACTGAAATATATTGTTTACCGAGACCAAGGGGCCTCCCTGCAGTCAGGTTTATCCAGAAGGATGAGACACACTGGCCCAGTTCCATCAAAGGGTTTAGCCCATTTGTAGGTGAAACCAGGGACTTCCGTAGTAGATTCACATGCTGACTGTGTGAGCTTATCTTGAAAAAAAAACAAATTTAAAATAAGGATCCACTTAGATAATTCAGAAGTCACATTTTCTTTCAACTTAAATAATAATTTTGCACTGAAAATAACAAAACATCACTTAATTATATGCAAAATGACCCAAAACAGGCCATGTTAGAATTAATAGCCTTTAAAAACCTTTTGAACCTCCAACATGCACCCCTGTGCAAACACTGCTATCACCCTCATCCACCTTCCCTTTAAATGCCTTGCACTTTCAAACATTATGGCTGCAGCCACCTCCACCAGTGACTAACTCACCCTAGTGCCCCTTACAACACCTGCTACAGCCACATCAAACAGTGACTAACTCACTCTAGTGCCCCTTACAACACTTGCTACAGCAACCTCCACCAGTGACTAACTCACTCTAGTGCCCCTTACAACACCTGCTACAGCCACATCAAACAGTGACTAACTCACTCTAGTGTCCCTTAGACCATCTGCTATAGCCCCATCAAACAGTGACTAACTCACCCTAGTGCCCCTTACAACACCTGCTACAGCCACATCAAACAGTGACTAACTCACCCTAGTGCTCCTTATAACACCTGCTACAGCTACATCAAACAGTGACTAACTCACTCTAGTGCTCCTTAGAACACCTGCTACAGCCACATCAAACAGTGACTAACTCACCCTAGTGCTCCTTACAACACCTGCTACAGCCACCTCCACCAGTGACTAACTCACCCTAGTGCTCCTTACAACACCTGCTACAGCCACCTCCACCAATGACTAACTCACCCTAGTGCTCCTTACAACACCTGCTACAGCCACATCAAACAGTGACTAACTCACCCTAGTGCTCCTTAGAACACCTGCTACAGCCACATCAAACAGTGACTAACTCACCCTAGTGCTCCTTACAACACCTGCTACAGCCACCTCCACCAGTGACTAACTCACCCTAGTGCTCCTTACAACACCTACTACAGCCACCTCCACCAGTGACTAACTCACCCTAGTGCTCCTTACAACACCTGCTACAGCCACATCAAACAGTGACTAACTCACCCTAGTGCCCCTTAGAACACCTGCTACAGCCACATCAAACAGTGACTAACTCACCCTAGTGCCCCTTAGAACACCTGCTACAGCCACATCAAACAGTGACTAACTCACTCTAGTGCTCCTTACAACACCTGCTACAGCCACATCAAACAGTGACTAACTCACCCTAGTGCTCCTTAGAACACCTGCTACAGCTAACTCCACCAGTGACTAACTCACCCTAGTGCTCCTTAGAACACCTGCTACAGCCACCTCCACCAGTGACTAACTCATTCTAGTGCCCCTTACAACACCTGCTACAGCCCCATCAAACAGTGACTAACTCACTCTAGTGCCCCTTAGAACACCTGCTACAGCCACCTCCACCAGTGACTAACTCACCCTAGTGCTCCTTAGAACAGCTGCTACAGCCCCATCAAACAGTGACTAACTCACTCTAGTGCCCCTTAGAACACCTGCTACAGCCACCTCCACCAGTGACTAACTCACCCTAGTGCTCCTTACAACACCTGCTACAGCCCCATCAAACAGTGACTAACTCACCCTAGTGCTCCTTACAACACCTGCTACAGCCACCTCCACCAGTGACTAACTCACCCTAGTGCTCCTTAGAACAGCTGCTACAGCCACATCAAACAGTGACTAACTCACTCTAGTGCCCCTTAGAACACCTGCTACAGCCACCTCCACCAGTGACTAACTCACCCTAGTGCTCCTTAGAACAGCTGCTACAGCCCCATCAAACAGTGACTAACTCACTCTAGTGCCCCATAGAACACCTGCTACAGCCACCTCCACCAGTGACTAACTCACCCTAGTGCTCCTTACAAAACCTGCTACAGCCACATCAAACAGTGACTAACTGACTCTAGTGCCCCTTAGAACACCTGCTACAGCCACATCAAACAGTGACTAACTCACCCTAGTGCTCCTTACAACACCTGCTACAGCTACAACAAACCGATACTAACAAACTCCGTAGCTCTTTAGAACAGCTGCAGCAGCCACCTCCAACAGTGACTAACTCACTCTAGGGCCTCTTAGAACACCTGCTACAGCCACCTCCACCAGTGACTAACTCACCCTAGTGCTCCTTACAACACCTGCTACAGCCACATCAAACAGTGACTAACTCACTCTAGGGCCCCTTAGAACACCTACTACAGCCACCTCTACCAGTGACTAACTCACCCTAGTGCTCCTTACAACACCTGCTACAGCCACATCAAACAGTGACTAACTCACTCTAGTGCCCCTTAGAACACCTGCTACAGCCACATCAAACAGTGACTAACTCACCCTAGTGCTCCTTACAACACCTGCTACAGCTACAACAAACCGATACTAACAAACTCCGTAGCTCTTTAGAACAGCTGCAGCAGCCACCTCCAACAGTAACTAACTCACTCTAGGGCCCCTTAGAACACCTGCTACAGCCACCTCCACCAGTGACTAACTCACCCTAGTGCTCCTTACAACACCTGCTACAGCCACATCAAACAGTGACTAACTCACTCTAGTGCCCCTTAGAACAGCTGCAGCAGCCACCTCCACCAGTGACTAACTCACTCTAGTGCTCCTTACAACACCTGCTACAGCCACATCAAACAGTGACTAACTCACTCTAGTGCCCCTTAGAACACCTGCTACAGCCACATCAAACAGTGACTAACTCACTCTAGTGCTCCTTACAACACCTGCTATAGCCCCATCAAACAGTGACTAACTCACCCTAGTGCTCCTTACAGCACTTGCTACAGCCACATCAAACAGTGACTTACTCACTCTAGTGCCCCTTAGAACACCTGCTACAGCCCCATCAAACAGTGACTAACTCACTCTAGTGCTCCTTACAACACCTGCTACAGCCACCTCCACCAGTGACTAACTCACCCTAGTGCTCCTTACAACACCTGCTACAGCCACATCAAACAGTGACTAACTCACTCTAGTGCCCCTTAGAACACCTGCTACAGCACCATCAAACAGTGACTAACTCACTCTAGTGCCCCTTAGAACAGCTGCTGTAGCCACCTCCACCAGTGACTAACTCACCCTAGTGCTCCTTAGAACACCTGCTACAGCCCCATCAAACAGTGACTAACTCACCCTAGTGCTCCTTAGAACACCTGCTACAGCCACATCCACCAGTGACTAACTCACCCTAGTGCTCCTTACAACACCTGCTACAGCCACATCAAACAGTGACTAACTCACCCTAGTGCTCCTTACAACACCTGCTACAGCCACATCAAACAGTGACTAACTCACCCTAGTGCTCCTTAGAACACCTGCTACAGCCACCTCCACCAGTGATAACTAACTCACCATAGTGCTCCTTAGAACACCTGCTACAGCCACCTCCACCAGTGATAACTAACTCACCATAGTGCTCCTTACAACACCTGCTACAGCCACATCAAACAGTGACTACCTCACCCTAGTGCTCCTTAGAACACCTGCTACAGCCCCATCAAACAGTGACTAACTCACTCTAGTGCTCCTTAGAACACCTGCTACAGCCACCTCCACCAGTGACTAACTCACCCTAGTGCTCCTTACGACACCTGCTACAGCCACATCAAACAGTGACTAACTCACCCTAGTGCTCCTTACGACACCTGCTACAGCCACATCAAACAGTGACTAACTCACCCTAGTGCTCCTTAGAACACCTGCTACAGCCACCTCCACCAGTGACTAACTCACCATAGTGCTCCTTACAACACCTGCTACAGCCACATCAAACAGTGACTAACTCACTCTAGTGCCCCCTAGAACAGCTGCTACAGCCCCATCAAACAGTGACTAACTCACCCTAGTGCCCCTTAGAACACCTGCTACAGCCACCTCCAACAGTGACTAACTCACTCTAGTGCCCCTTAGAACACCTGCTACAGCCACCTCCAACAGTGACTAACTCACCCTAGTGCCCCTTAGAACACCTGCTACAGCCACCTCCAACAGTGACTAACTCACCCTAGTGCCCCTTAGAACACCTGCTACAGCCACCTCCAACAGTGACTAACTCACTCTAGTGCCCCTTAGAACACCTGCTACAGCCACCTCCAACAGTGACTAACTCACCCTAGTGCCCCTTAGAACACCTGCTACAGCCACCTCCAACAGTGACTAACTCACCCTAGTGCCCCTTAGAACACCTGCTACAGCCACCTCCAACAGTGACTAACTCACCCTAGTGCCCCTTAGAACACCTGCTACAGCCACCTCCAACAGTGACTAACTCACCCTAGTGCCCCTTAGAACACCTGCTACAGCCACCTCCAACAGTGACTAACTCACCCTAGTGCTCCTTAGAACACCTGCTACAGCCACCTCCAACAGTGACTAACTCACCCTAGTGCCCCTTAGAACACCTGCTACAGCCACCTCCACCAGTGATAACTAACTCACCATAGTGCTCCTTAGAACACCTGCTACAGCCACCTCCACCAGTGATAACTAACTCACCATAGTGCTCCTTACAACACCTGCTACAGCCACATCAAACAGTGACTACCTCACCCTAGTGCTCCTTAGAACACCTGCTACAGCCCCATCAAACAGTGACTAACTCACTCTAGTGCTCCTTAGAACACCTGCTACAGCCACCTCCACCAGTGACTAACTCACCCTAGTGCTCCTTACGACACCTGCTACAGCCACATCAAACAGTGACTAACTCACCCTAGTGCTCCTTACGACACCTGCTACAGCCACATCAAACAGTGACTAACTCACCCTAGTGCTCCTTAGAACACCTGCTACAGCCACCTCCACCAGTGACTAACTCACCATAGTGCTCCTTACAACACCTGCTACAGCCACATCAAACAGTGACTAACTCACTCTAGTGCCCCCTAGAACAGCTGCTACAGCCCCATCAAACAGTGACTAACTCACCCTAGTGCCCCTTAGAACACCTGCTACAGCCACCTCCAACAGTGACTAACTCACTCTAGTGCCCCTTAGAACACCTGCTACAGCCACCTCCAACAGTGACTAACTCACCCTAGTGCCCCTTAGAACACCTGCTACAGCCACCTCCAACAGTGACTAACTCACCCTAGTGCCCCTTAGAACACCTGCTACAGCCACCTCCAACAGTGACTAACTCACTCTAGTGCCCCTTAGAACACCTGCTACAGCCACCTCCAACAGTGACTAACTCACCCTAGTGCCCCTTAGAACACCTGCTACAGCCACCTCCAACAGTGACTAACTCACCCTAGTGCCCCTTAGAACACCTGCTACAGCCACCTCCAACAGTGACTAACTCACCCTAGTGCCCCTTAGAACACCTGCTACAGCCACCTCCAACAGTGACTAACTCACCCTAGTGCCCCTTAGAACACCTGCTACAGCCACCTCCAACAGTGACTAACTCACCCTAGTGCCCCTTAGAACACCTGCTACAGCCACCTCCAACAGTGACTAACTCACCCTAGTGCCCCTTAGAACACCTGCTACAGCCACCTCCAACAGTGACTAACTCACTCAGGGCTCCTTAGAACAGCTGCTGCAGCCACCTCCACAGCCACAGCTGCAGAGAACCTGCACATTCATAAAAATGGCACCGGGTTGCTGTAATAAAATTGCCTGGCAGTCTCTCTCCACTTTTATTAAATTGAAGCTTAAAGCAAAATAGTAAGCTGTACTGGTTATAACTATCATGAAATTTAACCAAAACGGGTTTCCATAAATCAGTCCAACTTGATACATTAAACGACCTCATTAGCATAGGTCTTTCCAGAAGGTTGTACTTAGTGGGGAAAACAGAAATTCTCTATATCCTCACTAAACACGGGGTGACCTTTACTAAAATTCAGAGGATGGATACAGTAAAGACACAATAATTACATGAATTTATAGATTCAGGGAGATCCTGAGTTCATGAGACTCCAGTAACCCCCGCCTCCATGGAGTAGCCATGTTTAGTGGTTAGTGTGCGCAAGAAAGTTGATCCGATCGGTTTTGGAACCAGATGTGAAAGTTAGGTGATTCTGTGATTCATTTATAAAAGAGCTCAATCCATCTTTCAAGAATAGAAGTGTGTTCAGAGTTGAAGGTAATTGTGATAATTAGCGTAGTTAAAGAATTAATATCATATCAGCCTCAAACCTTTCTAACAGCTGAACAGAAATAAGCTGGTTCAGATGACGTAATCACTCAGCTGTGCATAGGATGCCAGTGACCCATTTATAATATGAAATAATCGGTAGTTGAAACTCGAGATAATCCTAGTGAATAACCACTAAAGAATGATGTAATCATGGGATTAAACAAAGGGGAAGATAGGAAACTAGCTTACTAATTCCATTAGCTTCAAAATAAAATTAAACAAGGCCTAGTTCGCTGAATTGCCATATTCAACATCTTGTGCCAGGAGGGGTGATGCAATGATTCACTGGAGAGCACTCCATAACAGATAGTTCTACGAATGTGTCTATTCTTTAGTATAGAGTGATAGTTAAAACTACATCTATCGAACAGACATGAGTACACGAGGGCCATCCCATGACTTTCTAATGATTCCTAGGATGATCATGGATAAATATCTGCACTATTTAAAAACCCAAGGTAAAACCCAATGTTAATTACCTAACCTAAAGAAAACAGTAAAGGTAAAACTAGGGTGAGACGACCTAAGTAAATAGAGCATTGAAAGGGTACAAGAACCTCACTCCTGACCAGGGTACAGTCAAGGACCGACTTGACAGAAGCTCCAATCCAGACCAGGGACTCTAAAGAGACTTTTCTTTGGTCCAAGCTAAGTGCTGTGTCCAAGAAGCCAGAATCTTTGGAGCCAATGATGATTGTATCATCATTTACAAGTCTGAGATAAAAAGGGGAGAAAGGGATTCTGTCATATCTTGGGGAATTTGACGCATACACTACCCTGAGGTTATATATATACATATTTACATGCCCCCTCAATGACAGAAATTATGATATGCTGATTCAGAGAAGAAATTTTGAATGCAGTGAAGAGTTTTTGAAGGCTGCCTAAGTGAAATTATGATATGCTGCTTCAGTGAAGATTTTTTTAATGCAGCTCAGTGAAGGGAAGGCTGCCCTAAGTGAAATTCGGGTATGCAAGATTGGAAATTTGTGACTGCAGCTTCAGTGACAATTGGTTGTATACATAACATATGAAAGCCAGTGAGAAATTGAACAGTTGTTACTTTCAACATTACTGAATTGTATGCAAAATACCAATGTCAGAAAGCACTCTGGACTGGGCTACAATGAAAAAACTCAAGAGTATAAATTGCCAGTGAGGCATGAGGCCCTTATATGAACAATATCGAAAGACCCCTCATGCCTAATTTCAAAAGACAATGTGAAGTCAGTCATAGTCAACGATAGACATTATCTAAGTTTCGACAAAGTCAGACCTGAAAGCTACACGTTCAACAAGGAGCTGAACCAGAACTCTACAGAAGAACCAGTCGGTAATCTGAAGAAGCTCTAGAAGAGGGTTCTGGAAGAATCTCAAAACTGAGAGGGAAGACCAGGAGAACTTTTAATCAGATAGCGGCAGAAACAATTAGTAGTAGGACTCATCGCTGGCTATTGAACGAGGGGATTGAGCACGTATGGGAATGTCCTGAGTGCAGTGATGTCGGTTCTTAACTCAACTCAACTCTAGAAGGAATCTTTCAAGAGATCAGGTGAATTATGTGTCACCCGACCAGACAGATAACTGAGCTCCTCGTCTGTGATGAAAGCCCCTCAAATTTCTGACTTATTCCATTTCCTGTGTTATAAAAAGTGATCTTTTTTATGTGTTGTGTTCGTAGATTGAGTTAATTAAAATAATGAAAACGAGTGACATGTTTCTTGTTGGTGAAACAGCACTGCATGAATGCCCTGTTTATATGTTGTAATTCTTGAGTCTAGGAGGGTGGCAGGAGAACCAGTTGAATAGGATACGATAGACCTACCATACTCTTGTTGCAGTTATTGAATAGACTATGATAGACCTACCATACTCTTGTTGCAGTTATTGAATAGACTATGATAGACCTACCATACTCTTGTTGCAGTTATTGAATAGACTATGATAGACCTACCAAACTCTTGTTGCAGTTATTGAATAGACTATGATAGACCTACCAAACTCTTGTTGCAGTTATTGAATAGACTATGATAGACCTACCAAACTCTTGTTGCAGTTATAATGCCACCTCCACTAAAACTTGTAGTTACCAAGAGCAGATAACTCAGCAGCGTTTGTTGAAGAACAACAAACTATTTATGAAGATTTTTAAAGCACTAGGGAAGCCACAGTGGCTAGCACACTTGTCAGCTGGTCATGTTTTTGAATCCTCGTCGAAACAGGAAGTTTATTTAACTGATCTCGGCACTCAAGTCAACCCAGCCTAAAACGGGTACTAGAAAATGTTTTGGGAAATAAAGGCGTCCAGAATGATACTGATCACATCACCTATTGAATGCTGATTGGTCTATACAAATCCGGGGCTATTACCATAGACCCAATATGCCCCAGGCATGAAACTAGGTCATTTATTTTGATACTTTAAAGCACTGGTCACTTATAATATTAGTGTCCACTTGTCTGTAATCTAGCAAATTACCATCACAAGTTGTCTTCTCTTCCCCTCTCATTACCTGTAGCTTTCTCTAGATAGCTATAGCTCAGGTTCCAGGCACCTAAATTCTTTCTACAATCAGCTTCATTGTTGTATCTTCCCCAGCCTGTGTTGTTCTGGTTGCACTCCCCATACGGCTGCACATTAAAGCTTTTGCTGGTGTAATAACTGCAGACAGAGAAACCTGAATCAGCATTATGTCAGGCCAAACAGAAGTCATGTTTAGTCAGAAAATATCCAGAATTTAATTATAAACACATACAGCTCTCAATTCACAACAAGGTCATGTTTCTCGATGAATTGACCTAAATGGAAGCTAATATGAGTGACATGATTATTCAAAATAACACTGGGAATTCAATTTTTGTATCCAAATCTAGTGTAAATAATGTTACATAACTTAAAGTGTTGTTTTGGACACAGAAAATAAATGTTTTTGCACGAAACTGTGAATATATTACAGCTGAAAGTTAAAATAAAGGTGTCAATCTTAATAGCAGAAACATAAAAGTAATGTTAGTCACTAAGAAAAGAATTGCTCCAGAAAGAAACATCACAGTAAACGGAACAGTTCTTCATGTACACATGTACACAGTGTGGGGGGGGGGGGGGGGGGGTTGGCTTCTCCGTGCTGCAGGGCTGTGCACTGTGTTGAGACTCGTCTAGTGTGGTCTAGGGGAGGGGACTGGAAAACTTATCAAAGTATCTGTACCCAATTAAAGTGGTCCATTAGCAACAAACACTGTATAAGGGAATTACTGGCCTATGTATTCAAAATCAATCAGATGCCATCTTCACAAGGAAGGTTGGTTGCAATGAATTTCCAACTCTTTGCCACTCATCCTCATTGTACACTGACAGACCGTTGTTTGTCCATCTCTTTGTTATCATTCATAATAAAACAAAATAAATGTTAGTTAAGTTTCAGTATGGATTCAAAATGTTCTCAAATAGGACTTATCTGAAACAAAACATTTCTAGAGAGAATTTGGTAGCGAGCAGCCAAAACATAAGCTTATAGGTCACTCAAAGTGTTAAAGTAAAAACAAATGTGGCATGTTTTCAGTTGAATAAGCATGAACTGTCATTTATTTGTAAACATTTATTTTGTTAGTCTTAAGAACAGGATGGAGATTTTTTTCAAAACATAGCTTATTTTATTGTGACAGTATCGTTTGTCAAATGAAGCAAGAAAGAGAGTGTTAAACTCTATACTGTACTGTTGTACGCATGTGAAACATGGACAATAAGTAGACCAGCTGAGATACATCTAATGGCAGTGGACATGTGATTTCTGAGGAAAATTCAAATAATACCATAGGCATACAGAAAAACAAATGAGACAGTTCTTCAAAAAACAATATGAAAACTGTAAACTGATTAAAGACAAAAGACAGACACTCAAGATTTTTCTGGCATCTTATGAGAAGAAATAAACTTGAGAATTTAGTGAAAACTGACAACTTTGCATGAAAAGAACAAGGGAAAGGCAAAGATAACAAAACTTGGATGACTTTATTACATGACATAATCGGGACAAGAAAGCAGACCTGAACCAAAACTCTGGTGATCATATGAGATGTGAACTATGACTGCTCATGCTTATAGGCATGGCACATGATGATGATGGGAACAATTGATCTCTCACTGTCTGTCTTTCTGTCTATGCCTCTTTGTCTTATGCACATTATGCACACACATGCCCACCTAGAATATGTGATACCTAACAGTTTACACCTTGATGTGAGTGTCTTCCATGTGGCCATATTTACCTGTAAAAATAATAGTCTCACCTGTATAGATCTGATGTGTTTAGTACTTAATGCAATACTGCAATTAATGTACTGTTTAGATCTGAGTGAAAACTTAAGAAAAGTAGCAAAGACTGATATTTTGTCTAACATAAATGGCAATAAAAATGTTATCTCTCTCCTTGACTGTATGTTGTGTTTGTGAATGTGTTTGTTTGCTGATGAAGGCTAACCGCCGCAACGTTCTGTATGTGTCGTAACTCTGTTATGTAAAGCTGCACTACTTTGTGTCATTTTATATTGTTTGGCCTACTTCTGCACCCTCTATAAGACTTGCACTATTTACGACTGCGGCATGATTCTGGGGTATCTGTGACACAGGCTCTCTGGGATCCCATGCAAAGTGCAGCTGAACAGAGTATCCATATCTGGAAAGACTGGCTCAGAAGTAAGTGAGTAGATGGTCCGGATGGTTAACACTGTGTACAGGAAATGTTAACTTGTAATCAAATTGCTACTGGAATAATTAGCATGGAAACTCTTCCGTGGCATTTAAAGATGGGGATGGAGCATGTGTGGGAAACACATGTGACATCAATTCTTAAATTTAGTATTCAGTGGTTTAACCGTCCACCTCGCTCTCTGAAGGTCATGAAATCGTTTTCAGATTGCAAAGCTCAGACAATAAGTGCAATTTTTCCAGAGACCCCTAGATTACCACTGGAGCTACAGAGTTCGTGCTTTGTGCAATGCTCATGGCTGGCAGCTTGTCATTCTTCAGAGAGAGACTGAGTCAGATGGGTCAAATCCAGTGGCATTAACTCAAAACTCTTGACTCTGGCCTTTAACTTATTTTAAACAGCACTGACGACAAACTTGAGTTGTAACAGTAATAACTAAACCTAAGAAGACATGAGACATTTAATTCTGAAAATGCACCTGCACATTGATGAATTTTCTGCCAGAATGGCTATATCGGACCACGGTGTCGGGTGCCAGTAAGGGAAATAATCACGCTCCTCTGGGCATTCGTAACCATAGCGATTTCCTGTTGGATTCTGGCGAGTGTAGACAGCACTGCTGTAACCCATGCCATTATTGGCTGTTAGCTTCTGATCAGCAACAAATAACCCTAAAAGAGATGGGCAGAGAGTGTTAATGGCATTCCAAAATAAATTAATTAGAATCCATTATGATGTATTTGTCCTTAAAATCAATCTAGTAATCATTACTGTTTGGAAGAGTGTCAATACACACGTTTTGTTTCATTTATTCTAGCACTGGCACCCTGTATGATGATGGTAAAGGTGGTTTACTAGCGACTGCTGCTGAGCTAGCCTTTCTAACAGTCAATGCCTCGATTGCGGAGGTGATACAAGCAGCACGTGCTGTGTGGACTGCTTGATCAATGTTTAGGGGCTCACTTACACCCAATACTTGTGAATTTTGCTAATGTGGTCTCATACAGTGAGGTCCTAGGAAAGCGCATGATAAACCATGAGTCTGTCCCTGGCTAGTCACCGATGAACAGGTGGCTTAATTTAGGAAATTGAATTAGCAGCCAGGAGAGAGCCTAGAACCTAGATGGCATCATGATGTAGCAAGTCCTGTGCAGAACATCGGCCTCACAACTGCCTGCAGAAAAGTTTCATGATCTCTGACCATTTCTCCTGCCTCATGTGCCCTCATGCCTCAGGTGTTAGCAACACCATGTGTCCTCATGCCTCAGGTGTTAGCAACACCATGTGCCCTTATGCCTCAGGTGTTAGCACATCATGTGTCATGATTGTGCAGGCTGACCTGTGTCTCTTCATCCACAGGTTTCCACAGCATGTCAGTCTCCCAGTCAATGTGATGTTGAGTGTCTCCACAACATGTCAGTCTCCCAGTCAATGTGTTGTTCAGTGTCTCCACAACATGTTAGTCTCCCAGTCAATGTGATGTTCAGTGTCTGCACAACATGTCAGTCTCCCAGTCAATGTGTTGTTCAGTGTCTCCACAACATGTCAGTCTCCCAGTCAATGTGTTGTTCAGTGTCTCCACAACATGTCAGTCTCCCAGTCAATGTGATGTTGAGTGTCTCCACAACATGTCAGTCTCCCAGTCAATGTGATGTTGAGTGTGTCCACAACATGTCAGTCTCCCAGCCAATGTGATGTTCAGTGTCTCCACAACATGTCAGTCTCCCAGTCAATGCGATGTTCAGTGTCTCCACAACATGTCAGTCTCCCAGTCAATGTGATGTTCAGTGTCTCCACAACATGTCAGTCTCCCAGTCAATGTGATGTTCAGTGTCTCCACAACATGTCAGTCTCCCAGTCAATGTGATGTTGAGTGTCTCCACAACATGTCAGTCTCCAAGACCTCATACTGTTTATGGGTCAGTTGTCTTCAATGTTCACATCTGGTAGAATGTCTAGAAGCTATGGCACAGCAGAGAGAGATGACACACTATTAGAAGCTATGGCACAGCAGAGATGACACACTATTAGAAACTATGGCACAGCAGAGAGAGATGACACACTATTAGAAGCTATGGCACAGCAGAGAGAGATGACACAGTATTAGAAGCTATGGCACAGCAGAGAGAGATGACACACTATTAGAAGCTATGGCACAGCAGAGAGAGATGACACACTATTAGAAGCTATGGCACAGCAGAGAGAGATGACACACTATTAGAAGCTATGGCACAGCAGAGAGAGATGACACATTATTAGAAGCTATGGCACAGCAGAGAGAGATGACACACTATTAGAAGCTATGGCACAGCAGAGAGAGATGACACATTATTAGAAGCTATGGCACAGCAGAGAGAGATGACACACTATTAGAAGCTATGGCACAGCAGAGAGAGATGACACATTATTAGAAGCTATGGCACAGCAGAGAGAGATGACACATTATTAGAAGCTATGGCACAGCAGAGAGAGATGACACATTATTAGAAGCTATGGCACAGCAGAGAGAGATGACACATTATTAGAAGCTATGGCACAGCAGAGAGAGATGACACATTATTAGAAGCTATGGCACAGCAGAGAGAGATGACACATTATTAGAAGCTATGGCACAGCAGAGAGATATGACACAGTATTAGAAGCTATGGCCATTTAAGCTCAAAGACCCCAGTTTTCTTCTCTAGTGATTGCAAACATGTCTATGACTCACATCCACATGTTGCCACGGGGACGATGCATGTCCTCACAGATTGTACTTGAACATGTGTGCTGATGCTGTGCCATAACTTCTATCACAGTGTCATCTCTGTCTGCATGGCCAGTCTGCCTCGATGAAGCATGTCCTCACAAATGTGACTGTACCATGTGTGCTGGTGATGTGCCATAGCTTCTAACACTGTGTCATCTCTGTCTGCATGGCCAGTCTGCCTCGATGAAGCATGTCCTCACAAATGTGACTGTACCATGTGAACTGGTGATGTGCCATAGCTTCTAACACTGTGTCATCTCTCTCTGCTGTGCCATAGCTTCTAGACTCGGTGTCATCTCTGTCTGCTGTGCCATAGCTTCTAATACTGTGTCATCTCTGTCTGCATTGCCATAGCTTCTAGCACTGTGTATCTCTGTCTGAATGGCCATAGCGTCTAATATTGTGTCATCTCTCTCTGCTGTGCCATAGCTTCTAACACTGTGTCATCTCTGTCTGCTGTGCCATAGCTTCTAATAGTGTGTCATCTCTCTCTGCTGTGCCATAGCTTCTAACACTGTGTCATCTCTGACTGCTGTGCCATAGCTTCTAACACTGTGTCATCTCTCTCTGCTGTGCCATAGCTTCTAACACTGTGTCATCTCTCTCTGCTGTGCCATAGCTTCTAATACTGTGTCATCTCTCTCTGCTGTGCCATAGCTTCTAGACTCGGTGTCATCTCTGTCTGCTGTGCCATAGCTTCTAACACTGTGTCATCTCTCTCTGCTGTGCCATAGCTTCTAGACTCGGTGTCATCTTTCTCTGCTGTGCCATAGCTTCTAGACTCGGTGTCATCTCTGTCTGCTGTGCCATAGCTTCTAACACTGTGTCATCTCTCTCTGCTGTGCCATAGCTTCTAATACTGTGTCATCTCTCTCTGCTGTGCCATAGCTTCTAGACTCGGTGTCATCTCTGTCTGCATGGCCATAGTTTCTAGCACTGTGTCATCTCTGTCTGCTGTGCCATAGCTTCTAATAGTGTGTCATATCTCTCTGCTGTGCCATAGCTTCTAATACTGTGTCATATCTCTCTGCTGTGCCATAGCTTCTAACACTGTGTCATCTCTGTCTGCTGTGCCATAGCTTCTAACACTGTGTCATCTCTGTCTGCTGTGCCATAGCTTCTAATAGTGTGTCATCTCTCTCTGCTGTGCCATAGCTTCTAATAGTGTGTCATCTCTCTCTGCTGTGCCATAGCTTCTAACACTGTGTCATCTCTCTCTGCTGTGCCATAGCTTCTAACACTGTGTCATCTCTGTCTGCTGTGCCATAGCTTCTAATACTGTGTCATCTCTGTCTGCTGTGCCATAGCTTCTAATACTGTGTCATCTCTGTCTGCATGGCCATAGCTTCTAACACTGTGTCATCTCTGTCTGCTGTGCCATAGCTTCTAATACTGTGTCATCTCTGTCTGCTGTGCCATAGCTTCTAACACTGTGTCATCTCTGTCTGCATGGCCATAGCTTCTAACACTGTGTCATCTCTGTCTGCTGTGCCATAGCTTCTAATACTGTGTCATCTCTCTCTGCTGTGCCATAGCTTCTAATACTGTGTCATCTCTCTCTGCTGTGCCATAGCTTCTAATACTGTGTCATCTCTCTCTGCTGTGCCATAGCTTCTAACACTGTGTCATATCTCTCTGCTGTGCCATAGCTTCTAATACTGTGTCATCTCTCTCTGCTGTGCCATAGCTTCTAACACTGTGTCATCTCTCTCTGCTGTGCCATAGCTTCTAATACTGTGTCATCTCTGTCTGCTGTGCCATAGCTTCTAATACTGTGTCATCTCTGTCTGCATGGCCATAGCTTCTAACACTGTGTCATCTCTGTCTGCTGTGCCATAGCTTCTAATACTGTGTCATCTCTCTCTGCTGTGCCATAGCTTCTAATACTGTGTCATCTCTCTCTGCTGTGCCATAGCTTCTAATACTGTGTCATCTCTCTCTGCTGTGCCATAGCTTCTAATACTGTGTCATCTCTCTCTGCTGTGCCATAGCTTCTAATACTGTGTCATCTCTCTCTGCTGTGCCATAGCTTCTAATACTGTGTCATCTCTCTCTGCTGTGCCATAGCTTCTAATACTGTGTCATCTCTCTCTGCTGTGCCATAGCTTCTAATACTGTGTCATCTCTCTCTGCTGTGCCATAGCTTCTAATAGTGTGTCATCTCTCTCTGCTGTGCCATAGCTTCTAATAGTGTGTCATCTCTCTCTGCTGTGCCATAGCTTCTAATAGTGTGTCATCTCTCTCTGCTGTGCCATAGCTTCTAATAGTGTGTCATCTCTCTCTGCTGTGCCATAGCTTCTAACACTGTGTCATCTCTGTCTGCTGTGCCATAGCTTCTAACACTGTGTATCTCTGTCTGAATGGCCATAGCGTCTAATACTGTGTCATCTCTCTCTGCTGTGCCATAGCTTCTAACACTGTGTCATCTCTCTCTGCTGTGCCATAGCTTCTAACACTGTGTCATCTCTGTCTGCTGTGCCATAGCTTCTAATAGTGTGTCATCTCTCTCTGCTGTGCCATAGCTTCTAGCACTGTGTATCTCTGTCTGAATGGCCATAGCGTCTAATACTGTGTCATCTCTCTCTGCTGTGCCATAGCTTCTAACACTGTGTCATCTCTGTCTGCTGTGCCATAGCTTCTAATAGTGTGTCATCTCTCTCTGCTGTGCCATAGCTTCTAGCACTGTGTATCTCTGTCTGAATGGCCATAGCGTCTAATACTGTGTCATCTCTCTCTGCTGTGCCATAGCTTCTAACACTGTGTCATCTCTCTCTGCTGTGCCATAGCTTCTAACACTGTGTCATCTCTGTCTGCTGTGCCATAGCTTCTAACACTGTGTCATCTCTGTCTGCATGGCCATAGCTTCTAACACTGTGTCATCTCTCTCTGCTGTGCCATAGCTTCTAATACTGTGTATCTCTGTCTGAATGGCCATAGCTTCTAACACTGTGTCATCTCTCTCTGCTGTGCCATAGCTTCTAGCACTGTGTATCTCTGTCTGAATGGCCATAGCTTCTAACACTGTGTCATCTCTCTCTGCTGTGCCATAGCTTCTAGCACTGTGTATCTCTGTCTGAATGGCCATAGCTTCTAACACTGTGTCATCTCTCTCTGCTGTGCCATAGCTTCTAGCACTGTGTATCTCTGTCTGAATGGCCATAGCTTCTAACACTGTGTCATCTCTCTCTGCTGTGCCATAGCTTCTAGCACTGTGTATCTCTGTCTGAATGGCCATAGCGTCTAATACTGTGTCATCTCTCTCTGCTGTGCCATAGCTTCTAATACTGTGTCATCTCTGTCTGCTGTGCCATAGCTTCTAATACTGTGTCATCTCTCTCTGCTGTGCCATAGCTTCTAATAGTGTGTCATCTCTCTCTGCTGTGCCATAGCTTCTAACACTGTGTCATCTCTGTCTGCATGGCCATAGCTTCTAACACTGTGTCATCTCTGTCTGCTGTGCCATAGCTTCTAATAGTGTGTCATCTCTGTCTGCATGGCCATAGCTTCTAATAGTGTGTCATCTCTCTCTGCTGTGCCATAGCTTCTAATAGTGTGTCATCTCTCTCTGCTGTGCCATAGCTTCTAATAGTGTGTCATCTCTGTCTGCATGGCCATAGCTTCTAACACTGTGTCATCTCTCTCTGCTGTGCCATAGCTTCTAACACTGTGTCATCTCTCTCTGCTGTGCCATAGCTTCTAATAGTGTGTCATCTCTGTCTGCTGTGCCATAGCTTCTAATAGTGTGTCATCTCTGTCTGCTGTGCCATAGCTTCTAATACTGTGTCATCTCTGTCTGCATGGCCATAGCTTCTAACACTGTGTCATCTCTGTCTGCATGGCCATAGCTTCTAATACTGTGTCATCTCTGTCTGCTGTGCCATAGCTTCTAATAGTGTGTCATCTCTGTCTGCTGTGCCATAGCTTCTAACACTGTGTCATCTCTCTCTGCTGTGCCATAGCTTCTAACACTGTGTCATCTCTCTCTGCTGTGCCATAGCTTCTAACACTGTGTCATCTCTGTCTGCTGTGCCATAGCTTCTAATAGTGTGTCATCTCTCTCTGCTGTGCCATAGCTTCTAACACTGTGTCATCTCTCTCTGCTGTGCCATAGCTTCTAATAGTGTGTCATCTCTGTCTGCTGTGCCATAGCTTCTAATAGTGTGTCATCTCTGTCTGCTGTGCCATAGCTTCTAATACTGTGTCATCTCTGTCTGCATGGCCATAGCTTCTAACACTGTGTCATCTCTGTCTGCATGGCCATAGCTTCTAATACTGTGTCATCTCTGTCTGCTGTGCCATAGCTTCTAATACTGTGTCATCTCTCTCTGCTGTGCCATAGCTTCTAATACTGTGTCATCTCTCTCTGCTGTGCCATAGCTTCTAATACTGTGTCATCTCTCTCTGCTGTGCCATAGCTTCTAACACTGTGTCATCTCTGTCTGCTGTGCCATAGCTTCTAATACTGTGTCATCTCTCTCTGCTGTGCCATAGCTTCTAACACTGTGTCATCTCTGTCTGCTGTGCCATAGCTTCTAATAGTGTGTCATCTCTCTCTGCTGTGCCATAGCTTCTAACACTGTGTCATCTCTGTCTGCTGTGCCATAGCTTCTAATACTGTGTCATCTCTCTCTGCTGTGCCATAGCTTCTAACACTGTGTCATCTCTGTCTGCTGTGCCATAGCTTCTAATACTGTGTCATCTCTGTCTGCTGTGCCATAGCTTCTAATACTGTGTCATCTCTCTCTGCTGTGCCATAGCTTCTAACACTGTGTCATCTCTGTCTGCTGTGCCATAGCTTCTAATACTGTGTCATCTCTGTCTGCTGTGCCATAGCTTCTAATACTGTGTCATCTCTCTCTGCTGTGCCATAGCTTCTAACACTGTGTCATCTCTCTCTGCTGTGCCATAGCTTCTAACACTGTGTCATCTCTGTCTGCATGGCCATAGCTTCTAACACTGTGTCATCTCTCTCTGCTGTGCCATAGCTTCTAATACTGTGTCATCTCTCTCTGCTGTGCCATAGCTTCTAATACTGTGTCATCTCTCTCTGCTGTGCCATAGCTTCTAATACTGTGTCATCTCTGTCTGCTGTGCCATAGCTTCTAATACTGTGTCATCTCTCTCTGCTGTGCCATAGCTTCTAATACTGTGTCATCTCTGTCTGCTGTGCCATAGCTTCTAATACTGTGTCATCTCTCTCTGCTGTGCCATAGCTTCTAATACTGTGTCATCTCTCTCTGCTGTGCCATAGCTTCTAATACTGTGTCATCTCTCTCTGCTGTGCCATAGCTTCTAATACTGTGTCATCTCTCTCTGCTGTGCCATAGCTTCTAATACTGTGTCATCTCTCTCTGCTGTGCCATAGCTTCTAATACTGTGTCATCTCTGTCTGCTGTGCCATAGCTTCTAACACTGTGTCATCTCTCTCTGCTGTGCCATAGCTTCTAATACTGTGTCATCTCTCTCTGCTGTGCCATAGCTTCTAATACTGTGTCATCTCTCTCTGCTGTGCCATAGCTTCTAATACTGTGTCATCTCTCTCTGCTGTGCCATAGCTTCTAATACTGTGTCATCTCTCTCTGCTGTGCCATAGCTTTTAACACTGAGTCATCTCTCTCTGCTGTGCCATAGCTTCTAGACACTGTGTCATCTCTGTCTGCATGGCCATAGCTTCTAACACTGTGTCATCTCTGTCTGCTGTGTCATAGCTTCTAGCACTGTGTATCTCTGTCTGAATGGCCATAGCGTCTAATACTGTGTCATCTCTCTCTGCTGTGCCATAGCTTCTAGACACTGTGTCATCTCTGTCTGCACTGCCATGGTCAGTCTGTGTTTGACAACTGTTGACAGTCCCTATAGTCGCTGTATATGGAGCCCAGCTATTTGACATTTCTACATTGTTGATTGTGATCTTTGGTCACATACAGTTTTGTCCATGGACATTATTTTCATGTTGTTTAAGTTCAGAAAAGGTTCTGGTTTTCACTGTCTTTTGACAGTCAGGATCAACTCTTCTAATCCTTTAGCGCTATTTAACAAGAGGAAAGTGTCATCTGCAAAGCTAAGTTCTGGAATTAGATTTCCAACAATTATGAATGGATCAAAATTGTTTCTAGTCTCATCATTTTTGACATTTCTCATTATATTTTTATCATATATGTTGAATAGTTATGGGGAGAGAATGCAGCCCTATCTCACTCCCCTTTGCACCTCAAACCAGTTTGATGTTTCACTGGTTGCTCTGCTGCTGCTGTGTTGTTCATGGTGTAATGATTCAATAGAGTTGGGGTCAGTGTTGTACTGGAGCTCTCTGTGGGGAACAAGTGTTGTACTGGAGCTCTCTGTGGGGAACAGTGTTGTACTGAGCTCTCTGTGGGGAACAGTGTTGTACTGGAGCTCTCTGTGGGGAACAGTGTTGTACTGAGCTCTCTGTGGGGAACAGTGTTGTACTGGAGCTCTATGTGGGGAACAGTGTTGTACTGGAGCTCTCTGTGGGGAACAGTGTTGTACTGGAGCTCTCTGTGGGGAACAGTGTTGTACTGGAGCTCTATGTGGGGAACAGTGTTGTACTGGAGCTCTATGTGGGGAACAGTGTTGTACTGGAGCTCTCTGTGGGGAACAGTGTTGCACTGGAGCTCGCTGTGGGGAACAGTGTTGTACTGGAGCTCTATGTGGGGAACAGTGTTGTACTGGAGCTCTATGTGGGGAACAGTGTTGTACTGGAGCTCTCTGTGGGGAACAGTGTTGTACTGGAGCTCTCTGTGGGGAACAGTGTTGTACTGGAGCTCTCTGTGGGGAACAGTGTTGTACTGGAGCTCTCTGTGGGGAACAAGTGTTGTACTGGAGCTCTCTGTGGGGAACAGTGTTGTACTGGAGCTCTCTGTGGGGAACAGTGTTGTACTGGAGCTCTCTGTGGGGAACAGTGTTGTACTGGAGCTCTCCGTGGGGAACAGTGTTGTACTGGAGCTCTCTGTGGGGAACAGTGTTGTACTGGAGCTCTCTGTGGGGAACAAGTGTTGTACTGGAGCTCTCTGTGGGGAACAAGTGTTGTACTGGAGCTCTCTGTGGGGAACAGTGTTGTACTGGAGCTCTCTGTGGGGAACAGTGTTGTACTGGAGCTCTCTGTGGGGAACAGTGTTGTACTGGAGCTCTATGTGGGGAACAGTGTTGTACTGGAGCTCTATGTGGGGAACAGTGTTGTACTGGAGCTCTCTGTGGGGAACAGTGTTGTACTGGAGCTCTCTGTGGGGAACAGTGTTGTACTGGAGCTCTCTGTGGGGAACAGTGTTGTACTGGAGCTCTCTGTGGGGAACAAGTGTTGTACTGGAGCTCTCTGTGGGGAACAAGTGTTGTACTGGAGCTCTCTGTGGGGAACAGTGTTGTACTGGAGCTCTCTGTGGGGAACAGTGTTGTACTGGAGCTCTCTGTGGGGAACAGTGTTGTACTGGAGCTCTCCGTGGGGAACAGTGTTGTACTGGAGCTCTCTGTGGGGAACAGTGTTGTACTGGAGCTCTCCGTGGGGAACAGTGTTGTACTGGAGCTCTCTGTGGGGAACAGTGTTGTACTGGAGCTCTCTGTGGGGAACAGTGTTGTACTGGAGCTCTCTGTGGGGAACAGTGTTGTACTGGAGCTCTCCGTGGGGAACAGTGTTGTACTGGAGCTCTCTGTGGGGAACAGTGTTGTACTGGAGCTCTCCGTGGGGAACAAGTGTTGTACTGGAGCTCTCTGTGGGGAACAAGTGTTGTACTGGAGCTCTCTGTGGGGAACAGTGTTGTACTGGAGCTCTCTGTGGGGAACAGTGTTGTACTGGAGCTCTCTGTGGGGAACAATCTTATGATCACTATGGATCCAGGTTTCCTGAGAAGGGTGCTACTAAATATATTTATCTTGAATGTGTGAAAATTACACACATAGATCACAAATATTGTTTAGTCTCCCCCTCCTTCTCCTCTTCCTTCGTCTCCTTTCCTATGACACTCCCTGACATTGCTCAAAATATGTTGAGAATCCTGGACCTAGCTCTAGTAATGTGCCTCGTGTATTGCTGTCTCAGCAATGGCTCCATACTATTAATACTCAAAAACACATCTAGCTGGAAATAACAGTCTACAACATGCTAGGCTATTGCCAATATACTAACCTCTATTTCTCTCTCGCAAGTAGCATTTATTATACCATTCCCAGGATTCGTGCAGCCCTCTGTTGTTCTTAACATCTGCGGCTTTAGTGTTTGCTGCAACGTTATTTTTTGGTTTTGTATAGTCCTGCGTGTCTGTGCTTACACCATTTCTCAAGGTGTCTGCTGTAAATGTAAACAATTAATCTAAATTTAGTGAGCAAAAACATAATTAACAATACATACACATAGACTGTTTTCCCACACACAGCTCATTTCTATATTCATTTCGATATGCTCCTTACAGCGGACTGGTAGGAAAAGTCCTGTGGCTCCTAAAGATTCAATCATGGACACTGTACTGGTAAGCAAGCTCTTTAATCACTTGGACCCTAATTATGACTCTACCTTTCACTCTCTTGTATGTCTATTGACATGTTTCTAACAGTTAGATATATCCATATGTGACCAGGCTGATTCTGATTGTCTGACATATATAAGTGCATTACTTTATAGTAAGGTAGACCAATGGCAGATACAACTTTAATCGTAGTTGTTCGGTTCCAAGTTGATAGTTACTCAATCATTGCTCCAGCCATATGCCAGCGAAAGCCACATGATTTGCTTATCAATGTTCCATGTGAATTCATGAAGGAAAGAGTAGCCACACCAGATAATCAAAGCACAGACAACAAGCTGTTTCCTGCACTTGAATATCCATCCACCATCCATCATATGCCATGCCGGAAAGGTGGGCGGCCATGACTCGCCATTTCACTTGATCACCAGAGTCGTAGATCAGCTCAGTGTTCTTGTCTCGACCATGCCACGTGGTCAAGCCACCCAGGTATTTACTTCTCTGTCTTCCCCTTGTTCTCTTCCCCTCGATCTTGCCAACTGTCACCAAGTTCTCCAATTTATTTATTCTTATAACATGTCCACAAAATGTTGACTGTCTACGTCTAATTTCTCTAATCAATTTATGATTTTCGTTTGTTTCTTGTAGTACTTGGTCATTGGTTTTTCTGTCTGCCTATGGTATTCTTTGCATTTGCCTCAGAAACCACATTTCCACAGCCATCAGATGTTTTTCAGCTTGACTGCTCATTGTCCAAGCTTCACTTCCATACAAAAGTACATGCTCTGTGTAGCACCTCAACACTCTTTTTCTCGTTTCAATTGACATCTTTTTATTGGTCAGTATGTTTTTCATCTTGCTAAAGGCTACTTTCATCATGGTGATTCTTGTTCTAATCTCTTCAAGGCATCTCCCATCAGATGTTATGATTGTTCCGAGATAATTGTACCAATTCACTTGTTGAAGAATAGTTCCATTTACTTGTATATTACATTGTGGTATTTCGTCCTTCCTAGTGATGACCATAATCTGTGTCTTTTTACAATTTAATTCTAACCCTAGTTGTTGACTGTGTTCAACAACAACATCTACTAATTGTTGCAGATCCTGCTCATTTTCTGCAATCAATACTATATCATCTGAATATCTAATATTATTGATGTTTCGTCCTTCGATGATGATTCCATTTATATCTTCTACATTTCTGAAAATATGTTCATTGATATATGGAAGAAAGATCTGGAGATATTACACATCCCTGTCTCACACCTCTCTAAATAGGCTGATATTGGCTTACTTCATTATCAACTCTTATGGCAGCTTGTTGTTTCCAATATATGTTTTTTACAAGTCTAAGGTCTTTTCCATCAATCTGTAGATCCTCAAGCATCCTTATCATGTTGACATGTTTCACTTTATCGAAAGCCTTTGTGTAGTCAATAAAGCAAAGATTTATATCTTTGTTTACTTCTATAAAACGTTCAATTATTGATTGCAGCATATACACAGCATTTGAATATGCAGTTTACTTTTAAAGAACACAAAAGTCCGAACAACCACAAGCAGTCTACACAGGCATCATCACACGAGGCAGTCGCCAGATACAACGGCACAGGTGTGAAGTATCTGACCTTTGTAAATTCCAGGTCAGTGGCATACTCAGGTTGGTTCATCAGTTTCCTTCCTCCCAAGATAATTCCCAAACATGTATGAATTTGAGCAGATCCCCATTATATGAGGCTGCCCTGACACCAGAGCCACACTTGATGCACTCAATGATCCTAGTACTGCTGACATTTAAACATGACTACCATTTGTGTGGGAAGTCTAATTGTTGAGAGTCTGTATTTGAAACACTACCTATCGTCTGTATTTCTCTTGTCAGCTATGAAAATGCTGTCTTCTAGGTTTTCTGACTAAGCAAGAATGATTATATTCATCCTTGTGTTGCTACTTCATGTACTAGTACAAAAAATGATTGAAAGTGGACTTTTTGCAGTAAAACTAACAATACTTGGTGAACAGAAGACCATGAGAAAGTATCATGATCAGCTTAACAAGAGCACTATCACAGGACTAAGGTCAGTTGGTTTTGTTTTCTTGTACAGTCAACCATATACACTTTCTGTTTTTCTTTATTCATTTATTCCTTGCAATGGACTATCATTAATTTCACATTTATATATTCAGTTACCAGTAGGATTTCCAGTATCATCCTGGCACATGTACTGCAGAATCAGGTCACAATTTTGCTTCTGCTGAAGGTCGTTCTGATCTCCTCCACAGCCATGCTGATTGGTCCATTCAATGGTCAAAAAGCTCTTACCCTGATCACCTGACATGGTTTTCCACTGTCCGCTCTGAAAATATCTCTGATACAAATTAAAACAACGTTAAAACAGGGCAGAGAAACTAAGGTAATTTTACAAGTACAGCATACATAACAGTTGTCAACTATTCAAGGAAAATGTCAATGCATAAAGCAATGTGTCAGATGAGGATATGTACTGCTAATTAATTTGTTTTTATTACATGGTGAGTATATTATGAGGTCTATAAAAAAATAAGCCAGGGATTTCAATTGCTTGATATAGTATAAACAACATGATATTCAAAAAATGTAATATACTAGCAAATGTAAATACATAAGCCACAAACAAACGATTGTGCAAATTATTGCCTGGCACATTTCACTAAATTCTGACCATAAAGTGAACAAAGCAAAAGCATTTTGTATATTGTATTTGGCTAACAATAAGCAATTAATCAAACATAACAAAGCCTCAGCAATTTGGTGCCTAACACCTGGATTATGCAGACAGAAAGTCTTCACTGTGAATTTGTAATTACCAAAAGGATAACAAATTTTCCATAGTCTAACAATATCAGTGACTATGTGTGTTATGTATTTTAGCCAAAATGTAATTCATCTATCAAGTCACCATCATCCAGTGCCTTGCCGGCTGGCATGGGCGATCATGCCTCTCCACAAATTGCTATCCCCAACGGTATGGATCAATTACTTCTTTCCCTGCCACGACACAAGTCTGTCAAGAATCTTCTCACGCTGTCTTCCTCTATCTCTCTTTCCACAAATCTTTCTGATTGTCACAACATGTTCCAGTTTTTGTCTTCTCATTACGTGGCCACAAAGTGATGACTGCTTCTTTCTGATGTTTGTGATAAGTTGTCTTTGCAACTCAGCTTCCCTCAAAATGTCCAGATTGCTCATTTTGGCTGTCCAATTAATTGTCAGCATTCTTCTATAAAATTACATCTCCAAAGCTTCCAGGGATTTTTTTTGCCTGTTTACTAAATTGTCCAGGATTCGCAGCCGTATGTAAACTTTGGTTCTATGTAACTCTTGTTCTAACTTTCAAAGTCAATGACTTATTGCACAAAATGTTCTTCATTTGATAGAATGCAGTTTTTGCTTGTCCTATTCCGTTCTTTATGTCAGTGATGCATCTTCCATCTGATGTTATCCATGTACCTAGGTATCTGAATTTCTACCCTTGCCTCAAAATAACGTCATTTACTTTAACTGTATATTTAGGCACAATCTGTTTCTTTGATATCACCATGACTTCTGTCTTTCTATTATTCAAACTAAGGCCAATTTTTTTCACTTTCTACAACCACTGTATCTTTCATTTCCTGTAGTTCCTTCTGACATGTTGTTATCAAGATGGTGTCATTAGCATAATGTAAGATATTTATATTATGTCCACCAACCAGGATCCCTGACATATTTTCTGTAGATCTCATTATATGCTCGCTGCACAATGAGAACAAATCAGAAGACTACACAACCTTGTCTGATGCCTTTCTTTATACACTGAAATGTTCCTACCTGGTTGTTGATTCTTATGGCTGCTGTTTGCTGCCAATGTATTGTTGTTTATTATTTGCAGATCCTTGCTATTATTTCATCATGTTTCATATTGTCAAATGCTTCTGTGTAGTCTATGAAGCATAAGTACTGTGACGGGACAGCCCCGCCAGCATCAGAATTACACAAGTTTGAAAGGAATTAAAGAGCCCACAATATTTTTCTATCATTCTCTAAAAGCATAAACGTCCACCAGAAAATGATAGAAATGCAAGAGGATTCAAAACAAGAGAAAAATACATTTTGACCACGCACGCCCCTCATTTCTGTAATGCTAGGTCTGAGAAAGCTTTGATGTCCAGATCAAACGTAAAACCCAGACACCATGGCACCAGTCGGCGGGTGCTATCAAAGGTTGAAAACTCACTGTTTTCAGTACAAGGAAAGAGAAAGACGGCAAAGTGTGAAATCTGGGCTGGGGACGAGTTGATACATCGCGGAGCCAGTCAGTTGAGATTGACGTGTTAGTTTACAATCCTGCGGTTGGAATAGGAACTGACACCTAACACCTTACGGTTAACATGACCTAACATGTAAACCAGCCACGGCAGAATGGGAGATAAGAGGGTCAGCCAGACCCATCTGAAATAACACATGCAGTAAAAGTCCAGACATTGGGGAGACGGGACAACGTCTGAGTTGCCAACACAAAGGAGCAATTAGGACCAGATACTTAACACCTCACTGCAATACAGCGGCAAAGTAGGAACACATGGCTGACACATTTTTGCCAGCAACCCAGGAAGGCTGGTGTTAATAGCCTATTGGAATGTAATGACACAACTGCATTGCCGCCAAAGCATGTTTCATTATTTCAGGCGTGGCGGGGCCTCGGTCAATTTGATTGGCAGAAATAACTACAGTCCATGTGGAAAATAGGTGGAGTTAATTAATAGGGGATATATTAATTAGCCAACATGGAAACTAGCCAGGGATGAAGAGAATAAAACTACATGCATGGCCAGCAAATCCTCAGACGCAAACTCATGTATAGCAAAAGGATACCTACTGGAGAAATATTAACATTTCGTTCTGTTGGACTTCTGTACGAAGTATTATGATGGAATTTCCAAAACTATAAAACCCAGGTAATACCATTAGTTTGTCAGCTAGTCTGAAGGCTTGTGTAGTTTCCTGTTTCTACATATTCTCCCAAACTTTACACTGGTGGATTTTCTTTGTACTTAATGTTCCAGTTCTAGCTTTACGATTTCACTGAGAACTATTTTCTTCTTTCATTCACTATTTGGTTGTCTGATTTGTTGTGTGTGATAATTTGGAGAAATCCATTATTCAAGCTACATGAGTGTGTGGCTTATTCAGGTACAGGAGATACATTTAGATTCATCCTGTATGATGTTAAACATTGGGGAGACTGACTACTTAGGAGAAATTCCTGAGAGCTACCAGTCTCTTGATAGCATCCAATTAACATTGATTATTTGGACCAACACTTTGAGTGCCTACCAAGATTGTGGTGAAACCACTTGGTTTGAGGAATGGCACCAGTTCACCTTGTCTGCATGATGTCTGCATGAGGACAGACATGACTTAGGACATTCAATATCCCAGACAGATTCAGGGAAGGCATTTAATGTTCGACAGGACTGTGCGACCAGTCCTTCCGACAAGACAGTATGAATGAATCAGAAAGGGAGAGTGTAAGTGAGGTGAACTTATATGGGAAACACTTCATTACATAAATGTATGTGAATATGTATGTTTTAAGCTGTTGTTTGTCCATCAAGAATAATGATGACCATTCATTTCATCCAGTGGGGTTGAAGGTGTGGAGCCGTGGGTTCTAAGATGGCTGATAAGGCCTATTTTGGCTCAAAATGTTCTTTGACAATGTGGGCAAAGAATGCTTGACGTCTCTGGAGGAGGATTTCCTGCAGTGGTTTTTCTGTCCTGCCTTTTCTTCACAGCTCTTGCAGTCCTGGTTGCCTCACATATGACTGCACCTTTGCGCAATGATGCACGCCACGAATTTTGGTCTCTGGCTGCAGCCTCCCAGGTGTCATGATGAATTCCAAAAGCATTCAGTGAAATTTTCAGAGTGTCTTTAAAACGTTTCCTCTGGCCACCTTGGGAGCGTTTACCACAACGCAGTTCGCTGTAAAAAATTCGTTTAGGGAGCCTGTGATCTGGCATGCGAGTCAAGTGACCAGCCCAGCGAATCTGATTCTTCATCAGTAGAGTGTGGATACTGGGCATGGATGCTCTTTCTAGGACTTCAGTGTTTGGAATCTTGTCTTGCCATTTAATCTTCAGTAGCTTCCTTAGGCAGACTGTGTGGAAGTGGTTTAATTTCCTAGCGTGTCGCTGATAAAAAGTCCAGGTTTCACAAGCATATAGCAGTGTGGATAATACAACTGCTTTGTAGACTTTTAGCTTTGTTTGCAGGCTTATTCCAGTTCTGTCCCATACATTCTTGTACAGTCTGCCAAAGGCTGCACTGGCCTTGGAGATTCTTGCATTCACTTCGTCATCGATTGTGGCAGCTTGTGACACGGTGCTGCCAAGATAGGTGAATTTGTCCACAACACTTAGTCTATGATCATTCACTTTGATATTCGGCACAGTGTGATTATTCCCTGGAGCTGGCTGGTACATAACTACAGTCTTCTCCAAGTTGATATTGAGCCCAAAGTTGGCACAGGCATGTGAGAAAGCTGAAACATTATGTTGCATGTCCGCCTCTGAGTTAGTTAGTTAGTTAGTTAGTCGACAGATCATCCTCGTTGCACATCGAACCATTCAGTCCATAAGTGCTCGGATCCACTCCTCAGCAAATCCTGCAGCGTGTAGCGGCTAACGACGCCAGTTCTGTGTTGGTTTATCAATCTTCTTTGGCTTCCTGCGTAGTGTTCTTGTTTGGCCACCCCTCTTTTAATTTGCTGCTCCCGCAGTCTGGCCATTGTTGTAGATTCACAGTCATCACTTGGTTCTCGCAAAAGTCTCACTTCTCGTAGAGCATTCAGAATGTCAGCCTGGTCCATGGCGCGTCCACCCTCCACAGTAGCCTCACCTGCGAGCTTGTCAGCCCGCTCATTTCCTTGTACTCCCGCATGACCTGGCACGAAGATGAAACTAATCTTTGCCAGCCGAGACCGCTTCAGAGGCAGCAACAATTCTCTTCGGATCGACCCCTCCTCTATCCTCTTGATCATGTTCATTGAGTCGCTAAGGAAACAAGCCCTAGTGAATGTCTGTGTCTCGAGCCATGTTATTGCTTTACTTACTGCCATGACTTCCATGGTCAGGCTACTTGTGGTTTCAGTGTGGTTTCAGCCTCTGAGTTGGCGTATAGAGCACAATCATCAGCAAACAGGAGCTCTCTGACGGTGCCGCTGTTAATTTTGGTTTTAGCTTTCAGCCTTCTGAGATTGAATAACTTTCCATCCATACGGTAGTTGATGTCTATTCCAATGTTGTCGTTCTCGAAGGCATTCATCAACATGGCTGAAAACATGAGGCTGAACAGTGTTGGTGCCAGGACACATCCTTGCTTCACTCCATTGGTGACAGGAAAGGGTTCAGACAGTTCACCATTTTCCTGTACTCTTGCCTGCATGCCGTCATGAAATAGCCGCACTATTTGGACAAACTTTCGTGGACAGCCATATTTTGCCATAATCTTCCAGTCCTTCTCTGCTGACTTTTTAAGCTATAGATGTTCTAAATAGTTTTATGAATATATACATATATATTTATTTATTTAGAACTGATATATGTTTATGTAACATGCCATCATATATCATCATACCATCATATATTATGACTTGAATGTATGTTTATAGGAATGTACAGACATATGTGTTTGAGATGTGTAGATGTAGATACTACCCATCTCCGTTCGTTTCATTCCAGATCTCTTAGGAGCAATGGACAGTCAACAACTCATATCAGGAAGTGACTTAGCCTTGTGAGGGACCAATTTGGACTCCTTCAATCTGACAGTGAACTGCGTCTCACTGGGGGAAGCATGACCTATGTGACCTCTTAAGTTACGTATACCATAATATAATCATCATCATCATATGATCATCAAGACTAGAAATAATAAACACAGTTGTTGTATTTTAAAACTCAATTTGTCCGTATAATTCTAAATGTTTATAAATGTTTGTGTAGCGTAATCAAGTACACACATTTTGTATCATTTAGTGGGGGTTCACACATATTGTCCAGAAGTGGGAATCTATGTCCGGGAGGTATCTTGCCTATGCAGTCATAAGTAACCAGATTACGTTGCATGTCTTAACTCCTCCTTTCTCACTTCTGGTGATACCAAGTACAGCCAAAACTATATAGATATATTCTATCTTCAACGAGCCACTTCTTGGCTGTTTTCTTGAGTATCAGGGACAGTGTCTTAAATCAGCATAACAGACATTTGTTCTACGTTTTCTCTCTGGGATCAGGGGTGGTAACTAGTCCCTTCTGACAGAGTTAGGAGATCTTAAACTGCATCCAGAACTAAACACCAGTAGAAGAAAATGATTTTGGCTGAGTGGTTGCCCAACCGGGAGCTACTTCAAGCCAGTTGGTGACAAGTACAGATCTGTGTTTACTTCTATCGCTCTTTCTAATAGTGTCCTGAGAATATATACAGTGTTGACCTGATAAGGTGTGATACCTGGCAGATACATTTTTATGAAAAACAAACGCAAGGCGATCTGCTGCCAAATCATCTGCAGCTGTGTTTGAACAAGGTATGCAGGATTACAAACTAAGTCTATAACCCCTTCACCACAGAGCCAACACTTCTATAAAACACACTATAAATGTTCTCAGCAAATATGCAGCATTTGTTGTACCCTTGCTTTCATCAAACCCACATTGTTCATCCCGTGTTTGGTTGTATTTTCTGCCTAACCTTTTGTATGATTATTCTTAGCCAAATGTGAGTATTCTTTTACTACTGAGATCATTAATTCCTTTTTTTTGCATTAATTTAGTTTCATGGGTTGTGTTTATAAATTTTCCTGCAGTTTTCTTCAAATCATACTTCTCTTCTTTTGCCTGATTACATAATTTTGTTATTGTCGAATCATTTCATATTTTCAGTTATTTTTTTCTTTCTCCTTTGTTCTATTATTTTTTATGTCTTAATCATTCATTTCCTACAGCCTACCATTTTCAATTTTGGTATGTGGCGAAGGGGTTAAGGACAGTTTGTAATCCTGCATACTGTGTTTGAAACATAGCTGTGGGCGATTTAGCAGCAGACAGACAGCCGTAAGTTGGTTTTTTATGAAATGGTATGGGTGCCAGTCGTTCAGAAAGCAATGACAAACTACTGACAGTAAACTTGCCCAGGAATCACGAACAGCCAAAAATGCTGGGGTTGACTGCTATGTCTTGTAAAGGATATACAACTAACTAACTGTTCATACAGCCCATCTGATGGAGATCTTCATTATTTCCCATTTATCATCAACAACTGGAAATTGAATTTTTTCATCAGACAATTATGTGTGTAAAAACAAAACAGGTGCACTCATCTGGCTGCATGTAAGTGCAACAACTGCAAAGATCATTCAAATGAGCCATCTAGAGCAGCTCTGGTGGCTCATTCTGTACTTCATTGTGTACCATGTGACACTGAGATACTCAAAAACTTTCAACAAAGAACTCACCATGTTGTATTGGTTATTTTCATTATTGCCTGAAGCAGCGTCTGTTTTATCTCCTACATTGTAGCCACCACGATTATTATTCTGCAAGGAAAGATTTTTAAAAACTTATAACATTTATAGTAAAAACTAAGATATAACATAGAAAGTAACAACTGGAACATAAATCAGAGCAAACAGAATTCAACATGTGCCATAATATGATAACGAACTTTCACTTTCAGTTTTATTTTTTCTATCATTTCTTCATAAATAATTTAAATGAATAACTACATTACTGCACATGCTATCAGTATCTGAATTTTTCACAAAGTCCTTTAAATTAAAATCACTATTCTCTAAAACTTTTTTAAGTGATAATCTGATGTAAATCGATGAAGTCAAGAACTAGTGGGCATTGCCATTTCTGAAATCAGAAAATTAACCACAATTTAACAGAATTTTCGACCCAATTTGAGCTGTAGTGACTGTTCATGTCTGATAAATTGGAAAGTAGGAAATCTCTCCAATGTAAATTTCCATTTACTAGGCATTAAAATTGCGGAAGATACAGGAAAAGAAAGAAATAATGCAATGACAACATTTTGGCAATAAATAAGCCAATGGCAGATACGGGAAGTCACTAAAGATGATTAATCATAACATGGGACTTAATCAGTAAAGACTCTCATTGGACAATATTTTAAAAATGACATGTTTAAGAAAGAATTATACACAGTCTCCTATTAGAAACCCTAATTATCAAAAATAAACTCACCACAGATGAAGTTATTAATTTACAGCAAATTAAAAAAACATTTAAAAAAACACCGATGCCCACCCATGGTGTAGGAATCAGCAGCCGCACTGGTAAATCTGTACCTATGTAACTACGTGTGTTCAGGCAACTTTAAGATTGACAGTGACAACTAAAGCTATGGTGTGTGAATCTGGTGTCATCAGTGCATCTTGGCAAAGTATATATACATGGACAACCTTGTGCTAAACAAACAAATGAACTCAATTTGGCACTTGTATGAAAGGCAGCCATCAAATGATCAGTTTTCCGAATACCTGTTTTGGTTTGGTTTGTAAAGAATCACTTTCAATGCAACAGATATATTCACAAGTACCACAGCTGTTTATAGACCACACACAGAGAATCTCAGCACATCTCTTGTTTATTTGTACAAAAAAGAGGGAAGTTAACCCTGACTGTGCTGTTGTTATTAAGGCATCACCAAAATAAATCTCCTCTCTCAAGGTTTATCAAGAAGCTGGTGGTCATCAGAAAATGTAGAAATTCTGTTTAAGTATTCTTGTGTGCTATTGGGCTTATTAGATCCAGTTTTGTACCTTACTGAAACATTTTTAGGTTAGTTAGCACCACCTGGCAATGGCAGGCAAAAACAATTAAAATAAAAGAAATTAATGGAACTGCTGTAAAGTTGTAATACAACACAGAATATTTTGTTTTTGTAAACACTGACCACCGACTTCACTTCTCTGTTTTACTGATTCAATCATACATAAGCAATTAAGTTTTAATGTTTAAGTAATGGATTATAGAGTGCAATCTTTTTTTTCTGTTAAGACAGTTGCTGTCTAACTCATAGGCCATGGTTTGATGCTATATGCATTGATATTGAAAATGTTATGAGGAGATTATAAGGAGAAATACACTTGAATACCTAGTGACAAAAAATACACTTGAAGATCTAGTGATACTTGGCAACATGATGGGGAAAGAGCAGGGGAAAGACACGGAGATGATGGGGAAAGAGCTTGGGGAAGACAAAGAGATAAATACTGGATGGCTTAGCACATCACACAATCAAGACAAGAACACAATCAAGACAAGAACACAGACAAGACAAGAACACAATCAAGACAAGAACACAGACAAGACTGGTGATCATGTGAGACGGCCAACCATGACCGTCCACTTGAAGGTGTAAAGTTCAGACTATTGTAAACATACTTTAAGTAAGCTGCTGCAGAAATGAGTTAAAAGATCCCGTGTTCACACCATACAACATACAGGAGATGTGGTGTTGAGCCCGTATACTCAGACACATTGGCACTTGAGCAGTGATATTGTCCGTATCACACCAGAAACTCTGAACTTCCCAGACAATTTTCTGGTACACACTTCTATGAGGCTGGGTGTGGCAGCAAATGTTTTTTGCCGATACTGAAACTATATCACGTAAGTTGTCATAATATGAATCATGTGTCTATGGTATAAATGAAAGTGAATGATTTTTAAAGGTGGAATTCCCAAAATTTACATTTCAAAACTGATGAATACATGAATATTTTCATGACCAGCATGAAGTATTCAACAACAACATAAAAACACATCCAGAAGCAGGAAGCTGTTATGGGTATTTGCAGGACTGAATGCACACAGGAACAGGTGGCCAGTCTTTTATTTTTGTTCGCTTGCTTACTCAAGCGTAGTCCATAAAAGTGCTACTACTTCTAGTAATTGCCGCTACTGGAGAGTGCACTGGACTTATTTTTGTGTGTGGATTAGCTTTCCCTACTACCAGCGTGTGGTGAAGAGGTTACAGACTCATTTCGTAATCCCACATACTGCATTAGAAAACACAGCTACGGGAGGTTTGGCAGCAGACCGCCTAGCGGTGGTTTTTTTTATGAAAATGGTATGAGTGCCAGTCATTCACAAAGCAATGGCAAACTACTGAACATAAACTTGCCAAGAAATCACCAACAGCCAAAAATGCTGGGGTCGACTGTGACGTCCTGTAAAGGATGTGCAACTATTATTTTTTAAACAACCAGCGTCCCTCACCGTCATGCAAATCCACCCCGACTTCTGAGGTACTTGTAATTTACGGTCAAATGCAGGCATCGAACCCTAACAATATTGTAGGTGTAACTCCCTATCAACTACACTGATGCACCCGCCATGAAGTATTCATCTGGTATAGGCATAGTTCCCCTCCTCAGTGCAGATGGGGGAACATTGGTCACAGATAAGAAAGAAATCCTTCAACGCTGGGCAGAGCATTTCAGCAAAATCTTAAATGCAACTTCCTTCTTCCATTATGAAACCATCAACTGCCATCCTCAAGTTCCCACTAATGATACACTTGAAGACCTGCCAACATAGTGGAAGTAAACAAAGCCGTCCAGCAACTTTCAAGTGGAAAGGCGCCTGGTCCTGACTCCATCCCAGCAGAGATATACAAGGCAGGTGGGCCAGTCCTAATAGAGCAGCTTCACCAAATCTTTACAAACATATGGGTGAACGAGACCATGCCACAAGATTTCAAGGACGTGACAATAGTCCACCTTTACAAACGTAAAGGAAACCACCAATCCTGTGACAATGACCGCAGCATCTCCTTGCTCTCAATCGCAGGGAAGATACTCACCAGAATTCTTCTCAATCGCCTCACAGCCCATCTCGATCAAGGTCTTCTTCCTGAGAGTCAATGTGGCTTCAGAAAAGAACAAGAAACTGCTGACATGATTTTTGCTGCAAGGCAGCTGCAAGAGAAATGTCAGGAACAGAACTCTGAAATGTTCTCCACTTTCATTGACCTTACCAAGGCTTATGATACAGTCAGCAGAGAAGGACTGTGGAAGATTATGGCGAAATATGGCTGTCCACACATGTTTGTCCAAATATTGCAGCTATTTCATGATGGTATGCAGGCAAGAGTACAGGAAAATTGTGAGCTGTCTGAGCCCTTTCCTGTCACCAATAGAGTGAAGCAAGGATGTGTACTGGCACCAACACTATTCAGCCTCATATTTTCAGCTATGCTGACAAATGCCTTCGAGAACAATGACATTGGAATAGACATCAACTACTGCATGGATGGAAAGTTGTTCAGTCTCAGAAGGCTGAAAGCTAAAATCAAAACTAACAGTGACACCGTCAGAGAGCTGCTGTTTGCTGATGATTGCGCTCTATATGCCAACTCAGAGACAGACATGCAACACAATGTTTCAGCTTTCTCATATGCCTGTGCCAACTTTGGGCTCAATATCAACTTGGAGAAGACTGTAATTATGTAGCAGCCAGCTCCAGGGAATAATCACACCGTGCTGAATATCAAGGTGAATGGTCATAGACTAAATTCACCTATCTTGACAGCACTGTGTGGCCTTGGGCAGACTGTACAAGAATGTATGGGACAGAAATGGAATAAGCCTGCAAACAAAGCTGAAAGTCTACAAAGCAGTTGTATTATCCACACTGCTATATGCTTGTGAAACATGACTGTTTATCAGCAACATGCTAGGAAATTAAACCACTTCCATACAGTCTGCCTTAGGAAGCTATTGAAGATTAAATAGCAAGACAAGATCCCAGACACTGAAGTTCTAGAAAGAGCGTCCATGCCCACTATCCACACTATTTTTTTTTAAATGTTGCATATCCCTTACAGAACGTTGCAGTCAACACCAGCAATTTTCAGCTGCTGTTGATGTACTAGGCAAGTTTTTACGTTCAGTACTTTGCCAGTGTTTTCTAAACGACCGGCTCCCATACCAACACATTATAACACAACGCGACACAGTCTGCTGCACAAATCGGTCGCGGCTGCGTTTCGAACGCCTGATAAGTGGCTCATGAACCGCATTCGCAAGCCTTTGGCCACGGAGACCATCCATCCACACTCTACTAATGAAGAATCAGATTCACTGGGCTGGTCACTTAACTCGCATGCCAGATCACAGGCTCCCTAAACGAATATTTTACGGTGAGCTGCATTGTGGTAAATGCTCCCAAGGCGGCCAGAGGAAACGCTTTAAAGACACTGAAAATCTCACTGAAAGCTTTCGTAATTCATCTTTACACCCGGAAGACTGCTTCCAAAGACCGAAATTCAGGACTGCAAGAGCTGTGAAGAAAAGGCTGGACAGAAAAACCACTGATCCTCCTCCTGGAACGTCAAGCATTCTTTGCCCACATTGTCAAATAGACATTATCAGCCATCTTAGAACTCACGGCTCCATACTTTCAACCCCACAGGATGAAATGAATGGTCATCATCATTTTTGATGGACAAACAACAGTATTAACTAAATGGTAACATACCTGACTATCAAACAATCTGTTCGCATTTTTTCTTGTGGCTGTGTTTTCATTCAGTCGATTGTTGCTTCCTCTTGGTATATGCAGATAAATGTCAGCAGTAACAGCAGAAAATGTACAAACAAGCAGCACAAGATATGCCAATGTTCTACGTTTCCACATTTTGGCACTGAAAAAAAATCAAAAAATTAAAAACAGAAACAAATGATGTGAGAGTGCTTAATTGTATATATTCAATATTGTCAGCAAAGTCCAGATTATCAAACCGTTTTGTCAGAGGAGTCCATTGGATTCCATTTCTGGCCGTGCTGGCTGTTGTCTTCACAATCCTGTCTATAATCAGTAAAGTTAGTAAGAGAGTCAAGAGGCATCCTTGCCTCACTCCTTATCTCGATTGCCTCCGTTAGTTGCATCTCATGGAGGACCGTACCATTCATGTCACTATGTGTTGCCTTTACAAAGAAACCCAATTCACATATTCTATGTAAGGTATCATGAGTGAGGTGGTCAGTTCCATTCCTCACCACCATTCCTTCTCAGTTTCAAGAAATTCAGAAAACTATGAGCAACTCATGTTATAAGGCGTCGTCGACTCCAGAGCCATGCTTGTTAGGAACAACAAATCCTGTCACTTTTGGAGTCTGATTTGGTAGGCAAGTCACTATCCAACCCTGTAAATATGCTCTCTTATATCCTGCTAAATACTACACATTTCACTAAAATGTGCTTAGAAATATTGCATTATCATGTATTATTGTCACATGTACAAATGTACTAAAGTTAGTTTATGAAATACTGGCCTGTTCTGAGCAACTATGGATATTTTCTGAGAATCCATCACAGAGTTGTGCCATATGCACTCATATATTAATAGTATTAATTATTATTCATCTGTAATTTATATTCCAAAGTTGTGAGCCAACAAGCAGTAAATGTACACACTTCTAGTCAGTCCTTCATTCGTACAATTCTGAATTATCTATCAAATAATCAGCAATTCACAGGTTAGATTTACAGTTGCAAACATAAACTGGATTTCCAATATGTTTTATTTAGGGGTCTCAATTATTATCTTTTGTTACATTTTCTATTGAATGTACAAATGAAATTCACGGAGTTTCGCAATAAAATCTGCCACCATCATCACTGAACATGGTCTTACTTCTGCGCCTGTCTTCTGTTTCCATGGTATCTGATCTCTCTTCCATAACAGATGTGATGCCAGAAACAAATTCTTAGTTCACTGTGTGTGGGTTACAAGTATGAAGTAACAAGTCAATGGTAAAGAACCCATTTTCATACCATGAGGTATACAGAGCTAGCTTCATATTTTTAGACCTATCAGCCCCCGATGGGTGATCTGGTCATCATGGCAACTGTCTTTACTTCCCAGGAAATTTCTTAGTGCTGATTTTAGGTCGGGTTGGCCTAAGAGCCAACTCACTGGAAAAAATCCCCACTTGAATGAGGACGCACAGGCAAGTGTGTAGCCACTGCTGTAACACAGCTCTATCATTAACATTACATGTGTGTGTGTGTGTGTTTGTTTTTTTTAGTCAATAAATAATATACATCGAAAATAAACTTCTGGTCAATGTATCCAGCAAAGTAATAACTAAGTAATACACAATTAGAAAACTAGAGGTCACAGAAGAACAAGTCACATTTCATGGAAACAACAACAAACAAATATAGAAGTCTAAAAATGATAGCAGATGGAAGAAATAAAAATGTGATTAGCCAAATAATTTAGTGACATAAAAATATGACATTCATTAAAATAATAATAATACTGGAAGATAAAGTTGAATGCAGCGCATAAGTTACTGTTACTAACAATGTTAGCAAATAATAAAGTGGGAAGACATCAAAAGTTGGGGGAACAACAGTCTTAGAAAGAATGTATCAGTATCACTCATATCTCCGAAAAAGGGAGTAGATGACCAACCATAACTGTGAAGATGGCAAATAATTGATTAACACTTCGTCAGTTTCTGTTTACATTAGTTTAGTAACCAAAATATACTATTTATTTTATTTTATTACTAATCTACACTGCAGTGTCCATTCACTCATTGCACAGAGTGAAGAATAATTTGAAAATACCAGGGAATGCCTGGTCGACTGTTTACGTAAAACTGTAAACATAAGTAGTTTATAGTTTATAGATGCCCTAGAGTGTAGTAAGTAGTAGTGTAAGTAAAAATTAAAATTTAAATAGTAAGTACTAGAGTAGTAAGTACTGAACATTGTGTTTGGGTTAATTAATATTTAATATGTAATATTAAATTAACAACTTAACGGTAACGGCACAGTCACATGAATGATAAGTTAACAACTATCAACTACTCTTGCTTAGTATAGTAGTACTACTACTACTACTACTACACTACTACTACTACTTACTAAATATTAATACTAACTTACGTTGCACGAACTGCCGTTTAAAATTAAACTATAATATACTAATACTAATTATTACTAACTAAACTAGTTTCTCAAGATCAGTATACAGAATAAATAAATTTTAAATAATACGGTTTCATTTCAAACCTCCTACACTTGGTACTGCCAACTCAACCAACTGTCAAGTGGGACTGACCTATCCTGTTGTTTGTTATGTATCATATATCAGAGACACATACATGACATGTGACAGGATATCCTAGACACTGGTAACAGTCATAGTTATCAACGTCTAAAAATAACATCAGACAGCGACTGTCACTTTTAACTGTTATGGTAGTGGCGATCTTGCTCATAGAACATTCATAACTTTTACTATGTTAGGTCGCCGTGTTAACATAACCGTCATTTAAATTTATCGTTAGATAACCTCAAGCATTGCAGCGCTATGTCCGTGTGTACTGACTGTGTTGTCAGTTCAGAGTCTGTTCGCAAGCAACGACTATGACTATTAATGATGCATTGTCATTAATAATAAATAATTAAAAACATAATCATTTGTTTACACAACAGTTACAAATACTTCAATTTAAGGACTTTCACACAGTGAATATTCTTTGTTCGCGTAATGAAAGTATTAATTGATTCTGTACGAGGCGATTTGATTTTAATTTTTATTTCTTCATCAATTTACGCAGTTGAAATAAGTCACAAAAAGAGTCTGTGTTATTAATTAATTCATATAATCAGATATATACAGTATACGGCACTATAAATATTATTCTTTTATTATATCGTGACTGAATATTATTACAAAATAACAATGCCTGGACTTTTCTTGTTGATTATATTGGAGCTTTTACTGACAACCTCTGTTGTAGGGGATATTTATTTACATAATCCCAGGTAAGACTGGCCAACTAAATCATTATCATATATGTAAATATTCTATCAAGTGGAACAAATAGAGGTGATGTAGTTCAGTGGTTAGCACATCAGCCTGCATGCCCGCACTGTGGTAATGAGTTCAAAACCACCAGGATTTTTGTTATGACCGGCAGGTAGTTCTGGCGTCGGCCCCGCCTAAAAAGAATGAGTACTAGATTTTTTTTACTAGATATGTTGATGGAAGTATAGTGGCTGACGGAGCATAGATGTGATAACTTCATCATTGAATGATCCACAACAAAAGTGGGTACTAGATACTAGTACTAGATATGTGGAAGTATAGTAGCTGACAGAGCATAGATGTGATAACTTTATCATTGAATGATCCACAACAAAAGTGGGTACTAGATATGTGGAAGTATAGTGGCTGACAGAGCATAGATGTGATAACTTCATCATTGAATGATCCACAACAAAAGTGGGTACTAGATACTAGTACTAGATATGTGGAAGTATAGTAGCTGACAGAGCATAGATGTAATAACTTTATCATTGAATGATCCACAACAAAAGTGGGTACTAGATACTAGTACTAGATATGTGGAAGTATACTAGCTGACGGAGCATAGATAGATGTGATAACTTTAATAACTTTATCATTGAATGATCCACAACAAAAGTGGGTACTAGATATGTGGAAGTATAGTGGCTGATGGAGCATAGATGTGATAACTTTGTCATTGAATGATCCATAACAAAAGTGGGTACTAGATACTAGTACTAGATATGTGGAAGTATAGTGGCTGACGGAGCATAGAGATGTGATAACTTCATCATTGAATGATCCACAACAAAAGGGGGTACTAGATACTAGTACTAGATATGTGGAAGTATAGTAGCTGACAGAGCATAGATGTGATAACTTCGTCATTGAATGATCCACAACAAAAGTGGGTACTAGATATGTGGAAGTATAGTAGCTGACGGAGCATAGATGTGATAACTTCGTCATTGAATGATCCACAACAAAAGTGGGTACTAGATACTAGTACTAGATATGTGGAAGTATAGTAGCTGACGGAGCATAGATGTGATAACTTTGTCATTGAATGATCCACAACAAAAGTGAGTACTAGATATGTGGAAGTATAGTAGCTGACAGGAGCATAGATGTGATAACTTCGTCATTGAATGATCCACAACAGAAGTGGATTGTACACAGTATACATTTTATGACTGGCATTGAAATCCCGGGTGTTTTTAAAGTCTCACTGCACTTTGTATGTAGAACAAATATGAAAAATTGTTTCTTCAGTTAACATTATTCTGTTTAGAGTGCAAAGAGTTACCCCAAAAGATGACAGCCATTCGCTGCATATTGCTTCACAAAGGACTGTGGACCACATTTTTATGACATCATGAACTTCATTTTTCAAATTTGTTCTACATAAAAAATGTAATGAGACTTTACAAACACCCTGTCTAATTGTATAGCTCTCACAGTGAATCATGAAGCAACAGAATGTTAAAAATGTTGCACAAGTTGGAGTCTTGTAACTAAGATGTGTTTGAGAAGAATAGTACGCGTAATAAACTCAAAACCAGAAATTGAGAACAATTGACTTCATTACACCAGATTTTATCTCCTATGGCTCAGTCTCTTTTTGCAGAGCAGACTGCCAAAAGTGCCGCAAAGAGCACGAACTCTGTAGCTTCAATGATAACCCTCAGTACCCTCTGAGATGATTGCACTTGTGAAATGAACAAATCCGGAAATGAACCCACAACCTTCAGAGCATGAAGTAGGTGATTTAAACACTGTGCCATATAAACCCACTAGGACTGACTATGCTGACATTGGAGCACATCATCAATCTCAGACTGCACTGGTACATTGACAGTGAAAACATCCTTGTGACAGAGACACCCACTAGGACTGACTATGCTGACAGTGGAGCACATCATCAATCTCAGACTGCACTAGTACATTTATAGTGAAAACATCCTTGTGACAGAGACACCCAGTAGGACTGACTATGCTGACAGTGGAGCACATCATCAATCTCAGACTGCACTAGTACATTGACAGTGAAAGCATCCTTGTGACAGAGACACCCAGTAGGACTGACTATGCTGACATTGGAGCACATCATCAATCTCAGACTGCTCTGGTACATTGACAGTGAAAACATCCATGTGACAGAGCCACCCAGTAGGACTGACTATGCTGACAATGGAGCACATCATCAATCTCAGACTGCACTAGTACATTGACAGTGAAAACATCCTTGTGACAGAGACACCCAGTAGGACTGACTATGCTGACAGTGGAGCACATCATCAATCTCAGACTGCACTAGTACATTGACAGTGAAAACATCCTTGTGACAGAGACACCCAGTAGGACTGACTATGCTGACAGTGGAGCACATCATCAATCTCAGACTGCACTAGTACATTGACAGTGAAAACATCCTTGTGACAGAGAGACCCACTAGGACTGACTATGCTGACGTTGGAGCACATCATCAATCTCAGACTGCACTGGTACATTGTCAGTGAAAACATCCTTGTGACAGAGCCACCCAGTAGGACTGACTATGCTGACAGTGGAGCACATCATCAATCTCAGACTGCACTAGTACATTGACAGTGAAAACATCCTTGTGACAGAGACACCCAGTAGGACTGACTATGCTGACAGTGGAGCACATCATCAATCTCAGACTGCACTAGTACATTTATAGTGAAAACATCCTTGTGACAGAGAGACCCACTAGGACTGACTATGCTGACAGTGGAGCACATCATCAATCTCAGACTGCACTAGTACATTGACAGTGAAAACATCCTTGTGACAGAGACAACCAGTAGGACTGACTATGCTGACAGTGGAGTACATCATCAATCTCAGACTGCACTAGTACATTGACAGTGAAAACATCCTTGTGACAGAGACACCCAGTAGGACTGACTATGCTGACAGTGGAGCACATCATCAATCTCAGACTGCACTAGTACATTGACAGTGAAAACATCCTTGTGACAGAGAGACCCACTAGGACTGACTATGCTGATGTTGGAGCACATCATCAATCTCAGACTGCACTGGTACATTGACAGTGAAAACATCCTTGTGACAGAGCCACCCAGTAGGACTGACTATGCTGACAGTGGAGCACATCATCAATCTCAGACTGCACTAGTACATTGACAGTGAAAACATCCTTGTGACAGAGACACCCAGTAGGACTGACTATGCTGACAGTGGAGCACATCATCAATCTCAGACTGCACTAGTACATTTATAGTGAAAACATCCTTGTGACAGAGAGACCCACTAGGACTGACTACGCTGACATTGGAGCACATCATCAATCTCAGACTGCACTGGTACATTGACAGTGAAAACATCCTTGTGCAACAGCAGACTGGCTTTAGGCAGTGCTATTCTACGGAAGATCAGATAACCTACCTCTCTCAAGAAATTGAGGATGCATTCTAAGAGAAGAAACTGGTGCTTGCGGTCTTGACAGACCTAAACAAAGCTTTTGACAAAGTTTGGAAAGAAGGTCTCATGAAGTAACTGTGAAACTATAAAGTCAATGGAAGAATGTACAAATGTGCGAAAGCATACTTTCACAACAGAAGTCCAGATAGACAGATTCAACAGCAAGAAAGTACTACTGCATCACAGTGTTCCCCAGGGTAAAGTCCTGTTCCCCCACACTTTTTCTAACCTTCATCAATGATCTCGTTGCTAAATATGACATGGAATTAAAGTGGCAGTATTATCTGGCCCTATGGAACACAAATGAACATGCATCAGTGGCCACCAGATAGCTACAAAGAGCTATAGATGCATTTGTTGCTTGGGCATGTCAGCATAAACACTGACAAGTGCAGCATCACTCTCTTTACCATCTCCTCTAAGCAAAAGGTTGGCGTCATCAACATAAATGGAATTTTTTATTTCTCATATCCTTTAGAGGACATCGCCATCAACACCAGCATTTTATCGCTGTTGATTTTTTGGCAAGATTACGCTCAGTAGTTTGCCATTGCTTTCTGGGTGTCCGGCTCACTTATAAATGGAATACCCTTTAAAAAAAGATTAAAGAACATGCATATCTTGGAGTAACATTTAATAAAAGGCTGACATGGACAAAGCACATCAACAAAGTAGCAGCAAAAGCCAGAAGGAAGATAGCAATCCTGAGAAAACTAAGTGAAACCACATGGGGAGCCAGTGGGAAAATACTTAGCAAAGTTTATCAACAGAGCATACGACCACATCTGGAATACGGGTCACTGCGTGGAGTTCAGCCTCAAATGCCACACTACAAGAACTAGACAAGGTTCATAATGAAGCGGTTATAGTCACCATGGGAGGGATTAGCTCAATCCCTGTAGTGGAAATTGTGAAGATGGGGAGGACACAAGCACTGAGAGAGTGCAGAGATTCAAAAATGCTAATACAAGCAGAAAAGTTCCACAGCATGCCTATCCACCCTATGAAGAACAGATTTTAAAACCTAGTTGTGGGACGATTAAAAAGAAGTAGTTTTATCCAACAGCCCAAGCAGCTCTGCAGACAAACTCCTGATCTGTCCACAGTTGGTATCCACCTGAAAACTATTCCAAAATGAACTCCATGGAGAGAGGAACTTAGATTACCAGTGCAAATCCAGATAAATGTTACAGGAATATTTGACAAAAACAGAGTACAATGCAGAACAACCACTCTCAGGTTCCTTGATGAAGAATACCCAGTCTGGATTCAAGTCTACACAGATGGGTCAGCTCAAAATGCAGTTAGAAATGATCTGATGTAATGTCTGATCACTGTCTGCTGATACATAAAATTAAGCTGAAACTCAAGAGATACATAACATATTATAAATCTGGAATTCAATATAATGTCATTGGCACCTTGCCGTCTTGACAGATGATAGTTTGTTACATTGTGCTTCAAAAAGGCATAATAACTACAACCTATGGTGGTGGCGAATGTGACTGATAAGGCCGATTCACGCTGTAAATGTTCGTCCACAGGGGATACATGTGAACACATGGTCATTTCCACCATCATTCACCATCTTACATCTCACACGCTCGGTCTGTGACTTATCTGCAATAATTTTCTTCTTTGTCTTTATTCAATTTCTGATATTTGCCCTCCATGCAACACGTTCAGCTGCGACTTGCTCCCAATGTGCATTATCAATGCCTGTATCAATCATGTCCCGCTTACACACATCTTTGTATCGTAGTAGAGGCCGACCCTGAGATCTCTTACCCATCTGTAATTCACCAAAAAAGATGTCCTTTGGTATTCTACCATCATCCATCCTCCTAACATGTCCTATCCATCTAAGTCTATGAAGGCTGAGCATGGAATAAACCGTCACACAACCTGATTTTTCTAATACTTCAGTATTTGTGATTTTCAATATAATGTAGGATTTCTCAAAACGCATGAAATTAAGGAGCAATTTATGGTCACAGTCTCTAATAAGTGCCAGGTTTTGCAGCAGTTAGTAGGTGAATTTAGCAAGGAAGACTACTTGTAGCATGTTAAAAACATTTGAAGCATTTTATAAATGGAAGTCCATGGAAGGGAAAGAAAACATAAAGCATGGCTAAAGCCAGAAACCCTCAAGAAAATAGAAGAAATGAAAATTAAATTGTGACTAGGCTGTATAAATGTAATCTTAGCAATAAGCTTGTTCATAAAGGTAGTCTTGGGGGGGGGGGGGGTGACTTGCCCATAGGTGTATTCTTGGCAATAACTTCCTGATAAACTTATTCTCACAAATAAACTTCCTGTATTCTTAACAATAAACTAGTGTGTGTGCGTATGCGCGCGTGCATGCCACGCATGTATACTTACATGTGTGTGTGCATGTTACTCTATCTGTCTGTCTGTCTCTCTTCTTGTCTCTGTCTCTGTCTCTCTGTCTCTCTCTCTCTGTCTCTCTGTCTTCTCTCTCTCTCTCTCTCTCTCTCTCTCTCTCTCTCTCTCTCTCTCTCTGTATATTTATATAAACATGTGAGGCCTGTAAAACACACGTGCAGCCTCTAATACACATGTGAGGTCTCTAAAACACATGTGGGGCCTGTAATACACATTTGAGGCCTCTAATACACATTTAGGGCCTGTAACACACATGTGATGCCTCTAATTCACTGATGAGGCCTCTGAAATACTTAACGAGGCCTCTAATACACATGTGAGGACTCTAATACAATTAGCTCCAGAAACATGTAAAAATGTTCTTGCTACATTAACATGTCAGTTTTAATTGTCCATTATTTGTGCAGAGGCAGCAACAATCGACTTGATGAACAGACTAGAGAACGAGCGAATGCAAACAAGTAAGCACTGCATCATTAGAATTATGATAAGAGATCCCATGCTTGTAACAAGTACATAATAAACACATGATGGTTTGTTTTGAAGGAATTCAAGTCACTAGACTATTTCACACTGTTTAACTGTTAGAGGGTGCGACCTCAAATATGCATTGCTAGCAGATGGCTTCTATATGTTTGAAAGTCCAAATTTGTCCATCTATTAAAAAACAACTGGGTAGCAGGTAGACTTGTAGCCTTTCGTCAGACATCTTTTGTTTATTCAGAACAATATATATTCTTTATATAATGAGACCTTTCAGAGATAAACTAGGAGTGAACACAGTGGGACAAAATATAAATAATCCGACAAAATCTGTGTTATGCTGCCGTCATGGTGCTTGTAGCTAGACATGAAAATGATTTGCAAAAATTGATGGGCATTGTAACCACTGAAAGTAACAAAAAAGGTTTGAAACTAAGCAATACAACACCAAAAGTTATGGTCGCGACCAAGAAAATCAGGAAATCAAAGCATGCAGGGACAACAGATGGATAAACAGAAACAAGTAAAATATTAAAGTACCTAATATCAGTTGCAGCAACAGATGGAAATAGCAATGCAGAAATCTGCATCATCATGTGCTTTGTTGAGAAGTGTGAGCAATCATGTTTCACCATTTCACACAATCATCAGAGTTTCACACAATCATCAGAGTTTCACACAATCATCAGAGTTTCACACTATCATCAGAGTTTCACACAATCACCAGAGTCGTGGATCAGCTCTTTGTTTGGGTCTTGATTATGCCGTGTGGCCAAGCCATCTAGATATTTACCTTCCTGCCTTCCCCTTGTTCATTTCCCCTCAGTCTTACCAGATGTCACCAAGTTCTCCAGTTTATTTCTTCTCATAATGTGATAAAAAAATTGTGATTGTCTACTGCTAATTTATCTAATCAGTTTACAGTTTTAATTTGTTTCTTGTAGGAATTGCTCATTGATCTTTCTGCTTGTCCATAGTATTCTTTGCATTTTCTTCATATATCACATTTCCACTGTCATTAGATGTTTTCAACTTATCTGCTTATTGTCCACGTTTCACATCCATACAAAAGTACAGGTTCTATGTATCACTTCAACTTTCTTTTTCTCATTGCAATTGACATTTTTTAAAAATTGTCCAGTATGTTTTTCATCTTGCAAAAGGCAACCATTGCCATTGTGATTCTTGTTCTAATCTCTTCAAGCACCTCCCTTCAGGTGTTATAACTGTTCCAAGATAGTTGTACCATATCATCTGCATATCTAATATCAGTAATGTTATGTCCCCCAATGGTGATTCCTCTCATATCTAATTTTCTAATAATATTTTAACTGTATAGGAAAAATTAATCTGGAGAAATAACACATCCCTGTCGTACACCTCTCTTAATAGGCTGGCTGTTCCTACTACATTATCAATCTTTATGGCAGATTGTTGTTCCAGTATATGTTTTTACAAGTCTAAGGTCTTTCCCACTGATTTATAGATCTGCAAGCATTTTCATCATGTCAACATGACTGACTTTATCGAAAGCCTTTATGTATTCAATAAAGTACAGATAACACAGAAATAACATGCAGAGTAACCCAAGCAATGTCAACATTTAATCATATGAATGAACATTGCATATATGAAATCCCTGTCTCTTAAATTATAAAATGAGTTTTAAGATGTGACATTCAGCCCATGCACTTGCATGTTGGTGAATAATAAAAACTGAAAAATGGGATTAGAAACTGGAGGTCACAGATATTTGGTTTCTTGGAAAATGCTGTTGTGATGTCAAGGACAGCTAAAAAGACCAGTATAAAAACTGTGGAAATAAGATTAGAGGGTTACCTTGCAGCCGATGGATTAGGGCAATAGGAGAGGCAATGAAAGTCACCTTGTATGCAGCGCACACAAAAACATCCAGAAAGTTTTTCCTAACGTGACTCCAAAAGAGATAACAAGGAATTTGGTGGAAAAAATGAAAGGGACATTGCATCAACATCATTTACATCTTATCTACTATCAGTAGGGTGTTACAAATAACAGATGTATCATGGAAATACAGTTACATGTGTTTTTTATGTTAATGTTATTTCACTGAGTGTTATTGATGATTTTGTCTGTTGTTTTTTATTTTTTATGTAATACTAATTAGTTGATTCGTTGAGTGATAATCTTTCTGCCATGTTTCAGTCTCTTTGACTCACAGAATAATGACAGAGGAGGTTACAACGTGGGCTCATTGTTCTATTATCAAGGTTCAACATTGTCTATAGAGTGGTAAGCCTCTGTTATTTCATTGTGTAATTCATTTTCTATATTTATAGAAAGTATTTTACCTGTTTACCTGTTTACAAACTAATTTATCTGTTTTATCCTGTTAGTGGAGTAGTATGTAATTCTTATTTGCTTTTATTTTTTATTTTATTTTTTTTTGGGGGGGGGGGGGGGGGGGTTACATGGAGTTATAAATCCATACATCATTTAGTCAAAGCAAACTAACTAACTAAACCAGTGGTTCTCAAATGGTGGGAAATTTTTCCCCCCCCCCTCCCCCAGGGGTGAATTTTAGGGTTTTCAGGGGGGGAATGAAGACCATTTCAAGATCGCGTTAATAAAAGAACTGATTACTTGATATTGTTTTTCCCTTCATACTTTACAGTTATGTACATCTCATCCTTCTAAAATTCATTTTATAAAGTAAGTAGACCCACAAATCATGTTTTATGTGGATGTCTAGACTTGTTTTAGTATATGCTATGAAATTTACCTTCCATTTTTATGTATACTGTGTAGGGGTGGGTGGGATTTTTAGATAGGAAATATGAAAGGGGGGAATGACGTTCTGAAAATACGGTGAAGGGGGGCATGGGCCAAATTTTTTATAGGAAGAGGGGGGAATGACGATCTGAAAATACGGTGAAGGGGGGGCATGGGCCAAAAAAGGTTGAGAACCACTGAACTAAACAGTATTAATAATTTGGATGTTTTTTTTTAACTTCTAACATAATTCCTTTCCCTTTCTCCACCCACCCATTATTTTCATAATCCTGCTGGAAAGTAACAGTCACATTTGCAGTTTTTTTTAAACATGATTTATGTATAAATGTTAATGTATGTTTATGAGCAAATGCTATTTATAAATTAGTTAATTGCATATTCTTTACAGGACATAGCAATCAACCCCAGCATTTTTTGGCTGTTCGTGATTCCTGGACATGTTTACGTTCGGTAGTTTGCCATTGCTTTCTTAACGACTGGCATCCATACCATTTCATTAAAACAAACTAAGGTAAGGCAGTTTACTGCCAAATTGCCTACAGCTGTGTTTCGAACACAGGTATGCGAGATTACAAACTGTGTCCATAACCCCTTCGTCACGGAGCCGGCTATTTATAAGTCAGTAAGTAAATGTAAGCTAATTGACATGCCATTAAGGCATGCTAACGCTTGTTTGCCCCAGGTAAGGCACTATGAATTAATGGCTATTCTTCATATGCATCAATCATTGTGTCATACATGGTTTTATTTCTTATTTTTGTGAGAGCATCCTAAAGAAATCTGGCCTTACAAATTGTGTAATGGATAATCTGTTGATGTCACATACTATCTTCATCACCCTTTTTAGCTATTTATTGCTAGTGTTTCGATCTTTTTCAGCAACTTCCATTCTCATGTACACACTCTGGCACTGGAAAGCAGCAGAGTGAGTGTATATCAGAATCCATATATAAGATGATATGGACATAATTCTAGTGTATGTTGGTCTTTTTGAAAGTTTGTCATGGAATTAGCCGTACAGCCCACTTTTCATTATGACCAACTATAAGGCATTTTTGGCGTGCCTTTGAGACATTCTATTTATTCCTTTTCAAGCAGACCTGGTGTGTCGTTCATTAGCCAGAGATCAGGCACAGTAGGACATCTTTGGCTGAAAATAGTTGTACTGAAAATATGATTCTGTATTTGAACCCAGGATGTTTCAGATGAGGTGGGCTCCATGATGCTAAACCACTACATCTCCCCATAAAATCATGGATATTCATGATAATCTTATTGATGGCATGTCATGGATAATCTATTCATGTCACAGATATATGGACTAACATATCATGTCATGGATAATCTTTTCATGTCACAGACGTATGAACCAATACAACTACATGAAAATCTCTACATGAAAATATATATATAAAAGTTACTCATTTGTTTCTTTGTTGTGGACTGGATAATATGTGATTGAATACTGTATACATGATTATAACAATGCAGCCAGACTGGAAATGTGATTTTTTTTATAACCATACACGCGGTAATCGATCACACATGTGACCATCCACAACAAGGAAAAAGATTAGAAACTTTTACATATATATTTTTTCCTATAGTTTTTCATGTAGTTGTATCTGTGTATGTTTGTTGTTTGTGTGCTGACATAGGCTTTGGCTGCAACGCCCATTAAGTTAATTGTAATCGTGTTCTAGTAAAGCTGACCGATTCTACTTCTGGTTTTTCATTCATTCTGTTAACTGTATTTCCATGATACAACTGTTGTCTTCATAGAGCGGACTGACCAGAAAGACGAGCCCGCCAGACAGAGGACCACAACCACACTCTCTCAGTTGTGTGAGGAGGTCGGGACAGATGAAGAATGCATAATCACAGCTGAGACAATACGTGTGATGCTCAAGAAATCACCTAACACCACCCCAGGCCCAGACGGCATCCGATATGGTGACCTACTGGTGATGTCAGATGTTGACATGGAAGAACTGGCCAGAGAATTCAACACCAGTATCCAGATCAAAGAAGAATGGCTACACAGCTACTTGCTGCCGCTGCCAAAACCAAGCAAAGACCATTCCAAGATAAGCGGCTACAGAATCATTACGATGCAGAACACTGCTGGCAAGCTACTGGAGAAAATTGTAGCACACAGACTTGCTTTTGACTTGGAACAACTCGGCTGCTTCCCGCCCACACTTGGAGGATACAGATGTAACAAAGAGTCATGGCTGAATGCGGCTGTCTTTGCTCAAGATGTTTACGAAGGATTTCAGGTCAGAGAAGAGTCATGTGCGGCCGCCATAGACTTAGAGGACGCATACAATAGAGTATCCTTCGAGCATTTGATGCAAACCTTCCTCAGACTGAAAGTGCGCCCTCACCTTGTACGATGGGTAGCTGCAGTTCTGCTCCAAAGGAAGGTGGTGCTAAGATGCGGGAGTTAGTCTTCTGAGCCGATAACAATATGTCCAGGATTGCCGCAAGGTTCACCACTGTTACCAATACTATTCAACGCGTATACGGTGCCGATCACTGAACAACAGTTGGACGGGATGGGTAGGACTCTGTTCTTTGCTGACGACATTCTCATGTATCGACAGGGTTGAAATAGACAGGCGGTTGCCAATGATATGCAGGGCGAACTAGATCAAATTTCCTCATGGTGCGCTGATGCTGGTATCCTTGTCAACCCTGCAAAGGCATCGGTTACATGGTTCTCCCTAAACAACCATATTTGAAAACAAACCTGCTGGCAGTAAGAATGGATGGGAGCATTTTGAGTAGAACCCAGTCAATGATATATCTTGGCATGAGGCTTGATCGTAGCTTGTCCTTCAGAGATAATGTCGATTATGTCATAACTAAAGCTCGAAAAGGTTTATCAGCAATGAGAGTCATGGCGACTGCCAATATGGAGCAAAGACTGCTAATACTTCTGTTCCAAGGACTAGTGCTTTCACGCATCGAGTATGCCCTGGCCATCCTCACTGTCAGCCCTACACAGATTGGAAGACTTGAAAAGGTACAAAACGAAGCCATGCGCATCATTTTGGGCTGCACAAGAGACACTAGCTGTGTAGCAATGAGATACCTCCTTGACTTCCCGACAATGGAACACAGGATTAAGATCTGGAGAGCTCGTGCATACTTAAAAATAAGTGCAGATGAGCAGCACCCACTGCATGACGCTATATTTAGAGAAAAGGGTGACAGGCTAAAGAGGGGCAAATCATGGATGGGTCGGACGGAAGATGTCGTCAGACAGGTCTGCAGTCTTACCAGTATCGACCCCGGCAAGGAATGGGTGCCGGTGCCTCCAGCTTTTAAGTGCACTTTCTCCTGCATTATCACACTCGACAGACGGTGCAGAGAGCAGAACCCTGCCGCTGTCAATGCAGAGTTCAACGCGCTCATCTGTTGTTTGTCCATCAAGAATGATGATGACCATTAATTTTATCCAGTGGGGTTGAAGGTATGGAGCCGTGGGTTCTAAGATGGCTGATAAGGCCTATTTTGGCTCGAAATGTTCTTTGACAATGTGGGCAAAGAATGCTTGACGTCTCTGGAGGAGGATTTCCTGCAGTGGTTTTCTGTCCTGCCTTTTCTTCACAGCTCTTGCAGTCCTGGTTGCCTCACATATGACTGCACCTTTGCGCAATGATGCACGCCACGAATTTCGGTCTCTGGCTGCAGCCTCCCAGGTGTCATGATGAATTCCAAAAGCATTCAGTGAAATTTTCAGAGTGTCTTTAAAACGTTTCCTCTGGCCACCTTGGGAGCGTTTACCACAACGCAGTTCGCTGTAGAAAATTCGTTTAGGGAGCCTGTGATCTGGCATGCGAGTCAAGTGACCAGCCCAGCGAATCTGATTCTTCATCAGTAGAGTGTGGATACTGGGCATGGATGCTCTTTCTAGGACTTCAGTGTCTGGAATCTTGTCTTGCCATTTAATCTTCAGTAGCTTCCTTAGGCAGACTGTGTGGAAGTGGTTTAATTTCCTAGCGTGTCGCTGATAAACAGTCCAGGTTTCACAAGCATATAGCAGTGTGGATAATACAACTGCTTTGTAGACTTTTAGCTTTGTTTGCAGGCTTATTCCAGTTCTGTCCCATACATTCTTGTACAGTCTGCCAAAGGCTGCACTGGCCTTGGAGATTCTTGCATTCACTTCGTCATCGATTGTGGCAGCTTGTGACACGGTGCTGCCAAGATAGGTGAATTTGTCCACAACACTTAGTCTATGATCATTCACTTTGATATTCGGCACAGTGTGATTATTCCCTGGAGCTGGCTGGTACATAACTACAGTCTTCTCCAAGTTGATATTGAGCCCAAAGTTGGCACAGGCATGTGAGAAAGCTGAAACATTATGTTGCATGTCCGCCTCTGAGTTGGCGTATAGAGCGCAATCATCAGCAAACAGGAGCTCTCTGACGGTGCCGCTGTTAATTTTGGTTTTAGCTTTTAGCCTTCTGAGATTGAGTAACTTTCCATCCATACGGTAGTTGATGTCTATTCCAATGTCGTCGTTCTCGAAGGCATTCATCAACATGGCTGAAAACATGAGGCTGAACAGTGTTGGTGCCAGGACACATCCTTGCTTCACTCCATTGGTGACAGGAAAGGGTTCAGACAGTTCACCATTTTCCTGTACTCTTGCCTGCATGCCGTCATGAAATAGCCGCACTATTTGGACAAACTTTCGTGGACAGCCATATTTTGCCATAATCTTCCACAGTCCTTCTCTGCTGACTGTATCAAAAGCCTTGGTACGGTCAATGAAAGTGGAGAACATTTCGCAGTTCTGTTCCTGACATTTCTCTTGCAGCTGCCTTGCAGCGAAAATCATGTCAACAGTTCCACGTTCTTTTCTGAAGCCACATTGACTCTCAGGAAGAAGACCTTGATCGAGATGGGCTGTGAGGCGATTGAGAAGAATTCTGGCGAGTATCTTCCCTGCAATTGAAAGCAAGGAGATGCCTCGGTGGTTGTCACAGGATTGGCGGTTTCCTTTACGTTTGTAAAGGTGGACTATTGATGCGTCCTTAAAATCTTGTGGCATGGTCTCGTTCATCCATATTTTTGTGAAGACTTGGTGAAGCTGCTCTGTTAGGACCGGCCCACCTGCCTTGTATATCTCTGCTGGGATGGAGTCAGGACCAGGTGCCTTGCCGCTGGAGAGTTGCTGGATGGCTTTGTTTATTTCCACTATGGTTGGCAGGTCATCAAGTGTCTCATTGGTGGGAACTTGAGGAAGGCAGTTGATGGTTTCATCATCGAAGAAGGAAGTTGCATTTAAGATTTTGCTGAAATGCTCTGCCCAGCGTTGGAGGATTTCTTTCTTATCGGTGACCAATGTTCCCCCAGTCTGCACTGAGGAGGGGAACTATGCCTGGTGATGAAGGACCATAGACCGCTTTCAGTGAGTCGTAGAAGTTTTCATATCATGTCTGTCAGCAAAGCCCTGAATTTCATCAGCTTTGCTGCTCAGCCAGGAGTCCCGCATGTGCCGAAGTTTCTGCTGCACTACTCTCTGAATGTTCTTGAAAGCATCTTTTTTTGATGTTGACTTTGGGTCATTCAAATGTGCCTTGAGGAGAAGATGTTTCTCGGCCAGCAATTGGTTGATGTCTTCGGAATTTTCATCAAACCAGTCTTTATGCTTTCGGGGGGCTGGACCCAGGATTTCCATAGCAGTGTTGTAAATTGTGTCCTTTAGGGTTCTCCATTCTGTTTCTGTATCCTGTTTAGCTTCAGCATTGGGCTTGAGGCGGTCTTCCAGCATATTTTCAAACGACTGCTGCATTTTCTTGCTGTTTAGGCGGGTGACATTTAGCTTTGTTTGCATTTTCGCCCCTTGAGGATGCCGTGGTGGCCTGATGTGGATGTTCATTTTCGAGACAATGAGACGATGGTCTGTCCAACATTCGGCACCACACATGGATTTTGTCACTCGAACGTCTTGTCTGTCACTCCTCCTGACGATGACATAGTCAATGAGGTGCCAGTGTTTCGAGCGAGGGTGCATCCACGATGTCCTATTTCTCATGGGGAGACTGGAAAATTGTGTTCGTAATCAGGAGATCATGTTCGGCACATGTCTGAAGGAGGCGGAGTCCATTGCTGTTACAATTTCCGACTCCATGCTTTCCAATAATGCCACTCCAAGAGGTGGTGTCCGTGCCTACTCTGGCATTGAAATCCCCAAGGAGTATAAGTTTGTCTCCTTTGGGAACAGATGTTAATACATTGTGCAGGTCCTCATAGAACTTGTTCTTGACATCATCTTCGTTGGTCATAGTTGGTGTGTAGACACTCACAATGGTTGCATGCTTCCTTCCATTCAGCAGAGGCAACTTCATGGTCATGAGCCTGTCGTTTATAGCCTTTGGAAATCCAGCTAATTTGCCGACCAGGGTCGACTGAATGGCAAATCCCACACCGGATGGGCGTCTTTCCTCGCTTTTCCTTCCACTCCAGAAAAATGTGTAGCCGGCACCAATTTCACAGATTTGGCCTTCTTCTGCAAGTCGTGTCTCGCTCAAGGCTGCAATGTCGATGTTGTACCTGCCCAGCTCTCTCTCAATCAGTGCTGTTCGTCTCTCTGGACCTGACGTGCCGTCTCTGTCAAGTAGGGTGCGTACATTCCAAGTTCCAATTGTTAAGGGAATATGGTTTACTCTTTTAGCTTTGCTTGTTTTATCTTTCTTTGTATGTCAACCGCAGTTAGGGTACCCACCAACCGCGGCTAGCTGGTTAGGTAGTGATGGAGCAGACAATGTTTAGGGCACCTTTTCTAGCCCCTTCCTCATGCTATGGAGGTGAGCAGTGTGTTCCTATAGAGGGCTGCTCAGTCGCTCAGGGGGCTGCCGAATCCCACTGCTGCTCCGGTCAGTAGAAGACCATATGGCCTGAGCCGCCTGTGTGCAGGTCTGCAACTACGGCTGCCAGCATACCCACGCCTGCCGCTTTGCCGCTCGCCCATCGCCACAGGTCTTGAAGGTGATATGTGACGTTGGATGAAGAATGACTTGCGCGATGACTTGGATTAAAGTGAGGAAGAGTTGCGCAATTCGTCGACCTCACTCTCTCGCCTGAGTCCAGTGGCAAGACAAGTCGAGACGATTGGAGACGAATACAGGTGCAGTGGATGACCAGGGCGCTCTACGTGCCTTGCCGTGCTCATTACGTTCCACAACGCTTTGCAGGTAAACGCCGTCTTGCCCGTTGAATCAGAAATGATTTCTTCCGCGCAGTCTGCCGAATCCTGTCTTCACATGCTGGGTAGGCATACCCTAGTTTACCTCTTGGTTTGACACCAAATCGGATACCCATGCCTGGTTTAGCCAGCCTCTCACAGCTGTTGCCTGGGGGGTGGCTGCTGTCACATGCTGACAGCTACTAGGAGCCACAGGCACGAGCTGGGTGTCAGGCTTGGACCAGTGGGGGATGGGTCCTGAAAGGACATGAGAGCCATCCTTACCAAAGGTGCTACCAATGCCTGACACCCCGTACACCCCCCCCCCCCCCCACGACGCGCTCATCTATGAACACTCAGATAGCCCCGAAGTGCTCATCTATACAGATGGATCTGTTGTAAAGCAGCAGAGAAGTGCGTGGGCATTTACAGCCCGTTCAGCGAGCCGAACCATTCATGAATCCAGTGGTGCTCACTCTATGACTACAAGCAGCATGACGATGGAGGTGATTCCAGTAACACAGGCTTTCATATGGCTGGAATCACAGCATTATACCAACGTGTGTGTACTACGTGATTCAATGAGCATGATTCAGAGGGTCGAAGCTGGATCTGTACGTAGACAGTGGATTGAGGCGCTGCGGAAGTCTGTTGTCCGTAAAGTCACCTTCATCTTTGTCCCGGGACATGCAGGAGTTGAGGGAAATGAACAAGCGAATAAACTGGCTGGCTCTGAACGCCCTGTAGATGGCAAGTCCATGGATTGTGCCGATGTTATTAATGTCCTTAAAGATATGGCGTGAACAAAGGACTTTGACGTCAGTGAATCCTCATCGCTGTCCAGGATGAAAGACTTGGGAGTAAGAATCGGCATGGCCAGATGCGAGAGGTACATCGGGAAAACAAGGTGCCTCGTCAACCAACACAGAATTGGCACTATTAGCCACCGGACGCTGATGCCTATGCTGGGGGGAGGATCTGAGCACCTATGGACCTGTCCGGAGTGCAATGAAGATACCCCAACTGATAACTGATAACTGAACTGACAACTGTTGTTTGTAGCATCCTGCTGATAGTAATCAGCTTTTTTACATAACATCCTACTGATAATAATCAGCCTTAGTGAACACTCCAGTTACGTGTCACTTGTCTGTTAATTGTCTATAATTCACTTCCATACATCAGAACTGGCTTTGTATAGCTTGTAAGAGTACTCTTCCACATCTCGACTGACAATATATTTCACAGAATGTTCTTCATTCTGCTCTTGCTAGTGATTCGCCATATGTTTGTTGGGGTCTCCGTGCATGATATGCCTAGTGATTTACCATATGTTTGTTGGGTTCTCCGTGCATGATATGTTTGTTGGGTTCTCCGTGCATGATATGTTTGTTGGGTTCTCCGTGCATGATATGTTTGTTGGGTTCTCCGTGCATGATATGTTTGTTGGGTTCTCCGTGCATGATATGTTTGTTGGGTTCTCCGTGCATGATATGTTTGTTGGGTTCTCCGTGCATGATATGTTTGTTGGGTTCTCCGTGCATGATATGCTTGTGTCTGCCTCATCCTTTTGTTACATGACACACTTGTAAACATTTTAATTTAACCCTTAATGTCTCATTGTGTTATTATTTGAACTACTAAACAGTTGTCATATGGATTCCTATGACAGTTCTCAATGACAGATTAACCATTACAAAACCTGGTAGAATATTTTACATTTATTCATTTTATATCACAAGTTCAAGGTGAGCCCACCTGTTGAGGAACTGGGTGTCCATTTGATTGGTCATTAACTTGGGGTGTCTGGTGTGTAGGGGAAACACCTGGCATATGGACGTTTTCTAGACATTCCAGGCCTCCTCCCTAGCAGGCAGGCTCTACTAGGGTGACTGTGTATTTCCTGCAGTATAAGTACTTGTATGGAAACAATACATAAGAATCATCACCAGAGCTACCGAGTGTGTGCTCTATGCTCGATGTAATCTTCAACAGCCAGCGAAGAAAGACTGAAGAGAAGAAGATGAGGGAATGTAAGTGAAGGAGGTAGAAACTGGAGAGCTGGGATCTGAAGATTCAGAAGCAAAATGGAGCATATGGCACTGAAACACGTCAAGATGAGACTATTGGAACTGCCACAGTGCCAGGCGGAGAGGGCCAGTACTGGGAAAATTGATTTATGACGTTGATTTCGTCTTGCTTCAGGAATTGAATGTTAATAACCATTATTGCCCTGGTTATGTTTGCTACATAAACTCTTGTGATCAGGGAAGACATGGGCAAGGTCTATTGGTTAAGCAGGGAGTGTGATGCTGGATATGAGCAAATGGAATGCTAAGGCAAGAGAGGTTCAGAGGATTCAGTTAGAGATTGATGTAGGAAATTCCAGGTGTTAGACTTCTCATTTTGGGAATTTTAACGCAGCAAATGGGACTATACATGGGACAACCGACAGGATTCCGCCCTTGCGGATGCCATAGTTGAGACAAAGGTAGTCTGCATTAATGATAGGAGACCAACTAGAGTGGCAAGGAGCCTTGGGTGACCACGGTTAGCCAATTTAAAAAAAACACCACAGTTTGTGTTGGTTCAACTTTTATTGCAATAATACAAATTTCAGTTTCACTGAGTTGGTTTATCACAATGATCTCAGACATCATGACCTCAGTGCCATATCAGTCTACTAGCGACAGATCTGTGATTGTATGTATTCTAATGGTTGGTTTGTGTGCCTGTCCAAATCTCCCTTCCTCCACCGCTTCCTCTTGGCTCCTTCTTTTATCTACATTCCATAGTCTTGTCTCTTCTACCCCGTGCCTTCCTCCCCATGTGTCTTAAATACCCTGGTGATGGAATGTTACTTAAGCAGCTCGCTTGTTCTAGAATATTTCAGATTCGAAATGCACTTCTGGACAATCATTTTTATGTCAAGACGAAAAGGAGTATGTTTGGGATTCACGTTCTGCTGTGTTTCCCACGTACTAATTTATTTATCGCTACTGGCCAAGGGTAGCAAACAGTTTGACTTCCTGTACTCTCCTACCGAATTGCGCATTTGTTACTAGTGCTTTGACCTGACCTGAGAGCACTAGCCTGCTGGTTTGTGGAACTGTGGCGCATACTGACCTATCTACGTTAATCCCTTACACCTTACACTCAGTACCCTCTGTTATAGCTACTTGTTGTGGGGGGGGGGGGGAATAGGGGTATCCCCTATCAAAGGAGAAGTAAGGTGCCTCCTTCCCTCCGCTTGGGCAAGGTGGAGTATCCATTTAGCCTCCCGATCGGGGTTACGTGAAGCCATGGATGCAGGTGGTGGATGAAGCTGAAGAGCAGCCGACAGTTGTTGGTTATGGTCTCCAGCTTCACGACGGTAGGCAGAGGATCTCTTTTTTGAGGAGACATTGGCTACGGTCATTTACCAGTATGGTCACTGCTGAGAAGGAAAGCAATGGCAAACTACCGCCTTTACAGATGCCAGGAAAATTATGTTGTGCGATCTCATCGATAATCAGAGAAAATCAAGGTGATGGGTGCAGTGTAGGCAACCATGTTTTGGGAGAGCAAAACGAAAGAGGATACAGACTTGTACAATGGGCACAAGAACAAGAAACGGTTGTAGGAAACACTTGGTTTAAACAGCATCCTAGAAGATTATGGACATAGAGGAGTCCGGACAGCAGGATTAAATACCAGATTTTAAGGACTTTCATTTGAAATCCGTTCCAATGGCTTTATTACAAAAGCATGAAAGAAACATTAACAGGTGTGGTAGAATTAAACAAAGCATTCATTTTGAATGAATTATGCACCACGGGTTGGTCAGAAGAAGTCGCCGTAGGCATTCAGGCAAGCATCCCATTGTTTGGGTAGGTGGCAAATCCTGTCCGCATAAAAGGATTGTGGTTGCTCACTGAACCAAGTGTTTACTGCATTCATTACGTCTGCAGCTGTGTGATATCGTTGCCCCTTGAGAGCTTTTTTTAGAGGTCCGAACAAATGAAAATCACATGGTGACAAATCAGGATTATAGGCTGGATGTTACAGAATTTCCCACTTCTTCATTGCTAATGCTTCCTGCACAATCTTTGCGACATGCGGGCGAGCATTATCGGGCAATAGAATCACACCGCAAGAAAGCATGCAGGGTTGTTTATTCTTTATGGCTTTTTGCAGCTTGTCTAGTGTTTGCAAGTAGTGGGTAGTGTTGATGTTGACACCAGGTTCTTTAAAGTTGGCCAACAATAGCTCTTCATGGTAAAAAAATGCGCTCAGCATAACCTTACCAGCGGAAACCTATAATGTGAATTTTTAGGCTTTTGGTGATCCAGCATGCTTCCATTGCATGCTGTCTCTTTTGCTGCTCGGCTCAAAGTGGTAACACCATGATTCATCGCCTGCCACTATGCAGAAGAGAAATACATCACCGTCCACTCTGTAACGCAGCAAGTGGTTCAAACACCATCCCACGCATTCCTATTTTTGGTGGTTGGTCAACATCCGTGGTACCCACTATGAACATACCTTCCGATATTGCAGTTTCTTACAAATGATCTTTTGAATTGTCCCAATTGACACATCAAATTCTTTTGCTAGTGAGCGTATGCTTCGACAACGGTTCATCTGTACTGCTGCGTCAATTTTGGTGATGGTTTTTTCTGTTGCAAAAATATGCGCTTGACCCGGCCATCGAAGATCTGTCGTGAACTGACGTCCTTTCCGAAACATTCGTGCCCAGCCTGTTATTTTTGCTTTCGACACACATTCGTTACCGTACGCTGCCTGCATTCTTAGATGAATGTCCACTGGTCGACATCCTTCATATGAAAGAAACTGAATCACCGCTCTTTGAGCTTCTTTGGACGGATTTTGGATCAACCCTGCCTTTTTCTCAATGGTCAGAAACAGAACCTGTGCATCATGGGACGATAAGCACGTGCTATTTTATTCATTGGTCAGTACTTATCACATGACTATGGAATGATCATGTTCAACATACAAAATTACGAGCAGTGCGGCACGAATGGATTTCATATTCAAATGAACGTCCCTTATAGATTACATCTTGATTAGCAGAAGGTTTTGAAATGCTTTAACAATCGTAAAAACAGTCCCCAGTGCAGACTGTTACAGTGATCACAGATTAATTATGGTCACATTGAGAGTAAAATTAAAGAAAGTCAAGTAAACAACAGGAAACCCTAAATATGATTTGTGTAAATTGAAGACTGACAAAGAAATACAAGATAATTTTAACATTGAAGTAAAGAACACATTTGATATATTGTTTGATCTAGAGATCCTATTTAAAAATGTGGATGATCAATGGGAAATGTTGAAGAATTCAATCAGTTGTGCTGCAAAAAAAAAACTATTCTAAAATTAAAGAAAGTGGGTCGTAAGACATGGATGACTGAAAAATTTTTACAACTAATGGAAACAAGAAGACAGAACAAAAATATTCCTGCCAAATATAAAGAAATTCACAGACAAGTCAGAATATTATTAAGGAGGCAAAAGAAGCATGGCTTGAGAAAAACTGCATAGAAATTGAAAAACAACACAACAGTAAAAATACCAAACTAATGCACAAAGGAATTCAGTAGCTTACTAATCAAAGAACACATACATCAGCAGGCTGCCTAAAGACAAAAGATGGAAAAATCATAATAGAAAAAGATCAGATTTTACATGTATGGTCAGATTATGTGAAAAATCTGTATGATGATAACAGAGAAGAACAGTATAATATTCAAAACATTAATGAAGGACCATCAATTTTGAAGGTGGAGGTTCAGAATGCTCTTAACCATATGAAATCTTGCAAGACCCCGGTTCAGACAGCATCACAACAGAAATGAGTAATGCTTTAGAAGAATATGGAATAGATAAAGTTACCAGACTGCTGAATACAATATATGATACTGGAAATATACCTCATGAATTATGTAACTCTGTATTTATTGCAATCCCAAAGAAATCAGGAGCCTTGGAATGTGATCAACATCGAACAATTAGTATAATGAGTCACATCACGAAGATTTTGCTAAGAATTATCATGCAAAGAGTTAGGAAGAAAATACAACCTGAAATAGGAGAAGAACAATGTGGGTTTGTAGAAGGCAAGGGTACAGTAAATGCTGTGTATATACTGAGAACAGTAATTGAACGTTCTATAGAAGTAAACAAAGATCTACACCTTTGCTTTATTGACTACACAAAGGCTTTCGATAAAGTGAGACATGTCGACATGATAAGGATGCTTGAAGATCTACAAATTGATGGAAAAGACCTTAGACTTGTAAGAAACATATATTGGAAACAACAAGCTGCCATAAGAATTGATAATGAAGTAGGTCAATATCAGCCTATTAAGAGAGGTGTGAGACAGGGATGTGTAATGTCTCCAGATCTTTTTTCCCTGTACAGTGAAAATATTTTCAGAAATATAGAAGATATGGAAGGAATCAACATTGAGGGACAATGCATCGATAACATTAGATATGCAGATGATACAGTCTTGTTTGCAGACAATGAACAGGACCTGCAACATTTTGTAGATGCGGTTGTTGCACACAGTGAAATACTAGGGTTAGAATTGAATTTAAGAAGACACAGATTATGGTCGTCACTGGGAAAAAGGAAATACCACAATGTAATATACAAGTAAATGGGCATATTCTTAAACAAGTGAATCGGTACAGTTATCTCGGAACAGTCATAACATCAAGATGGGAGATGCCTTGAAGAAATTAGAACAAGAATTGCCATTGCGAAGGTGGCCTTTTGCAAGATGAAAATCATACTGACCAAGAAAAAGATATCAATTAAAACGAGAAAAGGAGTGTTGAAATGCTATATAGAACCTGTACTTTTGTATGTATGTGAAGTTTGGACAACGAGCAGACAAGCTGAAAAACTTGATTTATTTGTTTGTATCGGGATTTGAGATTTAAATATTGAGCACAACCCACTACTGGCAACATTGATCGTATTCTGGTATGAACCTAAGGCCTATCCACGTCAATGTGGAAGCACTAGACTCGAGTTTCGCTCTCATTTGAGCTCATCAGTAGTGCATATCCTTGACCGGACCCGGAAACAAACCCGGATCACTGGCGTGTGAAGTGGGTGTGTAAACACTAGACCACGCGGCACACGCTGGACATGACCAAATTATCACAGCAGAATATTACGTCACCCATCATAGGCTGTAGCTCAAGATTTGCCCGATCGCCGCTGAAGAAGAAGAAGAAGAAGATGTTATGAGAAGAAATGAATTGGAGAACTTGGTAACAACTGGCAAGATCAAAGGGAAGAGACCAAGGGGAAGACCGAGAAATAAATACCTGAATGGCTTGGCCACGTGGCATAGTCGAGACAGGAACACAGAGCTGATCCATGACTATGGTGATCAAGTGAGATGGTAAAACATGATCGCCCACGCTTACAGGCATGGCACATGATGGATGGATGGAGTGCCCCAAGAGTGGATGCACAGCTATTTAATCCCCCTATCAAAACCAGTCATGTTAAATAGCAGCGGCTGTAACAGGATATAACAATATGGATTGCAAACAATTAGGTATATTTAGCTCCTGCAAACAGAAGAGACATACTAAACAAGACACAGTGTACATACCTTACAATGGACTCCATACAGGTGAAACAGAGTGAACATTATCCAAAACAAGAAACAATCAACAAATATATAACAATCAAGTAATAAAATAAAAAATAAGTATTATAGGACACCACCGACAACCAATGTTTTGATTCTAAGAATCTTTTTCAAGAAAAGGATAACACAAACAGATATAAAAGAAAACAAAAATGATAAAATAAGCACAACTCCTGTTGTCAAGAAGGCACAAAAGTGGGGTTCAGTACGGTTTTGAAAGGTGCTCTTTTACTACAAAGGATTTGCAATATTGCCTGTGCTATTCAATGTATACCTAATGATTGCAATCATTGCAGAACCAGGGATTGGAAGGATACTGACATATGCAGATGATGTCCTTGCATATAGCCAGGGGAGAGACAGGATGCAAATAGTGCAAGAATTGCAGAAAACAAAGTGATCTCCTCATGTACAGAGATGGGTAGTGTCATTAACCCAGATGAGGCATATGTGTTATGGTGCTCTCTTTATACTCAAAACTCCAAGGAAAAGCCTGACGGACACATCAGCCTGCTACTGGTATCATTAGTATTGGGACTCTTCGCTGGCTGCTGCAGATGGGGACGGAGCACCTATGGGAATGTCCAAGTGCTGTGATGTCACTTCTTAACTAAACTTAATTCAGTATATTTTTAAAGCGTTACTGCAGTTCCACTAATTCCAAATATATGAATGTACATGTCATGTCATGGATTTATGAACTTTCATAACATAGATATATTGTCTGCTGAACATTGCATTTAGCTTACTGTAAATACAGTGATAAATAGCATGGTCAACCTCAAACAACAGTGTGAGCCATAAATAGTCCTCAAAATGTTCCCAAATATAATTACACTTTTAAGTTATTTTAAGTGAGTTCTCCTGACTTGTTATATATGGACATCTGCCTGCCTGCCTGCCTGCCTGTCTGTATGTCTGTCTGTCTGTCTGAATACCAACCACAGAATTCATGAGCATTCATCTGTAGATTAGTCCCAATCTTTTGCTTCTGCCACATTAATATCTAGTTTCGAACTACCATACCTAAAGAAGACATTCATTGCTGGAGGTTCATGGGAATTGTTATACAGTGTGATACTTGTGATTGTGCGATATATTCTAGAGTCAGATTTTCTATAGTTATCTAGGTCAGCATGACCGAAAGGATAACAGCGCTCACTCGTAAACTTCCGGTGCACTGATGGCATTGTATTAGGTTCAGTCCCGACACCAACATTAAGTTGGACTTAAAACGTTGACTTCTCATTCAGAAAGAAATGGCAAACTGCTGAATGTAAAATTTGCTGGAAAATCAACCTGGGGTATACCACCACATCTGCAAAGAACATGCAAAACAAAAAGTAAAAGTAGTAGCCTTTACCTTTGTTAGATAGATTTTTGCACTATTGTAATAAGTGTTGTCATTGAAACTGGAAACTGTCATAACACATACTGTCATCATCTTTGTTACATCATCATCACAATTGTTCAGCATAATGAATGGAGATTGTTGTTTTTCTTTCAGGACCAACCAACATTCATGTCAAAACCCCAACTGTCACTGTGACATCATACTGCAGTACATGTGTGATTTCAGAGTCAGAGATGGAGCTACAACACAGTAAGTATGCTGGTCAGTCCATTTTGTCTCCCAGCCCACCTCTCCTACATTAATGATCATATTTATCACAGCAGTCAAAACAAGTCTCATTTTCTGTGTTGTCACTTCTTCTTCTTGTGTGACCTGAAAGGTGGAAATATCACAGCTTTACTTTAAATGGATGCAGTGTAACCAGTGTCGTTCTTAGGATGAATGAGAAAGATTTCGTATTTTTCCTCAATCTGCATTCCCATCTATAATAAGAATGATATGGAAGACTTTGGTTGCAATGACCTTTTGATGATTCTGTATTTTCACAGAACTATACCATCCAACCGGGCCCAGTGTGAAAATTATGACTGTGATATGGATCGCAGATACCGCATGAATGAGAATTATGCTTATTATGCAGAATGCTCAATGAGAGAAAGGAACAAAGGCTTGTTTACTGCAGATCAGGTTTGTTCTCATAGTTGTATTAAATATTATATTAAAATTATATTTTGGTTATTCTCTCATCTCATCTCATCATGTTCCTCTTGTACCTTGCGGTGTCGAGGTGAAGTATAAACTTCGTGAGAGTGCCCGGTTATGGGCTTCGTATATCGACATTCCCATGGATTCTGTTATTCCCTCCGTCCAACGTTTACGTGGTCGGCCTCTTCCTCTGTTTCCATCTGGTCTGTACATCATTGCTTGTTGTGGCATGCTGTTGACTCGTAGCCTACTTGCATGGCCAAACCATTTGACTTGCTGCTTTCTAATAAAATCTAGAGCAGCTTTAACCCCTATTTTAGTCCTGATTTCTTCATTTCTGATCTTATCTCTTCTTGATACGTTGAGTATTCTTCTCAGAAACCTCATTTCTGTTGTTGTGATTTTTCTTTTCTCTTTTTCTGTCATTGTCCAGGTTTGGCATTGGTAGCAGAGAGTTGGTAGGAAGATTGTGTTGTAAAGTGCTTTCTTAGTAGTTATTGACACATGTTTGTTCTTTAGTATTGGTGCCATTTGTCCAATGAGTTGATTTGCCTTATTGCACCTATTTTCGATCTCGTCTTCTGATCTGCCATTTGATGATATTATACTTCCTAGGTACTTGAAGCTCTTTACTTGTTTCAAGGGATGTTCGTTTAGGTGAATTGTTGCTGTTTGTTCTTCTTTAGTTATAGTCATTACCTCTGTTTTGCTTGTGCTAATTTTCATGTTATGTTCCCTACACATTTCGTTTAGACTATTCATGTGGTCTTGTAATTCAGCTTCTGATTTTGCTATTAGTGCTTGGTCGTCCGCAAACAGGAGTTCTCTAATGGTTAGATTTGCAGATGGTTCTTCTTCTGTGTTCTCGTCATGCGGTATTCTTGCTGTCTCTGCTTGGCTGGTTTCTTTACATATGTTGTCTATATATGTTATGAACAAGAGAGGGGACAGGACACAACCTTGTCGTACTCCAGATCTTATGGTGAAGGGTTCTGAGTGTTCTCCAGTTGCTCTCACTATGCATTCACTGTTGTTGTTTTTTGTTATTGTTTTTAACAATTCTGTTGTCAAGTGTCATCTACTGCCTATAGTACCTTCCAGTGTAGGGCAAGGGGGATCTTGAGCCTGAGGAATTAAGGCTGCCTGCCTAGTGCAGTCACTGCAAACTGTGCAGAATCTAGTAATTTAGTTTTAGGGAGGGTGCTGGACAGTTTTACATCTTGGTGGGCATGGCCCAGGAGGGGGGGGGGGGGGGGGGTCGTCATTGTCATCAGACATGGCTGGCAGCACACGAGACAGAGGACTGGGACAGACATGATCACTAATGTCACATGAAATAGACTATAAGCAAAAGAAGAATTGTTTTTGTTTAAATACTGTTGGTCACCAAATCACATACCTGCCACAATTTTCCAATATGGCTACAAATAGTTTGACTTTTGCACTTTTCGTTCTTAGTTTGGTAACTGCTAAGATATAGATTTTGTGTGTTTGTTTATTCTGTGACAACCTGAAGTGGTACAGTAACTTGGTGATGTCTGCTACATGATTTTTCAGTTTTTCATTAGAACAATGAGAGTTTAATTATGCATATGAATATTGCATTGTACAATTACATACCTCTTTAAGTTACAATGTGAACCTCAGCATCAGTTCTAAGGCTTTGTTCTCATATAGGCTTGCATGTCAGGTTTTCATTGTTCAAAACAGGTATATTATTGATTAGCGAAAACAACTAAGTTATATTTAGGAAGTTATTTTACACTTAAGTTTATTGCACTTAAATGTAAAATTGTATTTTAAGTACATCTTCTTTATACTGAAATTGTAACAAAATTATGTGTGCAAAAGGATCAAGTTTTATATTAGATCCATTTTAATGAGAGATGGTGACTTTCACATAGAACAAGACTGGTTATTTGTAATGTAATAGCTAGTCACTTAGTTAGTCGTGGTTCCAACTTACAGCAAGGGTCACCCCATTATGCTCTGTTCCTATGCCAGTCAGTAAATATTACAAAAAATGCTCCTCACTCCCCCATGTGAAAAGTGGAACAGTCAAGAGTCTCGACAAACCAACAGCCCGAACAGGTATACTATGCCTAATTTTGCTGCCAGAATGTCAACACAAAAATCCACCACGAAAAATACAGCTCATTGTTGATGGAAACGACTGTCACTAGAAAACCAGCATTCACACATTACTGTATAAGGTAACCCAGTTTGTTAAGCGACCGGCCACCCGCCATTTTTCTGAACATGCAGTTCATGCTACAAACAATCACGGACAGATGTAAAAGCACTCCACATGAAATTCACAGCTCACAGTGTCGCTCCACACACTCAACTCAGTAGCAAGGCAACGGGACCATATTTGGCATGCATGCCATATTGTAATGTAACACATTACCGGATTTAAAAACATATAAACAACCAGATTAAACACCACTCTGGGACATAATTAGTTTATGTTCACGTTTTTGACTATCTGCGTCTGTAATTTCAGTTAAGTTGTGTTGATTTTAAAGATACTTTTATTAATGATACAACATTGTAAAGACAAAATTAATGTTTTGTTTAAATAGCCACATATATTGAGATATGTTTACAAGTTTTGTTTAGATGTTATAGTTGTTTAAAGATAACAAGATAGATATGAAATTGTCAACCTATAACCAAATTCTTTATATTATTAGGCATTTCTGGCCTTTTTTGTGAAGATTTTTATGTAGTATATCCAGTTATGAGTAGAAGTAATTCAAGGAAACAAATATCTTCGCCTGTGTCCATGTATGTAGCTTCTTCTACCGCACTTAAAACAAATGCAGTTTCAAAATGACACTGTCATCACTATTTTATAGTAGATTTGTATCACGCTTTACACTCATCGCCTCACATGTATTCACTATCTCTGTCAGTGTTTGACTTATCTAGTATCTCGCATGAAGTTCTGTAAAATAAAAAAGCAAGCATAATCATGTATACATGTTGTATGGCAAAGGGTATGTCACAAAAGTCTTGCATGAGGTTCTGTAAAACCAGCAGGGATAATCATGCATATATGTTGTATAGCATGGGTATGTCACAAAGGTCTTGTATGAGGTTCTGTAAAACCAGCAGGGATAATCATGTATACATGTTGTATAGCATGGGTATGTCACAAAAGTCTTGCATGAGGTTCTGTAAAACCAGCAGGGATAATCATGTATATATGTTGTATAGCATGGGTATGTCACAAAGGTCTTGTATGAGGTTCTGTAAAACTAGCAGGGATAATCATGTATATATGTTGTATAGCATGGGTATGTCACAAAGGTCTTGTATGAGGTTCTGTAAAACTAGCAGGGATAATCATGTATATATGTTGTATAGCATGGGTATGTCACAAAGGTCTTGTATGAGGTTCTGTAAAACCAGCAGGATAATCATGTATACATGTTGTATAGCATGGGTATGTCACAAAAGTCTTGCATGAGGTTCTGTAAAACCAGCAGGGATAATCATGTATACATGTATAGCATGGGTATGTCACAAAAGTCTTGCATGAGGTTCTGTAAAACTAGCAGGGATAATCATGTATATATGTTGTATAGCATGGGTATGTCACAAAAGTCTTGCATGAGGTTCTGTAAAACTAGCAGGGATAATCATGTATATATGTTGTATAGCATGGGTATGTCACAAAAGTCTTGCATGAGGTTCTGTAAAACTAGCAGGGATAATCATGTATACATGTTGTATAGCATGGGTATGTCACAAAGGTCTTGTATGAGGTTCTGTAAAACTAGCAGGATAATCATGTATATATGTTGTATAGCATGGGTATGTCACAAAGGTCTTGTATGAGGTTCTGTAAAACTAGCAGGGATAATCATGTATACATGTATAGCATGGGTATGTCACAAAAGTCTTGCATGAGGTTCTGTAAAACTAGCAGGGATAATCATGTATATATGTTGTATAGCATGGGTATGTCACAAAAGTCTTGCATGAGGTTCTGTAAAACTAGCAGGGATAATCATGTATACATGTTGTATAGCATGGGTATGTCACAAAAGTCTTGCATGAGGTTCTGTAAAACTAGCAGGGATAATCATGTATACATGTTGTATAGCATGGGTATGTCACAAAAGTCTTGCATGAGGTTCTGTAAAACTAGCAGGGATAATCATGTATACATGTTGTATAGCATGGGTATGTCACAAAAGTCTTGCATGAGGTTCTGTAAAACCAGCAGAGATAATCATGTATATATGTTGTATAGCATGGGTATGTCACAAAAGTCTTGCATGAGGTTCTGTAAAACCAGCAGGATAATCATGTATACATGTTGTATAGCATGGGTATGTCACAAAAGTCTTGCATGAGGTTCTGTAAAACTAGCAGGGATAATCATGTATATATGTTGTATAGCATGGGTATGTCACAAAGGTCTTGTATGAGGTTCTGTAAAACTAGCAGGGATAATCATGTATATATGTTGTATAGCATGGGTATGTCACAAAGGTCTTGTATGAGGTTCTGTAAAACCAGCAGGATAATCATGTATATATGTTGTATAGCATGGGTATGTCACAAAAGTCTTGCATGAGGTTCTGTAAAACTAGCAGGGATAATCATGTATATATGTTGTATAGCATGGGTATGTCACAAAAGTCTTGCATGAGGTTCTGTAAAACCAGCAGGAATAACCATTTAGAGTAAAGTAAATAAGCCATAGGGAATATTTGACATTTGGTGCTAGACCATATTTTCATCCACCAATCAGCATTCCAGGGGTCATGTGGTCAATATCAGGCCATCTGCTTTCACTTCTCAGAACATTTCCTGGTACCAGTGTGAGGCTGGGTAAGCCTGGAGCCCAGGGCAGTTTGTAAAATGTGTCTTATGCTGCAGGCAAGCAGCTAGCCACTATGCGACTTTGGCTCCCGTGACCATTTACACCTGGTGTAAACATGTGTATGTGACAAGAGGCTTGCTACCTGCAGTAATGGTGCATGCGGGGCATAACCCCTAGAAACAACAGGGTATTCTTAACTTCCTGTCATGCTTGTGTTAGAAAACACCTCACCACTGCAGATAAAGCAACATTTGGAAATAAGTTTTTGAATGTTAAAGGGAAGTGGCTTCAGAAATAGCTAGAGACAGACACATCATAACCTTGCTTCTTATTATTAAGAGCTAATCATATAATCACCTTCTGACTGAGAACTGGTCATTGCTGGCTCAAGCATCATCAATTCAACAAAATTAAATGTGAAGTTACTAGTATGTGTCTTTATAGAGATGACAAAGAAACAGTGAAACATCCTCCAAGGTACAGGAAAGACAACAGTGTGACTGTCCTCATCTCATTGCGAGCAAATGTCTGGCAACAAATGCAGCCAACAATGGATTGCCAATATTGCAAGAGGGACAGACATGAATAATTAAGAATTAATGAAGAAGAAGAGGATGATGATTAACCAATGCTGATGCCACTGTTTTATAATTGGTTTATAAGTTTAATTTTTTCCTCTAAATATATGGTCTTCTCATTTCAGAAAAATTAATTTTGTTGTCAGATGTAGCTATGTTTTACTTTTCCCCCCTCATATCTGCAGAATTTAAATAATAGAAATACCGCAAAGAATACACGACAGAACCCAGCAGGCACTAGGAGAGGCTACGAATGCCCAGAGGAGAGAGATTACTACCCTTATTGGCATCCTTCACCATGGGTGGTAGGTACTCATGTTTAGTGTGCCCCTAGTATTCAATAGTGTGCTTATGTGCACAGTTCTCAGTTTAATTGCATTCATTAGTATGCTTTCAAATTTTAGGCAGTCAGCATCATTATTGTATTAGTAATTTCTAGAGAGTCTCTGTGGAAAAGTAGTAAAGTCGTCTGCCTCGCGCTCCAAATGTTGTGGGTTTGATTACATTCATCTATTGGTTCACGAGTTCATTTTTCTCGAAGACCCCTGGGGGTTGTCACTGAAGCTACGGAGTTTGTGCTTTGTGCGACCCTTTCGGCAGGCTGCTCTTTGGGAAGAGCCTGGGCCATATGGGATTGAACCAGGTGCAATGAAGTCGATCCTCTCGACTTTTAAGACTTTTTGTTTTTTAATAGTAATTATCTCATTTATTGCACATGTTAGCATTTATTTTCAGCTTTATATGTTTAAATTGTAGTTTCTAGCATTCAGAAGCTATAACTTTCTAGCAGTGAGAAGCTCCAACTATCTAGCATTTAGAAGTTGTAATATTTGCAATATAATCGATGGAATTGTAGCATGTTTTTGGGGAAAGTCTGGTTTATAGTTTGTGAATCTAAATCAAAAAAGTACCTGTAACTTAAATCTTGGACGTGGTTGCCTATGTAGGCATTTATCTAAGCACATGAGTGTGATGGCAAACTGTACACCACACTGTACACATATTATTTGTGCTGACAGACTTTAAGTAGTGCAATAATACATATGTTATTGCCCCGGTAATATAAACTAATGCAATAAAAACACAATATTTCCGCCGAAAGTCTCTTTTGTGTAAACATAAAATGTCAGTCAACACCTGAAAATTAAGACAATGATAATGAATATGGAGCATCATATAAATTGACTGAAATGTTAAAATCAACTAAATCGAGTTAAAATCGTACAGTGTATTATTTAAAATATAAATACAGTATTTATGTAAATATAGTGAAGGTAAAGACATATGTTTTAAAATAATTATGAAGTTGGAGGAAATGGAAATAGAAATGTGATGTTAAGAACTTAGAATATGGATCCATCCATCATGTGCCATGCCGATAAGCGTGGGCGGTCATGTTTTGCCATCTCACTCGATCACCAGAGTCGTGGATCAACTCCGTGTTTCTGTCTTGACCATGCCACGTGGCCAAGCCATCCAGGTATTTGCTTCTAGGTCTTCCCCTTGGGTCTGTTCTCTTAGATCTTGCCAGTTGTCACCAAGTTCTCCAAGTCATTTCTTCTCATAACATGCCCAAAAAATTTTGACTGTCTACGTCTAATGTCTCTAATCAGTTTACAATCTTCATTTGTTTCTTGAAGGACTTGTTCTTTGGTCTTTCTGTCTGTCCATGGTGTGCTTTGCATTTTCCTCAGAAACCACATTTCTACAGCCATCAGATGTTATGAATATGAAAACAATAAATATTGAAAATATGCAATAATGTATACTTGGTATAGAAATATAATAAGAGTTTATGAAAAGATTATGATAATAAAGGGACAATTAAGTCTATAATAACAGTGTAAGTAGAAAGAATAAGAGAAAATGCCATAAAGATTAATTAAAGTTAATAAATAAATTAAACTCTACAAAGTGACAAGAACTAAATAAGGATAAAAAGTTAAAATTAAAATTTACATAAATCAGTAATGTTTCCTTTCTGCCAGTGCCTCAGTGTGTACAGAAAATGAGTGGAAGTATATTGTTTTGTTTATGGACATCAAAGAATGTGTTAAAGATGTGTTCAAAGTTCCTAATTGTGTTGTTAATATATCTCTCTGTGTGTGCGTGCGTGTGTGTGTTTCAATAGGCAATGTAGATGAAAGATTAAGATCAATTTAGGTCTGTCCAGTGTGTTGTCCAGTGTGTGGTGAGTTTTACACACAAATAACCACCAGTCTAGTAATCTAAACTTACACATCTTAACGTCTCACCGAAAAAGTGATCAGAAAATAAATGACCGTTGAGCACGTCTGATTTTTCAAATACAATTGTCATCATCTTGACAGCAGATATATTTAAACATTACTATGTTGACAAACTATCATTTGTACATTTTAGGACATAGCTGTGATGACAAATGATGTGTCTCGGTGCTCTTACTACAAGGAAGAAAGCCAGAATGTCAAAGAAAAATGGGCTTGTTTTCTTCCCATGGCTGATATGGAGAAACTTAATGGCAAAATTGTTTTGCCCAATAATAAAGAAGGCTGTGAGGTATGTTTATTTAGCTAAGTTCTGTTTTTCAGAATTACATATTTACAAGTTGTGTTATAGTTGCTATTCCTGTGCATTTAATTTGTCTGCTTCCTACTGTACCTTTCCACCTCATGAAGGTGCTGCCTTTGTGTGGGCTGGTTTAGGTTCTCGCAGACTAAGTTTCAACTGTTGAAGTTGTAGATGGTATACAAAACATTTGCCACTCTATGGTGAAAATGTGATTGATTGTTTCATAATGATGAGAGAAATATGTGTGTGGGTGTATGTTTAGGCTTTGTTACAGTGTAAGTGGCCTATGATTTCAAATTATTATTTTTTTTCAAAGCTTGAACATGAGACTTTTTTTTTTTTTCTGAGTCTGTCAATGTCATTGATTGGACTTTCAAATAGGACATTTCGCAAAGAAAGTTTATTTTATCCATTTCTTCATTGGTCTTAGGTTTCATTTTACTTAAATGTGTTTTCATTAATTCTTCATTGTTTCTTATCAAAATATAACATGGATAGCCACACAATTGTGTAAATAGCCCACTCTGTGATGACCGTTTATCCATGGTGCACAATGTGGACATATAACAGAAAACATACACTGGGTTTCATCAAATAAGCATTGAGCCAGCTCTGCAAGAAATGCAGGATATCCCTTACTATATAACACAGCAGCCTTAACTGTCCCTGAGTCCTGTGATTCGAAATCACTATACCTCATGTGTATACTACTTGCTGATTAGTTCTGCACACTGCATCTGTGGGGCTCTACTTGCTCCGAGATATTCTGTCAAGTTATTTAAAGTTCCATGAGGAACCATATATACACATTTCACTACAGGAAAGTGGGGTACAAGTCTTGCATGTGGTTGTGTAAAACCAGCAAGAGTGATCTTACAACAAGTGCCATTCTGTTCACCTTAGACTAGCTGGTGCTCAAGAGACCAATGCAATGTGGTCCTTGTAGCCATCATAGCAAGCCTTACTCCCCACACCTCAGATCAAGTGATAGTATGGTTTCCAGAGCCACCACCAGTCTGACCTCCTGTTACCTTATATTTGTTTCCATCATATTATTTAGTGGATGCTGGATTTTCCTTAATGGTGCTCATTTCATCTCTTCATCTGGGACGCAGTGGTGTTTCCAAGGCATCAGGGCTGGGTTCTATACTCGCCAAGACCTATTGACACGTCCTCACCGAGCGTCCTGGGCAACAGGTACCTTTGGAGTTCTGGCTAAAGTCAGTAGGATTGTTGATTCCTCCGAAGTCGGAGAGTGTCTGCCTGCATGGCAAGGAACCACCAGTCTGCACATCAATAAGCCAGACATGGGACAGCGGATACTCACGCAAACCTCAGGTCCTGTATGACATCACACTGATGTTGGACAGCAGGATGTCTTCATCCGGCATACAGGACTTCGCACTGGAGTTCACAGCCAGCAAACACAAGCAAGCAGCAAGCATCTCTTCATCTGGTATCCTACTAGATGTATACATATTTACTTAGACTAGCTTGATTTTATAGTCCAGACACTTGCATTTCATCTCTTTCCCTGTTCATATTAAAGAATTGTGCCATAAGAACCCAGCAGGACTTGCTTGTATTGCTGTGGTGTCAAAGATAATCAATCAATCCATCATGTGCCATGCCGGAAAGCGTGGGCGGTCATGACTCGCCATTTCACTCGATCACCAGAGTCGTGGATCAGCTCAGTGTTCCTGTCTCGTCCATGCCATGTGACCAAGCCATCCAGATATTTTCCTCTTGGTCTTCCTCTTGGTCTGTTCCCCTCAATCTTGCCAGATAATAGGATGTGATTTGTGTGATCCTAAAGCATTTACACACAGATGGAAAGTTTATCAACTCAGATCAGATTAGACAACAGTTTGGCACAATAGCTTGCAGTTAACGAAAAGAAGTTTTTAGCATTTGTAAAAACTGTTTACACTCTGAGATTGTCCTATTTGTGCGTGGGTCAAGGTCAGATAAATAAATTACTTCAAGAATATAAAGACATCCTTATCAAAGGATGTGCTAGAGGAAAAAAAACAGAGGGCAAGTTTGCAAGAGGAAGACGCTACCTGTGAGTAGATAACATTAAGGCATGGACTGGGAGAAGCCTTTTATTTCATGGTGAAGATGCAGGATAGAGCATGTATTACTAGCATTACAGCCGACCTGTAATGCAGAGATGGCACATGATAATGAAGATTGTGAACTAAATAATGCTCACAATCAGAAATAGAGGGAGGTAATCATTAGTAAATATTTAATATATACACATGCAGGTAATATTACATTAAATATATGCCATAATCCAATAAAATTATAAATTTAATTGTGACTGTATTCATGTTAATACTGAATCAGGCATTCAAGTATCCTAAAAACCTGAATGGATCAACAAAGCCAGAATGGAAAAGCTTTCCAGCACATGGTGTTCCACCTCCTGACTGCAGAGAAACAGAGTATACAAGAGATAACCACCTGGGAAATGGCTTCGGTGGACATCCTAACATGTATAACTGGACCATTCCCAGCAACCTTGAGCACGAACATTGTGTTGTGAGAATAAGGTGAGTAATCAATCACTTCAAGTTCATGCTTTTTAACTGTTCCCAAAGCACACATGCAAAGGGACACTTTTGCCATGGTAGTTTATGTTTTAGTCCCTACAAGACATCTTCTGTCTAATGTTATGACTGTTCTAAGATAGTTGAAACAATTCACCTACTTAAGAATTTTCCCATTTACTTGGATGTGTCATTATGGTAGTTTCTTTCTTCTTGGGGATGATCTAATTTTTATTTTCTTAAAATATAATTCTAACCCTAATTGCTAAGTGTGTACAATAACTGTATCCACTACTTGTTGAAAATCATCTTCTTTGTCTCTAATCAATACAGTATCATCTGATTCATTCAGTAGCATTGCCTTTGCAGAACCTCGCTCCCATAACAACCTTCCAGAAAACCTCTCGATCTTAAGCAAGATGTCCCGCGTCCGAAACACCCGTCTGGAGATCATCCGCCACATCCTGCACCCATCTTCTCTTTGGCCTTCCTCTTCCTCTCTTCCCAGGCATATACCCCTCCATTATTGTTCTCTCCAAACTTTTGTGACGTTTCAAGTGACCAAAATATTTAAATTTTCTTTGTTTTATCGTCTTTAATAGCCAACCTTCTTCAATATTCAGCTCTTGAAGTATGGATGCATTTGTTCTTTTCTTTACCCAAGATATTCTTAGTACCCGTCTATAACATTTATATTCAAAGGTATTTATGTGCTGTTCAGCTTGTTTAGTAAGTGTCCAGGTCTCACATGCGTATGTTGCAATGAGAAAGATGCATGCTCTTAAAAATCTAATTTTTGTAGTTCTGTCTGTCCCACTTCATAATTTATTCAGTTATTTTAGTCTTTGAAGAGCAATTGATAGTCGTCATTTAATTTCTTTCATTGTGTCACCATTGTTGGTAATCAATGACCCAAGATATTCAAAATTTTCCACCACCTCCAATTTCTGCTCATTAACATTTATTTATTTCTCCATAGTAGTTTTATCTGTATGCATTATCTTAAGTATCATCTGCATATCTTATATTTGGGATGTTTCCTTCAAAGGTGACTCTTCTCATCTCTTTACATTTCTCAATATATTTTCACTTCATAGGATAAATATGTCTGGTGGCATTATGCCTGTTAGTAACTGTATCAGACAAGCATTTTTCTATTATTTCTTTATTTTTTTCTAATATGTGTATTTATTTCACTATTGCAATGCTACTATAAGCCACTCAACTATCATGCTTTTCCTATTTATCCCATGGTATAACATGTACTGAATGCTGACCTGGTTAAATCATATGTCTCTCCATAGATGTAAATTAAGTTCACATCCCACTGGTTTCTGATGAGCTTGGATAGGGGAGGGAGAACTCTGCAGCATATTTCACATGGAGATGGTACAAGTACTGGGTTGGAAGCAAAGTCTCCACACTGACTTTGTTTCAAGCAAGTGACCTCAGTACCAGTATATCTGAATTAAGAGTTAAAACTCACTCTTCCAAAGGATTCACTAACCAACTAATGATATTCATTTGTTGCTATGCCAGCTTCTGGCATTCTGCGGCTGTGTCTGTCAATTTCTTTTGCACCAATGGTTTAAACTTTTAAAGTGGTAAACTGTAATAAAACATACATTTTATATAAATTAATTCATTTTTTCTGTTTGCATTTAGATATAACATTTCTTCAAGTGATTACCCTCCTTGGGACACCAATGCATCATACAGTGCCAAACAAAATAATCTGAATGCTGGATCGCTAGTTAAGATGGCAGAAAAAGTTGGATTTTCATCAGAATCAGTAGCAAAAGACAGAGGATATGTGTTCAAAAATAACCCTGTGGTGAAAGTGTTTGGTAACGTAACTCTGAATCTACGCCTAGCCATTGACACTGCTCAGTTTGGACGTGTTTTCCAGGACAGGTAATGCCATTGTTTTACAATTAGAGCTGATGAGCTTATTGTTTGCAGCTAATCCCACTGTACAGAATGTGCATGTTTTCCATAGTTGCTGTGTTGTTCCATGTTGTGTTTATTAGACTGTTTGCTTTTTTTTCTTTTTTTTTGGTGTAGTAAATTCAGATGCTCTGGAATCCATTGAGAGTGACTCTCATGCTGTATATTGTTATCAAGTTGTCATTGTTTTAATTATATGAAAGTTATCAGACTGCTGATTGTTGTTTGATGCTCATGATGTTCATTTTGAGTCAGTGAAGATTAGATCAAAATGTCTGATGTTTATTTTGCTTTAGGTTTTTGTTTGTTTTTGTTTTTTTCAAAGTGCAAGTACTCATATCTTTTGTACACAAAAAAGAGCACAGATGGCAATCATGTTCATAGTTTGTTGAGGGTGCCCAAAGACTATGTTGTTTTCCATTCAATGGTACACTCTTATGTTTATCATTTATTACACAACTGCTTTTTTCCTGATGTTCTGGGATTTTGTTAATGACTAGATAGAAGAATGACATGGAGGTCCCACATCAAGTAAACAGGACAAAGCAGACAGGAAGCTAGCCTCCCTGAGTAAAATAACTGATCCAGTTGGGGAGCTAAGCAAAGTGATTCAATAAAGTCTGTATAGTTGCAGTAAGAACACTATTAGAATGTGGATCAACAGCATGATATCATCATCATCATGTGCCATGCCGATAAGCATGGGCATTCGCATTCTCGCGCGATCACCAGGGCCATGGATCAGCTCAGTGTTCTTGTCTCGACCATACCACATAGCCAAGCCATCCAGGTATTTACTTCTCTGCCTTCCCCTTGTTTTCTTCCCCTCGATCTTGCCAGTTGTCACCAAGTTCTCCAATTTATTTCTTCTCATAACATGACCAAAAATATGTGACTGTCTACGTCTAATTCATGATCTGCAATAGCTGAATCACGCCTGCAAACATAGCACAAAGTACAAAATCAAGCACTTCAGCTGATCACTGCTGCTATGAATGCAGCTTAATTATTTGAAAGAAATTTGTTTTAAATAACATGTATTTCACAGAATCTATGCTGAGATCTAAATTGAAGCAGCCATGCCAGCACATCCAATGAAAATAAGATTTAGAAACTTAGCCAGAGTCAGTTTTAAAAGAAGCAGCTTTGTGCATTACTCTCAAAATTAATTACACTATACAAGGAGAAATTACTGAACACCATTGAGGAAATCTCCCCAACACTGCTGCCAATAACATGGGAAAAATGACGAACCTTCATCGTTACATCAACTGCCCCATGGAAAAACTACTTACCGGCAAATGAAAATAGAAACATGGGAAATGATTGACAATCTTGAGCCTAGAGAAGCATGGATCCAAGCATAAGCCATTTGATCTGCAACTAATGTGATATAGAACAGAGATGCAGGAGTGTATGTAATCTATCCAGATAAAACAAACACATTCACCTGTTCTCCAGCTGTTATAGTCGGCTCAGACAACTCTGCTGTAGTGACCAAAATATTTCAATTTTCTTTGTTTTATCATCTTTAATAGAGAAACTTCTTCAATATTCAGCGCTTGAAGTATGGATGCATTTGTTCTTTCCTTTATCCAAGATATTCTTAGAACTCGTCTATAACATTTATATTCAAAGGCATTTATGCGCTGTTCAGATTGTTTAATAAGTGTCCAGGTCTCACAGGCGTATGTTGCAATGGGAAAGATGGATGCTCTTAAAAATCTAATTTTTGTAGTTCTATCTATCCCTCTCAAGAATTTATTCAGTTGTTTTAGTCTTTGAAGAGCAATAGATATTTGTCTTTTAACTTTCATTGTGTCACCATTCTGTGGTCTGGTTTAAATTAAGCATTGTTCTTCAATAATTCTTAACCTAAAATGGTTAGAAACCTATGTTTTCATTTAGTTTCTTTTGGTATTCTGAAGAATTGCCTAAATTGTGTCTTGCCAGCTGAAAGTGTTCATGTTTCTCCACAGACCTCAGTCCTTGATGACTTTTTGTGTGTATGTACAGTCAGTTTTACAATGGGAGGCAGCAATTTTGTATGATACAAGGGGAAGTCAATAAGTAATTCACAAATGGATGTACAAAAATAACTAAATATGATAACTTGAAGCCAGTTTATTTTTATACATACATTGTCCCTTTATTTCTGAATATAATTTCCACCAACATTGATGCACTTATCCCATCGTTTTATCAGTCCTCCCAAAACGGCTACATAGAACTGCATGCTCTGTTTTCTAAACCACATTTTCACTTACATTCAACTTCGGCGTCATTTGCAAAATGTCTCCCGCCAAGGTGGGTTTTCAGTTGACCAAACAGGTGGAAATCGCTTGGGGCTAAGTCGGGGCTGTAAGGTGGATGTTCCAGAACTTCCCACCTTAGTTGGTTAATTTTCTCCTGAGTTAATTGAGCCATATGTGGTCTGGCATTGTCATGAAGAAGCAACACTCCTCTAGTCAGCAGTTCTGGACGTTTTCTTCGAATTACATCATGAAGCATCAATAGAACTTCACAGTACAATTCAAAATTCACATTGTCACCTTTCTTCTTGAAATTGGTTAAAAGCACTCCTTGACAATCTCAGAACACTGTCAGCATAACCTTATCTGCTGATGGCATAACCTTGAATTTTTGGACACAAGGCGAAGAAGGATGTTTCCATTGCAGTGAAGCATGTTTTGATTCCGGATGGTAGTCAGCATAAACAGGAAGCATTTCCTTATGAATGTCCTTTGCAGGCAGTCCTTTTGCCCACAAAATATGCACAACAGCATGTTGCGCTTTGGTTGTACACTCCGTAAGTACAGTCATCATTTTGTTTATGCACTGTGCATGAGACACCTAATGCCACCTGACAAACAGGAATATAAAGTTTGATGTTGCTTTCACCTAATCACACTTGTTGAAAACACCAACTATATTTACCTGCCATTCCACAGAACTGTGTGACTTACTTATTGACTCGCCCTCATGTTAGTAGTTTAGAAGACAATGTTTCAAATGAGTTACTTTTTCTAGGTCACATACATTTGCTGTTCGTAAACGTCCTGACTGGTTGCAAGATGGAGCCATATATAACTTAAATGTTAGAGGGAAGAGAGGAAACATTGTTCAAGTGTATCCAGCAGTGGAGTATGACTTTGTGCCAAATAACCTGGAGGTTGCCACGGGAGACTATATACACATGCAGTAAGTGCTGACACCAGTCCACAGTTCATATTTTTATTGTATCATTTGTTTTTCATCATCATCATCAGGTAGCGGAGTCTTTGCAGGATGTTGTTTCACCACAACCTGCTTGACAGATTCTTGATCCGTTGCCACTTCTCCAGTTGCATGCATTTTCATGCCCAGGATGTGTCCTATGTCCTTCATTGTGTTGGTTGACCACTGTCTCTTCTGGAAACCATGCCTCCTATTATGGTTCTTTGCACACAAAATAAGTCAGCAGAATGTTCAGTGGAATGCAAAATATTTAAGAAACCTGCAGGAGCTTTCTGTAAATGACTCTTTGCCCAGCCTGTAAACTCCTGGCTGACGCTGTGTCACGTTATGGGCCTAGCCAACTAGGCCTAATGTGCTCTGCTGATTACAATAACAGATACTAACTAGTGCCATGAAAATGATAAAATGAAAAGATGATAAATTCTATGTATGGTTGATACTAACAGCACAAATACCTGAAGTTAACTTTTATTACAAGATACAATTACTAATTTTGCAAAAATGGGACTGTTCCTTTTGTGACAGTAATTTGCAGTGTTGCAGTCTGAAGCTTTATTTGATTGAATTTGGTTGCCCTACAAATCGTTGTTAATTATTGATTATAATATGTATCGATGGATTGGTTCCAATACAAATTGATTGTTAATTATTGATTATAACATTCCAGATGGACTGGTTCCAATACAAATTGTTGTTATTTATTGATTATGACATATATTCCAGATGGATTGGTTCCAATACAATTTGTTGTTAATTATTGATTATAACATGTATTCCAGATGGACTGGTTCCAATACAAATCCAAACAACAATGATGGACAAGGATTGGCTGGGACTGATCGCAGCAACATTGTTCTCTTGGGGTCACAAGTAAGTTAGGATATGGTTACTTTCTCAGAATTACTGCTGGGAAAGAAAGCAATGGCAAACTACACTCTTTACAAATGCCAAGACAGTCATGTTTTATTTAAAATAAAATTATATTAACCCTTTACAGGGCACAGCGGCCATTACCTGCCGATCACTTAAAACGAGCGTAGCGTCCGATTCCGGCCGATACTATTATGCATTGTAAAAACGCGATCTCTCGGCTTTCCGACACTTCCGACGGCTACTTTCACTTCCCGCCATTTGTAAACGCGCTACAATGAATTTGAACGGACTTTTTTTGATAGTTTTCGGGATTTTTACGCTGTTTTTCAAAATGGATTTCGGCGATTCTTCAAGTGATAGCCGAGATGTCGCTCTGTTCAATTTAAATGACATTAAAGGGCATGAAGTTGATTATTAATCGGAGCTAGATATCAGTGCAAAGCGTTACTTTGCATTAGCAGTCGTGAGTCGGACTTTAAAGAAAGTGATTATGATTCTGAAAATGTGTTTGTAAATTGCCGTATAGGTGACGGAAAATCACAAACATGCCGTATTTCGTAAATATTTGTGTTCATATATGGATTACCGGCAACAATCACGTGAGTAACATATTCTGCATGCTTTTCCCTTCATTGTGTTGTTTATTTAACTAAAATCGGTTGACTAACACCTTATTTGTGATGGTTTTACTAACGCGATCCGAAATTTTACAGAACCTGAAAAAATCTTGCCCGTTCAGGGCTACAAAACGGACAAGCGTCTGCCCTGTAAAGGGTTAATAGGCAAGAGACGCATGGCTTGAGGAAAATTGAAAAAATAACATTAATATCAGACAAAGAGAAATGTTGTTGGATGGATTGAGACGGTGGCATGGAGGAATATCAACACTGGAGTTGATCCAGACAACCAAAGACCGAGATCTGTGGAGAGTCATGAACGCCTATGCCAGCTGGCTTGGCAGTTAATGATGATGATGACCCAAAATACCAAATTAATGCACTCAAGTATTTATGCGCGAAATTAATGCACACAACTAATACAAGAATACTCACATCAATGGACTGCCCTAAAACTAAAGAAGGCAAAATCAAAATGGCCAAGGATCTGATTGTAGATACATATTCAGAGTATGTGACAGACCTTTACAGTGATTCAGCTGAGGAACAGTTTGATTTCCCCGGTAACAATGAAGGGAAACCAATTTTTTAAGATGGAAGTGCCCTTAACCATATAAAATCTGACAAGACCACAGGTCCAGTCAACATTACAACTGAAATTAGCAATCGCTTAGAAGAAAATGAACTAGACCAGGTCACCAGGCTGCTGAACACAATATAGGATACTTCTTCTTCTTCGTTCATCCTGAGTTTTTTTTTCCGGATGTGATTGTGTTGTGCCTGTTTACAGCAGAGCTGCGTTCTTGCGCCGTTAGGCCGACACATCCGACTTCTGCGGGTATTTGTTGACCGGGTTAACCTTCCCGGGGAATATAGGATACTGGAGATTACCTTCTGACTTATGTAAATCTATGTTTATTGCAATTTCACAGAAATCAGGAGCCTTAGATGTAATCAACATTGAACAATCAGCATTATGAGCTACATCACAAAGATTTTGCTGAGACAGGGGTTAAGAAGAAGATACAACCAGAAATAGGGGAAGAATAGATTTAACCATGTGATGCTGATAATCATGTTATTAAGTTATGCCGATTTCCTTTTTTAATTTCATATTTTTCAGTTTTACCACTACATTTTTTTGCATTGAAATTGTCCATTGTAAGTGGTCTCCGAAATGTTATGTTCTGCTATCATTTTTTTCTAAATATGAATAGAAGGAGTAGACTTCTATGGATCTATGAGAAGTTGGGGCATATATATCTATTAATGTCTAAGGGCCTTCATTTTAAACGAAACCACCATCTGACACTGTCCAAAAGCCCTTCATTGTTTTCGCATCAAACTGGGTCTATCTATTCCTTTGTCATATGTTTTTTTCTTCCATAGTATGTCATTCTGTATCTAATAGACATAATTTCACCCACTCCTATCCATCACATGCACTTAACCCAGGTGTTCCTGTTTGCAGCCTGTCTATTTCTCTTTTAATATTATCTACTTTTTATTTCTCCATCATATTACATGAACTGATTTTTTGTGTGTTTCCTCTTTGCTATCAGTATCTTGATTAAGCACAAGTATCACGCATGGCTTGTGATACTTACTTCCAGATAAGGCTGTATTTTTTGCTTCTCCATTGTAGTTATTGACAACCATGAAATTACTTTGGTTCATAATGTACGTAAAAGAATAATGTAGTTGTAGTCTACATCCACTTGCCATTGTAGTGTGTCCTCAACCTATAGCAATGTTTTGAATTGCTAGGGCTCATGAGTACCCTATTCTTTCTCCAGAAACCTATTGTACCCTAAACCTGCCCACATTTTCTGATGAATACATAGTCCCTGCAGCTGTGTTTGCCACACCAGGGCAAATCTACCACAGGTAGCTGCATGTGCATCTGTCAGGATCTCTGATAATTTATATTCTGCTATCAATTTGTCTAAATATGAATAGAAGCATTAGACTTTTTCTATAGATCTATGAGAAATATGAATAGAAGCATTAGACTGTTTCTATAGATCTATGAGAAATATGAATAGAAGCATTAGACTGTTTCTATAGGATCTATGAGAAATATGAATAGAAGCATTAGACTGTTTCTATAGGATCTATGAGAAATATGAATAGAAGCATTAGACTGTTTCTATAGATCTATGAGAAATATGAATAGAAGCATTAGACTGTTTCTATGGATCTATGAGAAATATGAATAGAAGCATTAGACTGTTTCTATGGATCTATGAGAAATATGAATAGAAGCATTAGACTGTTTCTATGGATCTATGAGAAATATGAATAGAAGCATTAGACTGTTTCTATGGATCTATGAGAAATATGAATAGAAGCATTAGACTGTTTCTATGGATCTATGAGAAATATGAATAGAAGCATTAGACTTTTTCTATGGATCTATGAGAAATATGAATAGAAGCATTAGACTGTTTCTATGGATCTATGAGAAATATGAATAGAAGCATTAGACTGTTTCTATAGATCTATGAGAAATATGAATAGAAGCATTAGACTGTTTCTATGGATCTATGAGAAATATGAATAGAAGCATTAGACTGTTTCTATGGATCTATGAGAAATATGAATAGAAGCATTAGACTTTTTCTATGGATCTATGAGAAATATGAATAGAAGCATTAGACTGTTTCTATAGATCTATGAGAAATATGAATAGAAGCATTAGACTGTTTCTATGGATCTATGAGAAATATGAATAGAAGCATTAGACTGTTTCTATAGATCTATGAGAAATATGAATAGAAGCATTAGACTTTTTCTATAGATCTATGAGAAATATGAATAGAAGCATTAGACTGTTTCTATGGATCTATGAGAAATATGAATAGAAGCATTAGACTTTTTCTATAGATCTATGAGAAATATGAATAGAAGCATTAGACTGTTTCTATAGATCTATGAGAAATATGAATAGAAGCATTAGACTGTTTCTATAGATCTATGAGAAATATGAATAGAAGCATTAGACTTTTTCTATAGATCTATGAGAAATATGAATAGAAGCATTAGACTGTTTCTATGGATCTATGAGAAATATGAATAGAAGCATTAGACTGTTTCTATAGATCTATGAGAAATATGAATAGAAGCATTAGACTGTTTCTATGGATCTATGAGAAATATGAATAGAAGCATTAGACTGTTTCTATAGATCTATGAGAAATATGAATAGAAGCATTAGACTGTTTCTATGGATCTATGAGAAATATGAATAGAAGCATTAGACTTTTTCTATGGATCTATGAGAAATATGAATAGAAGCATTAGACTGTTTCTATGGATCTATGAGAAATATGAATAGAAGCATTAGACTGTTTCTATAGATCTATGAGAAATATGAATAGAAGCATTAGACTGTTTCTATAGATCTATGAGAAATATGAATAGAAGCATTAGACTGTTTCTATAGATCTATGAGAAATATGAATAGAAGCATTAGACTGTTTCTATAGATCTATGAGAAATATGAATAGAAGCATTAGACCTTTTCTATGGATCTATGAGAAGTTGGGGTGTATACATCTATTAACTTATGTCTAATGGCCTTCATTTTAAATTAATGATCATCTGACACTATCTAAAAACCCTTCATTGTCTCTCATCAAACTAAAAAAATTAAGTTCATTTATTTGTTAATTCTCTTTTCCTGACATTATGGGACAATGATAACATGTCTCGTACTGTCCAATACTTTCTCTACAAGATCAGGCGTGATTAGGAGAAACAATGCCCACCTGAAGGAAAAGCTTCTGTATATTTATAGATTACAGAGTAGTGTTATTATGAACAGTATTGCAAATTAATCTTTAATAACCATTGTGGATTAATGTTGTATTTGCAGGTATATCCAGAAGGAAGTGAAGATGCAAAACTGGGAGGATTTAATTATGGTCATTATGGAGTTAATTACCCCATGACAGTAGATAATGCAACATTTCTAGGCTTGCCTGAGGAAGACACACTTACACTCGCATTTTTGGATCCTGGTAAATACATCTTTCAGAATTACTTATGAATTGTGTCTTTATTGGGCAGCTTTAGACTTTTATACAAACACTCTATTACCAGAGTCAGGCATGGTCTCTGATCAAAACACACGAGAGGAAGATCAAAGGCATGAGAAATGAGCAGCTTAAGAAAAGCTGTTGATGTCACCAGACGAGACAGAATGAGGAACAGTGACATTGGAAAAATCATGATCATACTCAATGTTGACTTGTATGGGTGCTATGGTTCATCAATTCATATGATCACCAGTCTGTGATGGGTGGTCATGGTTCATGAATTCATATGATCACCAGACTGTGATGGGTGATCATGGTTCATCAATTCATATGATCACCAGTCTGTGATGGGTGATCATGGTTCATCAATTCATATGATCACCAGTCTGTGATGGGTGGTCATGGTTCATCAGTTCATATGATCACCAGACTGTCATGGGTGGTCATGGTTCATCAATTCATATGATCACCAGTCTGTGATTGGTGGTCATGGTTCATCAATTCATATGATCACCAGACTGTCATGGGTGGTCATGGTTCATCAATTCATATGATCACCAGTCTGTGATTGGTGGTCATGGTTCATCAATTCATATGATCACCAGTCTGTCATGGGTGGTCATGGTTCATCAGTTCATATGATCACCAGTCTGTGATGGGTGGTCATGGTTCATCAATTCATATGATCACCAGTCTGTCATGGGTGGTCATGGTTCATCAATTCATATGATCACCAGTCTGTCATGGGTGGTCATGGTTCATCAGTTCATATGATCACCAGACTGTGATGGGTGGTCATGGTTCATCAATTCATATGATCACCAGTCTCTGATGGGTAGTCATGGTTCATGAATTCATATGATCACCAGTCTGTGATGGGTGATCATGGTTCATCAATTCATATGATCACCAGTCTGTGATGGGTGGTTATGGTTCATGAATTCATATGATCACCAGTCTGTCATGGGTGGTCATGGTTCATCAGTTCATATGGTCACCAGTCTCTGATTGGTGGTCATGGTTCATCAATTCATATGATCACCAGTCTGTGATGAGATCTGGTTTTGTCCTGGTTGTGCCACGTGGCCACGCCATCCACGTATCAATGCTCTTTTGTCATCCCCTGGCTCTTTTCACATCAAGTTTTCCAGTTTTCAAGTTCTTTCAGATCTACTTCTCCTAACAACATGCCCAAAGTATCTTTTGACTGTCATAAGTTTAATTTCTCAAATCAGTTTCTTGAATGGCTGTCTCATTCATTTTTCTGACCTGTCATAATATTCTTTGCATTTCCACAGAAATTAGACGTCTGCTACAATTCTCATTGTGTCTGTTTATAGCTCATGCTTCACATGCATACAACAGTAGAGTATATAGCACTTTACTTTTTTCTCTCAGTGCAATTCAAATCATAGGGTGTACAACATTAGCTTAGAAGAACCATGGGAATAATATCATGGACAGAATATAGAGAGAGAGAGAGAGAGACAAACGAACCACAGAAAAAAATTGTGTACAGAATATAGAGAGAGAGAGAGAGACAAACGAACCACAGAAACAAATCATGTACAGAATATACAGAGTAAAATGGTTCAGACATTAGCAGCAAATGAAGCCCATCAACTGTCCTGTTTGCCTTGTTTGTGACATGCCCAAGTTTAAGACACAGGGAAGACCTAGATATGGATGGATTGATAACATCAGAAGTATTTGACAATAGAAAGGGTTCAACACACCGAGCAAAAGAGAGAAACCTCGAAATTCCACACAACACTTAGGCAAAGACCAGACAGTAACCTAAACGGTGGCCTTCAGTTTGATAGTAGATAAATTAGACAAGTCCTAGATTATAGAATTAATTGCTCCAAGGAACAAAACTGTGAAGGAGATGGGAGTATACAGTGAAACTAGATCTAAAAAACTGAATAAAAACTCTATAGGATGTTAGTTGTAATAGTGAACAGTCCTAGCTCAAATCACATCTGTAGCTGTGTGTATATATACATATTAGGGACGTTCATTTGAAACCCGTTCCAATGGCTTTATTACAAAAGCATGAAAGAAATGTTAACAGGTGTGGTAGAATTAAACAAAGCATTCATTTTGAATGAATTATGCACCATGGGTTGGTCAGAAGAAGTCATTGTAGGCATTCAGGCAAGCATCCCATTGCTTAGGTAGGCGGCGAATGCCGTCCAAAAAAAAGGATTGTGGTTGCTCACTGAACCAAGTGTTTACCGCATTCATTATGTCTGCATCTGTGAAATCGTTGCCCCTTGATATCTTTTTTAGAGGTCCGAACAAATGAAAATCACATGGTGACAAATCAGGAGTATAGGCTGGATAATGCAGAATTTCCCACTTCTTCTTTGCTAATGCTTCCTGCACAATCTTTTCGCCATGCGGACGAGCATTATCATGCAACAAAATCACACTGCGAGAAAGCATGCCGAGTCGTTTATTCTTGATGGCTTTTTGCAGCTTGTCACAGTCTAGTGTTTGCAAGTAATGGGTAGAGTTGATGTTGACACCAGGTACTTTAAAGTCAGCCAACAATTGCCCTTCATGGTCAAAAAATGTGCTCAGCATAATCTTACCAGCGGAAACCTGTAACTTGAATTTTTTCGCTTTTGGTGATCCAGCATGCTTCAATTACATGCTCTCTCTTTTGCTGCTCGGCTCAAAGTGGTGACACCATGATTCATCACCTGCCACTATGCGGAAGAGAAGTGCATCACCCTCCACTCTGTAACGCAGCAAGTGGTTCAAACACCATCCCATGCGTTCCTCTTTTTGGTGGTCGGTCAACATCCGTGGTACCCACTGTGAACACATGTTCCAATATTGCAGTTTCTTATGAACGACCTTTTCAAGTTGTCCCAATCGACACATCAAATTCTTTCGCTAGCGAACGTATGCTTCGACAATTCATATGTACTGCTGCATCAATTTTGGTGATGGTTTTTTCTGTTGCAACAATATGCGCTTGACCTGGCCATCAAAGATCTGTCGTGAACTGACGTCCTTTCCAAAACATTCGTGCCCAGTCTATCACTGTTGTCTTCGACACACATTTGTTACTGTACACTACCTGCATTCTTCGATGAATGACCACTGGTCGACATCCTTCAAATGAAAGAAACTGAATCACCGCTTTTTGAGCTTCTTTGGATGGATTTTGGATCAACCCTAGAGAGAGAGAGAGAGAGAGAAAGATTTGCGCCAAGATGCTGTTTTGGAGTTTGTTGATTTAGGAATAATACTGCTGACAATGATTACTTGAAACAATGGCTCGTACACAAGAATCTGGCAGATATTCAGGAAAAAAAATCAAGATGGACTCTCAGTGGCAGCATGTATATTATTTGTTCCAACATCATATATGCTCCCACAACAGGTTAAGATACCCTTAGTCACAATAGACAGTCGTACTTGTACACCTCTCAGTCAGGGGCAGTAACTTGGTGACCCTCAGTAATGTCAACACAGTCAAATCGTAGCAACCTTATACGTGCTACTGTTGTTTGGTACAGCTCAATAGATCAACTTATTATTCAGTCTCATCACAATGGATAAGACCTAACTCTTTCCTCCTTGCTGCATAGCTCAACTATTAACACTGCCATAAACTAACTACTGGAGCTTTCCATTGCTCTTTCTAGTTTGCTATTGCCACTTGCTAATCCTCATATGATGTGGAATGTTAGTTGAAAAAAAAGTTGTTGCATATCCTTTACAGGACATAGCAGTCAACCCCAGCATTTTTTGGCTGTTTGTGATTCCTGGGCAAGTTTACGTTCAGTAGTTTGCCTTTTATGTTTGAACGACCGGCAACCATACCATTTCATAAAAAACCAACGTACGGCTGTCTGCTGCCAAATCACCCATAGCTGTGCTTCAAGCGCCGGTAATGTGGGGTTGCGAACTGCGTTCATAACCCCTTCACCATGGAGCAAGCAGAATGTTAGTGGGTAGCATCAAATGTGAATAGTACGTGAGTAGCTAAGTATTGTTGGTCTGGTGTTTTGTGTTGTCCATCTTATTGGAATCTACTAAATGACTTGTCACTTAACTTGTATGACTAGTATGACTTGCGTGAGTGTATGACTTGTCACTCAACTTGTATGACAAGTATGACTTGTGTGATTGTATGACTTGTCACTAAGTTGCCTTGTGCCTGAGTGACTAGCTCTTTCTTTCTTGATTTGGAACAAGAACTCTGATCGTGAGCTTTCTTCATGCAAATGTAAGTTTTTCTCACTAAAGCTCACTGGCTAGCCACTTGATTGGCTTTCTGAACATGCCGTGTATTTATGTCTCACTATAGTCTGTTTTCAGTTTAATTATTGTGTAACAGTCTTTAACTCTTTATGTCTCATCTTTCAGTCTACATTACTCCATGTAGATACCTGACAACATAAGTGTGTGTGTGCATGTGCATTTATGTGTATCAACTCCCACAAATTGACATTTACCCTAAGAATACTTTAATAAAATTATAGTAGGACTAGTGAGAGATTTTGGCTGTTATTTTGCAGGCCAGTTCCGTGGTGAAGTATCAGAGCTTGATGATGCAGGAACATACTTCAACCTTCCCCCAAGAAAGGTCACACAGAAAGGCACATACCACTACATGAGCACCAGAAACAATAATTTCTCAAACCGAGACCAGAAGGGACGGGTGACTGTAACTTCAATACCTTACAAAACTGAAGCAATAGGTAAAATGGGTGGAACTGTTGCCCTTCAAAATGGGTATGTATCTTTTCTTGAAATTGTACATAATAATGGTGCAATTATGCATTAGGCTTGGACACTTAAGAACAATGGGGAAAGGTGAAATTGGAACAGAAATTAAATGCCTGAAACAAATTATAAATTGTTTTTGGCTGCATTCACTCACCTTGAACTTAAGCGTAGTCCAGACACATGCTGCGACTACTATTGGTTGCCACTAATGGTGAGCATACTGAGCTGACCTCTGCGTGAGGGTTAGCTCACTATTACCAGTGTTCCATGTATTTAGGTGAACCCTCTACGACTTCAGAGGCACTTCTAATTTATGTCCTCAAGAAAAAGCAAATCCAGAAATAATATAACAAGAACTGACAAGATAAGAAAAACAATGTAACAAGAAGAGGCAAGATCAGAAACAATGATATCAGGAAGCAAGTGGGCGGTCATGATTCGCCATTTCATTTGATTACTAGAATTGTGGATCAGCTCAGTGTTCCTGTCTCGATCATGTCTCGCACAAGTGTTAGACTGTATTAAAGAACTGCAAATCACATTATTTGGTCTTGTAAAAAGATTGCCTCCACAATGCTGAATAGATGGAATATCTGAAGTACTGAATACCACCATGTATGAAGCAAACACCAGAACTCTCTCAAGATGTCTCTTCTTTACCTGGCACTGAAAGGCAAAACAGGGATAGTGAAGATCATCATATACCAAGCCTGGTGGTGCAGACAATAATGTTTTTACACAACAGCTGTTTTCTTGTGTTTGATAAGTTCAAGTGCTGATTATCTTCTATGTCACTCCAGCAACCCCTTCAGCATCTTCTCCCTCTGTCTATAGTACTCAGACCCCCATCTGTTGCTATGAGCACACAAAGATGATTATCTTATCTTTTTGTGAGCACCAATCCACTTTCACAAATTTGTCTCATAGCAGAAACTGTCCTTGGGGTGTAAAGTCTGAGGTCTTCACAAATTTGTCTCATAGCAGAAACTGTCATTGGGGTGTAAAGTCTGAGGTCTTCACAAATTTGTCTCATAGCAGAAACTCTCATTGGGGTGTAAAGTCTGAGGTCTTCACAAATTTGTCTCATAGCAGAAACTCTCATTGGGGTGTCAAGTCTGAGGTCTTCACAAATTTGTCTCATAGCAGAAACTCTCATTGGGGTGTCAAGTCTGAGGTCTTCACAAATTTGTCTCATAGCAGAAACTGTCATTGGGGTGTCAAGTCTGAGGTCTTCACAAATTTGTCTCATAGCAGAAACTGCCATTGGGGTGTCAAGTCTGAGGTCTTCACAAATTTGTTTTATAGCAGAAACTGCCATTGGGGTGTAAAGTCTGAGGTCTTCACAAATTTGTTTCATAGCAGAAACTGCCATTGGGCTGTAAAGTCTGAGGTCTTCACAAATTCGAGTGGTGGTGGCCAGTTTCCACCCTGTCACCTTTCCATTCCAAAAGATTATCCAGTACTATTTTTAGAGCCATACTGATCAGAATCATCATCCTGCCTCTGCTGGGGATGGAACGCAAGACTTGCTGCCTTGCCAGGCCAGCACACTAACCACAATGCCACTGCAGCATACAGTATTACTGGCATTATGCATCATGCTGAGACTTGTTTTCTGATTTCCTTGGAGACAGATTTATTACACAGAAAATTCTTAGAATGAATTAAGCCCTTGTTTGAGTCTGTGTGTGATCTCATGTGGTGCTTTTTTTATTTAAATCTGTCACAATCACTGACCCTGGATAGTTGAGTCTGTGTGCTGTCTCATGTGTGCACTTGTTTTCCATCTGTCACAATCATTGACCCTGGATAGTTGAGTCTGTGTGCTGTCTCATGTGTGCACTTGTTTTCCATCTGCCACAATCATTGACCCTGGATAGTTGAGACTGTGTGCTGTCTCATGTGTGCACTTGTTTTCCATCTACCACAATCATTGACCCTGGATAGTTGAGTCTGTGTGCTGTCTCATGTGTGCACTTGTTTTCCATCTGTCACAATCATTGACCCTGGATAGTTGAGTCTGCATGTTTCAGCATTTTCTTAGTCATGACTGCAGTTATTGTTCTTGTTTTGTTTAGTCTTAGTCGTTTTCTGTCACCAGTAACATAACTAATCAGTTTACAGTTAATGTTCATTCTTTCTATTAGCACTGTGGTCAGATTGCTTTTATTTTGTCCAGCAACTGTCACTGCTTATGTAATATGTGTGTTGCTGGTACATCTGGGCAGAAAAGACATAGATAATTGTACCTGCTTTACTGCCTTGTGTTGTAGATACATATGGACAGTAAAGACAAAGATTTTTATTTGCTTTATTGTTTTGTGCCTACAATCAAAGTTTATATATATATATATATATATATATATATATACTAGCTGACCCGGCCCGGCTTCGCCCAGGCCCTGGAGGGGATCTATCTATCTATCAGTCTGTCTGTCTGCTTGTTTGTCTGTCTGTCTGTCTGGCTGACCCGGCCCGGCTTCACCCAGTCCCTGGTGGGGAGCATCTCATTTAATTCATATAAGTAGTCATATAAGCTCTCCCGTTCCCGACTATCTGTCTGTCTGTCTATCTGTCTGTCTGTCTGTTTGTCTGTCTGTCTGTCTGTCTGTCCCGGCCCGGCTTCACCCAGTCCCTGGTGGGGAGCATCTAATTTAATTCATATACGTAGTCATATAAGCTCTCCCGTTCCCGACTGTCTGTCTGTCTATCTGTCTGTCTGACCCGGCCCGGCTTCACCCAGTCCCTGGTGGGGAGCATGTCATTTAATTCATATAAGTAGTCAAATAAGCTTCCGTTCCCGACTATCTGTCTATCTATCTGACCCGGAGTGGTTTCGCCCAGCTCCTGGCGCACAGTAACTTAAAAGAATGTCCTTCCACACTCCATTCAATGAAAACTGTAGAAAAAGATGGGTTACAATGTTATGCATTATGCATTATTTTTATGCAAGCTTTGAAAATGCCTTAAAGATTATATCATTATTTATTATAACTTATATGCCTGAAAATAACTATAGACAAAGAGTTTAACAATAGTGCAAGTAAGTCCAACAATATGACTATAAAGTAAATAGAAATGTTATTAAAAGTTATGCCCCTTGAAATAACTTTTCTAGAGTGAAGTCCCCCTGCTATATAGACATTATATAATGAAAATGGAAAAGTAAATGTTGAAGTAACGGATGTACCGTTATCGAACGCATCCAAGACCCACAAACCCACAAACATACACTCTGTTTTATAGATATATATATATATATATAGTCAGTAAAGACAAATTTGCTTTTACCTTACTGCTTTGTGTCTAAAATAAAAGAGTTGCAGTTACATATGGGTAGTAAGGACAGAGATTTGTGTTTGCTTTACTGTTTTGTGCCTACAATCACAGAAGTTCTGGTTGTAGAGCTGGAGGAAAACTAAGATACCAGCCAGCAGAGGTTGGTTGTGCTCTTGTATGATAACTTAGTCCTATCAGTAACTGACTACAACCTTGTAGTATTCACACTATCCGTCACCATATGACAGATTAGAACACATTCAGAATGAAGGCATGACAATTTTCCCTGGATGTAACTAGGGATACTGCTATTAAAGCAGTAAGATCCGTGCTTGAATTTCTCTCAGTAAGAACCAGATATGTCCGTGTGCAGGTCAACAGTGACAGTAAGCATCTGTTACAGTGGAGGAGGATTGACACAACAGATGTTAGAACATGGGATGTCTTAGATGGCACAAGCATGCCAGCATTTAGCATATTCACAGCTGGAATGAGTAGATTTATGTGAGTCAAGAAATGCCAAACTATTCCCTGTACTGTGTTTGGTACTCTTGGCAGTTAATGCAGAGATTAAATCGTCATCATCAAGTGCCATGACGACAGGCGTGGGCGGTCATGGTTCGCCATCTCACAGTCACCAGAGTCTCGAATCAGGTCTATGTTCTTGTCCCGACCATGCCATGCTGTCAAACCATCAAAGTATGTTGAGTTGAGTTGAGTTGAGTTGAGCTAAGAACCGACATCACCGCATTCAGGACATTCCCATACATGCCGCATCCCCTCTTTCAACAGCCAGCAAAACGTCTTACCACTAATTGTTCCCACCGCTGTCTGATTGAAAGTTCTCCTTGTTTTCCCTCTCAGTTTTGAGATTCTTCCAGAACCCCTTGCCGATCCCCGCAATAAAATTCTTTCCATATACAAGTTCTCAATCTGTTCCCCAGCCTTCTCCACCAGGTCCCACAGGCGCTTGACCATCTCTCCCTGCCAGCCTATCAGCCTGTTCATTCCCCCTGCACTCCCGCATGGCCAGGGCAAAATACCATACAATTCTCACAATCTGTGACCTTTGAAGCGAGGATAGCCATTCCATACGAAACATTCCTTTCTCCACCTTACTTAGCATACTCCTTGAGTCCATAATGAATGGTGTGTTGCAGTGGTCTCCTCTAACCATGGAATGTCGCTGTTACTGCTTCCACCTCCATTCTCATGCTGGAGGTTATAGTCTCATATGCCAGACTCCTTTTTTCAAGCATCGTCCATTCGTGATGAAACCCCAACCACTACATCTGTTTCTGACCCATCTGTGTAGATCACTGTGTCACCTTGATATGTTTTACTTTGGATAAGATGTTGCACCTCAAACTTCTCTGTACTCACGACCCAGTGTTATTATTACATTGTGCCAGTCCGTCATGTCTTCCGTACTTTACCCCACTCTTGTTCACGATTGATGGTCTCTAGATCACACACCTGAAGTATAGATATTAGCGCCTGTGCCACCCAGGACCTGACTCGTCTTAGTCTATGACCCTTGACCATATCCATGGCTTCATGCAGGGGGTGATCCCTATCTGCAGCAACTCTCAGGTACCATTTGGCCTGAAGGACCCTATGCCTATCCATCATTGTTGGTAGCACCAGGATATGCCTCATGCATATAATTGGTGTGTCCTTTGTTCACCCCAGGATAACCCGCATGACAGCATTCTGTATGCACTTTTCAAGCTGGCTCTTTGATACTGTCAGCAACCCCAAACCATACTCAGTGACAGAAATTATTAGCTGCTAAAAGAGCCTGTAAAGCATCCACTGCTCTACCCCGGTTGCTGCCGTCGCCCTCAGTGCATTAAGTCCCTTACCAGCCTTCACCACCAAAGCCTCAACATAATCCTTAAAAGACATACGCCTGTCAAAAGTGATGCCCAAGTACTTTAATTTACTCTTTCTAATAAGAGAACATCCATTGAATATTATACATGGGACATCTGCCTTCATGATCCGGTTATCCAGGGAGTACCACACAACTGATGCCTTGTCTGGGTTTATAACGGCCCCTGCATCCTTGCACCACTGTGCTACCCTTTTTACTGCCGCCTGTCAGTCTACAGCCAAATGTCCCCTGTCTGTACGTACACCAGCACATCATCTGCCAATGTCAAAATTCTACATATTCCTGGCTCTTGCTGTACATGTACACATGAATCAGTAAATCCCTATTCTCCATCACATCATGTATTATATTTGAGTGATAAGTCCTGTTTTCTTATTGATATAAGTTTCATCATTTATGTTTACAGTGCTGCCAAGATGACTGTAGACGAAGGTGCTTTTGACTCATTAAAAATAGTGCGGCTGGAAAGTTTATCAGAAGCTGAAGGAGAGAAAAGTCTACAGGCAGCCAACAGGAAGATAGACGTAGGTTAATGCTTGTATAAAGGTGTATGTTTCATTCAAGTACTTGGTTTGTTCACTATTAGAATTACTGTTGCAAGATGAAAATATGATCATTGTTAAGATGGGTATATATAAAACAACACACTTGTCTGATGTTACTGAAATATCAGATAGGTGTGTTGTTTTATTTACACTCGTCTTAATTGTATTATTATAATCAATTTTCCCACTGTGTCTGTTATTGTTTACCTGTCCTGAGGTCCTAGTCAGGTATGTACATTGTATGTTTTGTTTCTTCACAGGACCTAAACATGCCGTTTTGTTTCATTTTATTTTAGTTTAACACTTGAAATTTTGAGTTGAAAATAACAAAACATATAATATCCACGTCAGCTGTTTGTGACTTCCAAGCAAATGACACACATAAACAATACACATAAGCTACAAACAATCTTCAGAAAAGGGACCCAGTCTCAATGATTTTAAATTGTACAAATGTTCCCTACGTAAATCTGATAAACTACTTTAAGATAGAAAGTGTATGTATTGTGGTCTCGTGGTATAACGGTTAGTGCAGTTCAGACAGCAGCAGAATTGTCTGGTGAAATGAGTACTGAATAATTGTCAGAATGTTTTGTAAATATCTGAGAAGGCAGTGTGGCACAGAATGAAACTGTTCTCCCTATCTCATTATGGCATAACTTCATATATGTGGGGATCTAACATTTGACACTACTATAACAGTTTCTGCCATGAGTTACCTACAATATGGCATAACTTTATATATGTGGGGATCTAACACTGGACACTACTGTAACAGTTTCTGCCATGAGTTACCTACAATATGGCATAACTTCATATATGTGGGGATCTAACACTTGACACTACTATAACAGTTTCTGCCATGAGTTACCTACAATATGGCATAACTTCATATATGTGGGGATCTAACACTTGACACTACTGTAACAGTTTCTGCCATGAGTTACCTACAATATGGCATAACTTCATATATGTGGGGATCTAACACTTGACACTACTGTAACAGTTTCTGCCATGAGTTACCTACAATATGGCATAACTTTATATATGTGGGGATCTAACACTTGACACTACTATAACAGTTTCTGCCATGAGTTACCTACAATATGGCATAACTTCATATATGTGGGGATCTAACACTTGACACTACTATAACAGTTTCTGCCATGAGTTACCTACAATATGGCATAACTTCATATATGTGGGGATCTAACACTTGACACTGCTATAACAGTTTCTGCCATGAGTTACCTACAATATGGCATAACTTCATATATGTGGGGATCTAACACTTGACACTACTATAACAGTTTCTGCCATGAGTTACCTACAATATGGCATAACTTCATATATGTGGGGATCTAACACTTGACACTGCTATAACAGTTTCTGCCATGAGTTACCTACAATGTTGACCTGGTTGTATGAATATGTAGCATCTCACATGAAGAAAAGCAATTAATATCACTAACATACAACATAACAGATCTTTGACTGTTTGAAACACAGCTGTGTGTGCCAATAACATATTTGTTATTTTATGTTTTATTTCTATGCCAGTGCATGCTTCATGCATGATCATCATCATGTGCCCTTCCAACTGGCTTAGATGTTCATGAATGAGCACAGATCTCAGTCCTTGGTGTACTGGATCAACTCTGTTGATGATATTCCTCCATGCCGATGTCTCAGTCTATCAAGCATCATTTCTCTCAGTATGCCGCCACCTCTTCTATCAGCGATCTTTCCTGTTGTCACAATGTTTTCCAGTTGCTCATTATATAATCACAGAATGTTGGTTGTCCCTTCCAGACAGCCTAACTAAACAAACATTGGCCAAGGCCTCCTGGGTGAAGACAACTGCCAGTAACATGAACCATGATTAGCCCAGCTGTGCACCACTTTATAAACAGCATGTTTACAACATGCTAATGTCAGGCTGCATGTATTAGGCCATGGTTTATTTCCTCCCATATCCAAATGTTCTTAATAATTTTCATTAGTCTGAACAATGTCTAATGTGTTTTCTGTTGTTTTATTCATTATGTGTCAGGCATTGCGTCTTTTAAGGTTACTAACATGTTTCTAACCTGATTAAAAGTTTGTAAACTGTTAAAGCAGTTTAATTAATGTTTGTCTAAATTGTCAAGTATGCATTTAGTCTGATGTGTTTGACTGTTTCAGTGATCTTTGTTGTTGTTTCCACATTACAGGAAGGGGACAGTTATGCCAGTAATTTTGTGGTAATTTCTCCTGATGAACTGATTGATGACCAGCAAGGCAAGACATTTGTGCTGGAGATGAAAGTTGATGACGACTCCAAAGATGTTGATATTTACCATGCAACAACAGACTTCTCAGCGTGGTCCAAGGTGGAAGCCAGAATACAAGATGGAAGAGCAACAGTCCAAGCCAGGTCTGGGGGCGTATGGGTCGCACGACGACATATAAATGTTGGAATGATAGTAGGAATTGTACTGGCATGTGTTGTTGTTGTCGCGGTTGTTATAGGGACAGTAATCTATTTTACACGCAACCCAACCAAGTGGCAGGCAGTGAGAACAACTTGTAGAAATGCCAAAAGGTCAACACACAGTCATGTGTAAATATTAGCTTTGGTATTGCGGGCTGAGAGAGTAAATCATTCCATTGTATACGAAAATGACAGTAATTTATACCATATTGTGGAATGTTACTGTTGTCATTATGGTCATGTATTTAGACATCATTATCATGTGAAGTGCCAAAGGCGTGGGTGTTCATTATCTCCACAAATCTGTATCCATGTTTGGATCAGCTCTGTTGATATTAGTCCATGCCATCTTAGGTCATCCGACATCATTTTTCTTCATCTGCCTTTGCTACCACTGATCTATCCAGTCATCACATTTTCCACTACTTCTCTCCACAGAACATTGCCTTGTTCTTACAGGTGTATATAATGTTTAACTTTTATTAGTCTCTTCCAGGCAGTTGTTAGTTCCCATGGCAGTCCAATGTAATTACAACATTTGTCACAGAAACCACAACTCCACTGCCTCCAAACTCTTCCTATTTTATCCATCCACATCCCCAGATTCACCACCACAGTAGAACAGGTTCGCAGTAACATTTCACCACTCTTTTTTTTTTCTGGTCGGCCCTGTGGCTTAAAAGCAGTGAACGTGTGTCACAATCCCCCTACATATCAGGTTGAGGGTTTGAACACGTGTCACAATCCCCCCACATATCAGGTTGAGGGTTTGGAATCAGCTGCACATGATTTGAAAGCACGCAGCCCTGCATTGATGTGGATGGTTGGCCAGGAGTTTTGTGTATGTTCACTTATAACTCAAGGGTAGTCCATACATGTGCTACTACTTCTAGTGCACTGCACTGGTGTGTGTGTGTGTGTGTGTGTGTGTGGATCAGCTTTCCCTATTACTATTGTCCCTCACCATCAGGCAACCCACTCTGACTTGTTCAGAAAGCAATGGCAAACTACTGAAAATGAAAATTGACTGGCAAATCACAAGCAGTCAAACAATGCTGGAGTTGACTGCGACGTCCTGTAAAGGGTATACAACTAACTGTACTATCTTTCTGATATTTAATGAGAGTGACTTATTACATAAGATATTTTTCATCTTCTGGATTGCCGCTTTTGTTTGTCCTGTTTTGCTCTTATTCTCGGCCATGTATCTTTCATCTGTTTATAACTGCCCACTTTATCTCCCATTTTCATTGCTGCTATTTAGACACCATACTCAAATTGTCACTAATGTGAAATGTAAAAGAACAAGGCTTCCAGGTCACACGCACATCAACCCATGATCAGATATAACAGAAACGGACTTGTAGTAGTTACAAGTAAATTGTTGTTTCAGTTTACACACACATTGTGTGCATACATGTTCACAAAGGTCTGCACAGTGCACTAGATTCTTAGGTGTCGATACCAGAAGTATAATACACTACATTTAGACAAGAACAGTCAGTACATATTAGGCGGTGGTAAAAAACATGGCAACCAATTTTCTTGTTTGGTAATGATTTTGTCCAGAACTTGTTTCATTTCTGTATGTCATATCATCATCAAGTGCCTTGCTAACTGGTTTATCATATCAAAGCTTTTCTAGTTCTCATTTTCTAACAATGTATATCTATGTCTAAATATATATATATATATATATATACACACACACACATAAGCGTGCATGTAAACATGCAGGATTGACACCATACATTTAGTAAGACAGTTTTATGCATACTATAGTGATATATTGTTGACAAAGACAGAATTGTAAATTTTTTAATAGTTTAATTCTGACATTCTACAAATTCTTCATTTGCCTGCAGATCCGTATACATTACAATAATACTAAGACTACATGAAATCTTTCTCTTTTGTTGCCTCTGCACAAGACACTTATGCAAGAAAGTGCATTCACCACAGAACCAGTTCACAGGAATGCCAGGATGTGCAGACAGAGCCTTTATGCTCAAGTGGCACACCAACCCATAGTCACAACTGACTGCGGGAGGCCATTGTATGTATACGCGTATGTGTGGCTGTCAGTCAAAATTGTAATAGTTCCTGGACTCCTCCAATGCCCTCTTTGCTCTCCCCATGTTCTTGAAGCAGCGACGACCCAGTGGCTCAGTGTCATTGTAACATTTGTCAAACACTTCATCCACAATTATCATGCCTTCTAATTCGGACACATTCCGCACCAGTCGCATAGACTGTAAAGCTTTGTTTTTTACACACAGCTGAAAATAAATTAAAATATGACAAACTCAATTTATCTGGATTTAAGCAGGCATGTAAAATGTGAAAAATGTCCAAACTAATTATTTATTTTTAAACAATCTAATCATAATTAGATCTTTTTTAAAGAAGAATGTGTCTCTAAAATATTCTGGAGTGGTAAAAATTGTGACAAACGCAAAATAATTATATACACCTAGCACTGCTTGAGGATCTAACAATGGATGCCTGATTAGTCAGATGTATTGCTTACACATTTGTGTGTTGAATATTTGTATTGTTACCTTCTTAATCCCCTGTATTTATTGTTTCTGCTTCACTTCTGACAACCAACCCTTGATGTATTTTTGTGAATCCATTTTTTCAGTTGTGATTATGCGCCACTATATTGTGGCAGTTTGACCAGACCAGTCTATAAAGGAATGTGTTTAACTGGGTGAGGTACTAACAGAAGAATGGTTACATCATGTGGGGCAAAGCTTAGGTTTTGGAGATGACATGTGGGCATTACAGATGTCAGAATGCTGACTACTTGATATGATCATGCAGACTGCAATGCACATATAATCAAATCAGTGTAATAAGCTTGAGCAGTGAGAAGTAGAAGAGATTCACTCTCCTTTGAGAAGAGAGTGAAGAAAATAACTGGGAGATTATTGGAGACAGGTGAAAGGCACTGGTGAAAGGTGAAAGACAGACACTGCCTGGTACATGACTATCTCCGTAATCCTGTATACTCTTGTGAGTAACGTGCCGTGCGCGAGAATTGGTAGCGGTTCTCTCCATGTCTGTAACTTATGGGATATGTGAGCCGGTCGCTCAGAAAGAAATGGCAAACTACTGAGCGTAATCTTGCCAAGAAATCAACAATCAGCTGAAAGATGTTGATGTTGACAGCGATGTCCCATAAAGGATATGCGAACCAAAAAAAAACAGGATCAGCAGTCATTCTCAATCATACACAATGCAAACCGCTTAAGGTGATCTCGGATGTGGCGAATTTCTGTTGTGAAGAACAATATTGTATTTGTAAATACATTACGCTTGAACTTGTATAAGAGGAATTTCTGATAAGAAGTATTTCTTGGGTGACAGATGAGTTCACATTATCAGGTCTGCACTGTATATATCTAGTGAGGCAGAAATTCTTTGCCAGATGGTCAAAGTACAGTAGAAATAAAGTATTATTTTTTCTCCTACCAGTTTTGCAAATCATCTATCACAAATGTAACCATACAAAAATGTTACAAAAGCATCTTTTTCTTGTTCTGGATACTCATGTTGAGTTAAATCTCTGAATATAACAACCTAGCTTGAGACAGTTAAACTTTACAAACAAATGTTCCCAACTAAAGTATCATCTTTCTGTTTCAGCAGTCTTCACAGTCAGATGTTAATGTACAGCATAATTATATTTGTTTATTACCCATGTGCTTATGTGCTAACAAAAGATCAAAAATAAATAGACGTGCATTATCTTCCACTACCAATAGTCTTTAGAGTCAGATTTTAATGTACAGCATAATTACATTTGTCAATTATCTGTGTGTTTACATCCTAAAAACAGATGAAAGATAAAGACACATGCATACACGCACACCTCTACCAACAGTTAGATCTGGTGTGATTCCTATCAACTCTACCTGATGCCTTTCCTTTAAATTGATCATCGAGGCTTCCCCAGAAGCAAATGCTGCAGCTAGAGAGCAGTGAAACATATTGGCAGCTCGAATCTGAAAAGGATGATGTCATTTATAACTACAATGTAACATGTTTTGTTCACAAATGTTAATGTGACAGCATGACTAACTAACTAACAGAAGCTGTCAACTGTTTCACTTCAAGATGTTATTCTGGAATATTTCCACCGGACCCATGTTTTGTCAAGTGGACTGTTTGGTACCAATCATGCCATATTCATCAGAATAGAGTAGGGCATGCTGACGTGCTCAATACCACAACATTGACAGACTGCCATGCTGCTTACTGACACAATGTTCTGTACTTCTTCTCATTCTGCCTTGTATCTCCCAGTGGAGCATAGCTCGCCCAACTCACACCCAGTGGAGCACAGCTCGCCCAACTCACACCCAGCGGAGCACAGCTCGCCCAACTCACACCCAGTGGAGCACAGCTCGCCCAACTCACACCCAGTGGAGCACAGCTCGCCCAACTCACACCCAGCGGCATGGAGACTTGACTGTTCAGATTCTGCAGCTAAAGTTTTCTATGGGATGAAGCAGCCAGTCTCAAGCCAACCCTCCATGATGGCCTCCTACAACATGTATGGTAGACTAGTGTTACTATCCTTCACTTTCCTTATGGGCCTCACTAAGACACAGGTACATCTGGAATCTAAGTTCATCTCAACTATTTCTTCTTCTTCTTCTTCTGCTTCATCCGGAGTTTTTTTCGGACATGATTGCGTTGTGCCTGTTTACAGCGGAGCTGCGTTCTTGCGCCGTTAGGCCGACACATCCGACTTCTGCGGGCATTTGTTGACCAGGTTAACCTTCCCGGCAACTATTTCTATTAGCTGCTGATCTGAGGAGGCAGCAATAACTCGCTCATTAGAGGGATGGATTTTACAAGAACATTCCATTTGTTTTACAAGAATTAGTGTAGTAGCTAGTGCACATGGCTTGCTAGCCCAGAGGTTCTGGGTTCAAGCCGTCCACCAATTGGGATATTTTTTGTTACCATGCGACTAGAGTTAACCCAGCGTCATAAATTAGTACCAGTAAATGTTCTCACAGATGAACGGTGGCCCGCACAATAGACCACATCAGCCTTCAAGTGCCATTTCCTCAAATATAGTCAAATATGGACATGCTACCATTTACCCCAATGTGGCACGACACGTACAAGTTTATCTAATTGTACTTAGTTTTTTACCAGAATGAACACATGAATCAAACACCTGAGTCAAAGTGGTCGTATGATGCGTGTGCACTGGCTTGAACTATAACATATGATTGGCCACAATCATATGCTTCAATCCCTAACAATAAAACAATAAACCAAGGAAGCACTGAGAGAAATGAAGCAGCTCATGTGCTATCAACCACATCATGTAACACAAACAAGACCTCAAGTTAACACCAAGTGGTCTTTAATACAAACATAACCCACCTCTGTACACGCCAGATGTCTCAAATTGGTAAAGTCCACCTTAGCTCGGCAAAAGTCAAACGCATGAAGCAGTTCATGAGCAATCACATTGCAACATACATCTTTGTTTGGCATGTTGTTCTGGCATAGCACCACCTAGAAGAACAAAAACAAATCATTTCAGTTTGATACAGCTGTACCTCACCATTATGTAGACAGCCCTGTGCAGAGTCTCTGTGGCGAAGTGGTCAAGCCGTTTGACTCATGCTCCGAAGGTTGTGGGTTCGATTCTGGGCCGCACCCTTCGGTTTACGAGTTAAATGTTTTGGAGACTCCTGTGGGTCGTCGCTAAAAGCTACGGAGTTCGTGCTTTGTGCGACGCTTTCCGCACTGCGGAAAGAGACCGAGCCATATGGGATAAAACCCAGTGCAATGAAGTCGACTTATAAGCGATTTATAAGCCCTGTGCAGAACTGTCCTCTCTTCACAGCCTGCTAAACAGACTCAATCCTTCACTAGCTCCTCTGTCTGTAATGACCTTTTGTTCATTGTTGTGTTGGTGGGTCCATACGTCATCTCCCATAAACTCTGTAATGAACTTTTGTTCACTGCTGTGTTGGTGGGTCCATGCATCATCTCCCATAAACTTTGTAATGACCTTTTGTTCATTGTTGTGTTGCTGGGTCCATACGTCATCTCCCAGAAACTCTCTAATGACCTTTTGTTCACTGTTGTGTTGGTGGGTCCATATGTCATCTCCCAGAAACTCTGTCTGTAATGACCTTTTGTTCATTGTTGTGTTGGTGGGGTCCATACATCATCTCCCAGAAACTCTGTAATGACCTTTTGTTCACTGTTGTATTGGTGGGTCCATACGTCATCGCCCAGAAACTCTGTAATGACCTTTTGTTCATTGTTGTGTTGGTGGGTGCATACGTCATCTCCCAGAAACTCTGTCTGTAATGACCTTTTGTTCATTGTTGTGTTGGTGGGTCCATACGTCATCTCCCAGAAACCATGCATCTCATGACTGTTCTGTCTAATCCAATATGACATTTGATATGACCAAAGTACTTCTGTTACCGAGCCATGATGCAGTTTATGAGCCAGTTTTGTTTTCTTCAAATGTTCAGAAGGTCTGTATTTGTTCTTGATCCACGGTATTCTAAGAACGTTCCTGTAACATTCAAGTTCAAGGCCCCCATTTGTTGTCTGTGTTTGTTAAATCATCCATGATTCACACGTATTTGCTGCCACAGGCAAGGCTTATGTTGACACAGTGTTTACTTGTACTTGTTTCCCATTGTTGCACCTTCAGTTGTTCCTGCTTTGTAACCTCTGCACTGCTACGACCAGTTTCCATTTGATGACTACTGACCTGTCCTTATGTTGTTAATTATGGAGCCATGGTCATCAAAGTTTGTGACATTTTCAGTGTTCCATTGTGAGGGTAATTTGTGGTTTTCTCAGTGGGCATTAGCTTTTTTGCCTGAATATTTAGAAACAAGATTTGATCTTCACTGTGTCTACTGATAGTCAGGAATAACTCATCTAATCCCTTGGCACTGTTTGAGAGGACAGATGTGTATCTGCAACATGCTAATACTGTTTTTAAATCATTTATACCACTAACATTTACTAAAATTATGAAACAGTGCCTAGTATGTATGAGTTAACTTTGCACTATCAATTATGTATTCATCAAAATGTGCATCAAAAAGCTCCTTTTGCTTTCAGTTATTAAAAATAAAAACATACAATCAATCTGTAACTCTATGGGGGTCACAAAGGTACCATGATAGAAGTATCAATATTCAGTGTCAGTTAATTGAAGCACCAATACTGTGTCAGTTACCTATCAATACCCAGTGTCAGTTAACTGAAGCACCAATACTCAGTGTCAGTTAACTGAAGCACCAATACTGTGTCAGCTACCTATCAATACCCAGTATCAGTTAACTGAAGCACCAATACTGTGTCAGCTACCTATCAATACCCAGTGTCAGTTAACTGAAGCACCAATACTGTGTCAGCTACCTATCAATACCCAGTGTCAGTTAACTGAAGCACCAATACTGTGTCAGCTACCTATCAATACCCAGTGTCAGTTAACTGAAGCACCAATACTCAGTGTCAGTTAACTGAAGCACCAATACTGTGTCAGCTACCTATCAATACCCAGTGTCAGTTAACTGAAGCACCAATACTGTGTCAGCTACCCATCAATACCCAGTGTCAGTTAACTGAAGCACCAATACTGTGTCAGCTACCTATCAATGCCCAGTGTCAGTTAACTGAAGCACCAATACTGTGTCAGCTACCTATCAATACCCAGTGTCAGTTAACTCAAGCACCAATACCCAGTGTCAGTTAACTGAAGCACCAATACTGTGTCAGCTACCTATCAATACCCAGTGTCAGTTAACTGAAGCACCAATACTCAGTGTCAGTTAACTGAAGCACCAATACTGTGTCAGCTACCTATCAATACCCAGTGTCAGTTAACTGAAGCACCAATACTGTGTCAGCTACCTATCAATACCCAGTGTCAGTTAACTGAAGCACCAATACTCAGTGTCAGTTAACTGAAGCACCAATACTGTGTCAGCTACCTATCAATACCCAGTGTCAGTTAACTGAAGCACCAATACTGTGTCAGCTACCTATCAATACCCAGTGTCAGTTAACTGAAGCACCAATACTGTGTCAGCTACCTATCAATACCCAGTGTCAGTTAACTGAAGCACCAATACTGTGTCAGCTACCTATCAATATCCAGTGTCAGTTAACTGAAGCACCAATACTGTGTCAGCTACCTATCAATACCCAGTGTCAGTTAACTGAAACACCAATACTGTGTCAGCTACCTATCAATACCCAGTGTCAGTTAACCATCGCAGTAGTTCCTGGGACAATCATCGTGGTGGTGTCCATCACCTCTAAATATTTAATTGTGCACATGATGATGATGATGATGATACCACATCACAGCAGCCATATAATATGCCTCACCTGCATTGATTTAGGATCAAACCCTCCACTGACACCTTTGATGCAGGTCTCACACGAGATGTGTCTACCTATGTTTACTGGACTAAAACAAACATGTTATTTTAGTAAATATATTGGAGTTGAAATGAATTAAATACACGTATGATCAGTATTCAATGGTATTCACACACTAAAACAAAGTATGATCAGTATTCAGTGGCATTCACACATTATAAAAAAGTTGCTTGTATGATCAGTATTCAATGCACATATACTCAGATTGCTACTGGTACTATTGGGATTGGAACTCTTTGCTGGCTTCTGAGGATGGGGATGGAGATCTTATGGGAATGCCCCGAATGCTGTGATGTCGGTTCCTAAATCAATCAATCATACACTAAAACAAAGTTGCATGTCCCGTGCAGGACATTGCCATGAACCCCAGACCCAGCTTGATTTTCTAGGCAATTTTACATTCAGTAATTGGCCATTGCTTTCTGAACGAGAAGTTACCATTGAAGTCCAACTAACCGGTGGATAGTGGTGGATCCCACAAACCTGCCGTCAGAGTACCAGAGTTTCAATACAAGAGTATAGTGGTGGATCCCACAAACCTGCCGTCCCACAAACCTGCCGTCCCACAAACCTGCCGTCAGAGTACCAGAGTTTCAATACTAGAGTATAGTGGTGGATCCCACAAATCTGCCATCTCACAAACCTGCCGTCCCACAAACCTGCTGTCAGAGTACCAGAGTTTCAATACTAGAGTATAGTGGTGGATCCCACAAACCTGCCGTCAGAGTACCGGAGTTTCAATACAGGAGTATAGTGGTGGATCCCACAAACCTGCCATCAGAGTACCAGAGTTTCAATACAAGAGTATAGTGGTGGATCCCACAAACCTGCCGTCCCACAAACCTGTCGTCAGAGTACCGGAGTTTCAATACAAGAGTATAGTGGTGGACCCCACAAACCTGCCATCCCACAAACCTGCCGTCAGAGTACCGGAGTTTCAATACAAGAGTATAGTGATGGATCCCACAAACCTGCCGTCAGAGTACCGGAGTTTCAATACAAGAGTATAGTGATGGATCCCACAAACCTGCCGTCCCACAAACCTGCTGTCACAGTACCGGAGTTTCAATACAAGAGTATAGTGGTGGACCCCACAAACCTGCCGTCCCACAAACCTGCCGTCAGAGTACCGGAGCTTCAATACAAGAGTATAGTGGTGGATCCCACAAATCTGCCGTCAGAGTACCGGAGCTTCAATACAAGAGTATAGTGATGGATCCCACAAACCTGCCGTCACACAAACCTGCCGTCAGAGTACCGGAGCTTCAATACAAGAGTATAGAGGTGGATCCCACAAACCTGCCGTCAGAGTACCGGAGCTTCAATACAAGAGTATAGTGGTGGACCCCACAAACCTGCCGTCAGAGTACCGGAGCTTCAATACAAGAGTATAGTGGTGGATTCCACAAACCTGCTGTCAGAGTACCAGAGCTTCAATACAAGAGTATAGTGGTGGATCCCACAAACCTGCCGTCAGAGTACGGGAGCTTCAATACAAGAGTATAGTGGTGGATCCCACAAACCTGCCGTCAGAGTACCGGAATTTCAATACAAGAGTATAGTGGTGGACCCCACAAACCTGCCGTCAGAGTACCGGAGTTTCAATACAAGAGTATAGTGGTGGACCCCACAAACCTGCCGTCAGAGTACCGGAGTTTCAATACAAGAGTATAGTGGTGGACCCCACAAACCTGCCATCAGAGTACCGGAGTTTCAATACAAGAGTATAGTGGTGAACCCCACAAACCTGCCGTCAGAGTACCGGAGTTTCAATACAAGAGTATAGTGGTGGACCCCACAAACCTGCCGTCAGAGTACCGGAGTTTCAATACAAGAGTATAGTGGTGGATCCCACAAACCTGCCGTCACACAAACCTGCCATTAGAGTACCAGAGTTTCAATACAAGAGTATAGTGGTGGATCCCACAAACCTGCCGTCAGAGTACCGGAGCTTCAATACAAGAGTATAGTGGTGGATCCCACAAACCTGCCGTCAGAGTACCGGAGTTTCAATACAAGAGTATAGTGGTGGACCGCACAAACCTGCCGTCAGAGTACCGGAGTTTCAGTACAAGAGTATAGTGGTGGACCCCACAAACCTGCCATCAGAGTACCTGAGTTTCAATACAAGAGTATAGTGATGGACCCCGCAAACCTGCCGTCAGAGTACCGGAGTTTCAATACAAGAGCACTCTAATCCTTTCAGCCATGATGACTGCTATATACACACTCTGGTGAAGAGAAATGTTTCAACACAAATATTTGTGGCTGTCTCAACAACTGTGAGAGGCCAAGGTCTGCAGGGAAAACTGTACCTATGTTTTTACTGGTGACTAAAACATCAAGATGTGACCACATGACTCAAATTTTTCAAGTTGCCATTTTGATGATTTAATGTTATGCTTATACTGGATGTTTGTGAAGTCTCACTACACTTTGTATGTAGAACAAATTTGACAAATGAAGTACATGATGTGATAACAAAATGTGCTCCACAGTCCATCATGAAGCAATATGTAGCGAATGATTATCGTCTGCTGGAGTAATTCTTTGCACTCCAAACAGAATGGTGTTATCAATGGAAGAAAGAATTTTTTCAAATTTTTTTTCTACATACAAAGTGCAGTGAGACTTTACAAACACCCAGTACAAAGTTCAGAACAGTGGAACTGGGAGTGAAGCTGTCAATTAGTTTGGCCAAGTAGGCATGTAATCAGTATAGTTTTTCCCTTGAGCTGAAAAGCATAAAGTATGACACCAGAGTGGAAGTTTGAGAAATTAATTCAAGAAAAGGAGGACTGAGACCATCAACCCATCAGCGACTATCACTCCTGATCACCCCAGGATAGAACACAAGAGATTGAATAGGCATATCTATGGGCTTCACGTGTCTGCTTCATTGTGGATTACAAATGTTCCATAGGACTGTTAGTGAAGGGGAGATCAGTTGGCTCAATGACTCAACACTAAACTCCAAGCTGTATGGAACTAAAGAGCAACTCTAAACAGTCAACTGCATCAAGAGAGCTTGACTATCAAGGATGCAATCACAAGAAGAAAAGCTCAACCAGTGAAATAATTCTAGCCTTGGTCTACACCTGATTAATCATGTTTTTTAATCCACCCCACCTCTCTTTCCACTGTTGGACATCATCATCTTGAGTGCCCAGCTCTTGCAGATATAAAATTATAGGCTTTGGTATATATTTGAATAACGAAGACACAAACAATAGATTGCACGATTTATTGCCTGGCATATTTCGCTGCATCTCGTCAGGTACATACTGCAGAAATCACACAACTTACGTGAATTAATTAGATAAATCCTTCAAACTGAAATATACACATGTTCGCACAGTAATGTAATATTGTAATATTGAACCCTGACAAAGGGAGTGGTGCAGTACTGATGGACATATCAGACTACCAGAGAAAAATGGATGATATATTATCAGACGCATCTAAATTCAGAGTAGAGCAAACAGTCAACAAGTCGGAGGACCTGGATGCAAAAATGAGGACAGAAATCCAGTCACTGGTGAATGCAGGAATCATCAGTGAGGCCACTGCAAAAACGCTCACGCCGCGTGGCTCCCAAACACCTCAGATGTACGGTATACCCAAGCTTCACAAGCCCGGCATCCCACTAAGACCGATCCTTTCCATGGTTAACTCGGCACAACACCGAATGGCGAGATGGCTAGCTGAAATTTTAAAGCCAGTACGACAGTCCTTTGATCCAAGAACACTCAGGGATACATTCGAACTGGTGGAATTATTGGACACTATGGACATAAACAACAAACGCATGGCATGCATGGATATTGCCTCTTTATTCACCAATGTTCCATTAGATGAGACCGTGAATATAATAAGCGAACGCATTAGAGACAAACAACTAAAACTAGGCATACCATCAGCTATTCTAGAGAGGCTATTAAAATTATGTACTGCCAACATACAATTCAACTTTCTAAACAAGTCATATCGCCAAATTGACGGAGTGGCCATGGGGAGCCCACTTGGACCTATTCTAGCGGACATCTTCATGGCACACTTAGAAGAAAAGAGATCCTCAGAAATCAATAACTTGGCCTTTTACCGTCGTTACGTGGACGATATACTAATTATCACCACAGACGAGCTACAAGCAACGTCGTTCCAGGCCACAATGAACGAGACACATATAAACATCTCTTTATCTATGGAACACGAACACAACGAAGCGTTGCCGTTTCTAGATATCCTAATGAGACGTAGAGCAGATGGCACAATTCAAAGATCTGTGTACCGCAAAGAAACATGGACTGGCCAATACTTAAATTTTCAGAGCTTCGCATCTGTCCAGTACAAACGGGGCTTAGTACGGACCCTGTTTGACCGTGCTAGGAAGATATGCACCCAGGACACACTGACAGAGGAATTTAAAACTCTGAAGAATGCCTTAAACCTGAATGGGTACTCCACAGGATTTATAAAGCGCCACTGCCAACAGCCCAAACCGAAATCAGAAGTAACTACAGTCCCTAAACTCAAAGTATTCATCCAGCTAACCTTCCGAGGAGATGACGTAATGCAACGTCTGCGGGACTGGCTCACCACAGCAGGCGAGCGAACATTCTGTGCTGCAGCTCTAGTCATCAGGTACAGAAACACACCGATCCCAGTCCCAGCAGTAAAAGAACCTGTAGCTTTGTACGCCAAATCAAATTGTATTTACCAATTTACATGCAGATGCGAGGCCATCTACATAGGCAGAACTGAGCGACAGTTACATTGCAGGGTTTCGGAACATATTCCGAATTGGTTGGACAAGATACTACACACAGAAGATGGTAGCCTAGGCAGGCCGACACACCGGAAAAGTCTGGCTTCATCGGTCGGGAGACACGTGTTCGAGAGTGGTCACGTGGTTGAAAGAGACAGTGCCTTCCGTGTGTTGTTCAACACACAAAGTAGTCGATTGTTAAAGTTTGCTGAAGCTATACTAATCAACCTTCGTAAGCCGTCCTTGTGTAAGCAGAAAGACATGTTAGTCAGTTTAAAATTACCGTGGTAGACAATCTACATTACTGTGCGAACATGTGTATATTTCAGTTTGAAGGATTTATCTAATTAATTCACGTAAGTTGTGTGATTTCTGCAGTATGTACCTGACGAGATGCAGCGAAATATGCCAGGCAATAAATCGTGCAATCTATTGTTTGTGTCTTTGTTATTCAAATTCATCATGGGAAAACATTGTTTTGAATTTGGTATATATGTATATTATGTCTTCAATATCTTTGATGCAACTTCTGCCTAGGTTCTGTAGGATCCACAGAAATTATATGCTGACCTGGGAATATTGAGGATGGATAATAAGGGGCACACATTATGTGTCATGCATGACAAGTTGCCACAAGCTGACAGATTGATCAATCAATTAAAGGCTTCTCATTTGACATCACTTGTGTCAACAGCAGGCATGATGCCAGGAGATGACAACATAGGAGCACATTTATCATCAGGGTGCTACACTCTTGACATCTGAGAACGAGCAGACATGGGTGTGTTCGATTACAGTGGCATATATTCTAGTTCATCAATGAGAACATTGTCACTTCCAGTAAAGCTAGAAAAACTCTATATGGAACAACGAAGTGGCTGATAAATAAATATATGTGGCATAAGCAGGCATTCAAGCAAACCAGTGAATGCCCAAGCACTGCTGGATCTTTAACAACAATGTAACCAAAAAGATCATAACTATACATCTAACAAAACAATGTGAAACGCTAACCAAGCTAGCAAACACACAGTGCATTTATGTAGTTCTTTTACCAGCCATAGCTCTCCAAAGCACCAGCCAGTAATTTCACTTTAGGATCTGAAAACCAAAATAAAATTTGTATAAGCAGTTTAACACATGTCTGAAATCACAACAGATTCAAAGTGCTTTCTGTTGTGAATTTGAATAATGAGGGCACAAATAACAAAAGTATTTCACAACTTACTGACCAATAAAAAGATGTCATTTGCAACGAGAAAAAGAGTGTTGAAGTGCTACATAAAACCTGTACTTTTGTATGGATATGAAGCATGGACAATGAGTAGTCAAGCTGAAATACATCTGATGGCTGTGGAAATGCGGTTTCTGAGGAAAATGCAAAGAATACCATGGCCAGACAGAAAAACCAATGAACAAGTCCTTCAAGAAACAAATGAAGATCGTAAACTGATTAGAGTCATTAGATGTCGACAGTCAAACATTTTTGGGCATGTAAGGAGAAGAAATGACTTGGAGAACTTGGTGATAACTGGCATGATCGAAGGGAAGACAGAGAAGTAAATACCTGGATGGCTTGGCCTTGTGGCATGGTCGAGACAGAAACACGGAGCTGATCCATGACTCTGGTGATCGAGTGAGATGGTAAAACATGACCGCCAAAGCTTATCTGCATGGCACATGATGGATGGATGGAGTAGGAACCTGCTGGGGGCATGTCAAGTGTTAGGACTATCACATTTGTAGGCCTGACTGCATGGAGGAATAGGTGGGCAGTCTCTCCCTCCCACAGCAAATGGGGGAGCAGGCATCAAACCCTCATCTGTTCGTGTCCATATTTAAATTAAAAGTAAGTTTCTCTACTGAAATCTTAATTAGAGCAATTTCATTACCATACCTGCCCAAACCCCAATGAACGGAAAACCCTAGACAACACAGTGGTCTAAAGACAAAACCTATTGCAGAGTCCAAAGGTCAAGTTTGTGTGGCCTGATTTTGTTCCCAAGGTTAAGAACTTGCCGTATTGTATCCTTATAAATTAACATACTGTGCACTCGTAACCGAAGCTTTGAGTTGGTTGTTTCATTTTCATTTGTTAACTTGTTAAATGGTGGTCCATTATTTATTCATATTGTTTTTTATTGGCATTATTGCATCGAAGTGTCTATTCGCAATCAAAGGCTGGTCACGTGACGTCATTGGGACATGTGTTTGACTATGTTATACATTTCTGTTAAGGTTTCATCATGTCCTCAGTAGCATAGTGGTATGTCCACCTGTCACGCGGAAGACTGAGGTTCGATTCCTCGACGGCGAGAAAAAAAATTTTTTTTCATTTTTCAGAAATTAATTAAGTGAAAGCGACTTTTTAATAAAAAAAAAAAAACTATTAAACATTAGGAACTAAAATATAAAACAGAAACTCGAAGCTTGTGAATAAAGTGTGATTTATGGATCTGTGGAAGCTGCCGGAGGGGGCGGGGGGATTATTTTTCCTAGGGAGAGTTTATACGGACTTGAGTCCGAATAGACAGAGTAGTTTATACGGACTTGAGTCCGTATAGACAGAGTAGTTTATACGGAGCGGAGTCCGTATAGACAGAGTAGTTTATACGGAGCTGGGTATAGCTGAAGTATGAAGCTGTTTAAATATCAAGAATAATTTTCCAGATTGGTATCCCCAATAACAATAATTGTGTCCCCATGCGAGTTAAAGAATTGTTAACTTGCGTTTCTGTACACTTACTGTTTACTACAGGCTTCCATCTTTGTTGACATTACCGCCCTACTATTTCCTGCTATTGATGTCCTCATAATTCCGGTCCAAGCTGACAGTAATATGCGTCGCCTCAGAAAGACATGATTAGGCAATTCAAACACCAGGCTTCCGACTTACTGGCCTGATGAATTAACAAATAAACAAGGAAATGCTACGCACATAAAGTGCAGGAAAACCTGGTATATGTGAAGCAGGTTGAAAAGAGAGAGAGGGGAGATGGATAACGAAGATAGTGTGAGAGACAGAGATACGAGAAAGATGTGTTGAAAGACATAACAAAGTGATAAAGACAAGTGAGAGAAAGAGGGAGGGATATATATATATATATATATATATATATATATATATATATATATATATATAGAGAGAGAGAGAGAGAGAGAGAGAGAGAGAGAGAGAGAGAGAGAGAGAGAGAGAGAGAGAGAGAGAGAGAGAGAGAGAGAGAGAGAGAGAGAGAACTCGTGTTCGGTTGGCTAAGCGCCTTTCCCAAGACAACAAAAGTAGAGGACAGATAAGAACAGAAAGACAAGTGTGCAGGTTCTTGTGCAGCAAGATAAAGACACATGTAACCAACACAAAATACAAAAACCCTAGGAAACACTGTTTGCTGCCAAAAGCGAGATCATCAGACCAGCACTGGTTGATACCAACTTATTTGTTCTTCATTTACCAGGTATCTGTTATGTGGTTACTTCAATTAGCGAGTGGGACAGGTCGGGAGAGAACATACCGGGCACTGCTCTTGCTGAGGCCTCGCTTGATACGGATGTTGTCTGTCTAAATGATGGGACACCAACTAGGCAGGCAATGAGACTGGGGGACCCTGACACCGCCATCGACCTGGCGCTTGTATCACAAGAGGCGGCATCCACAAAATGGAGTGTCCTTGGGGATTGTAGAAGCGACCACCTGCCCCTCTCTGTACTGGTACCTAAGCCCAGTACAGTCAGGGCTATAGACCAAGCCATGTGAGAAAACCCGGGTCAAGGAGGTCTTTCTGGTGACTGCCGAGTCCATCAACGATGAATGGTGGTATTTACTATTTGTGGATGCATTTGTAAAGAAAAGAACAAATGCATCCATACTTCAAGAGTTGAATATTGAAGAAGGTTGGCTATTAAAGATGATAAAACAAAGAAAATTGAAATATTTTGGTCACTTGAAACGTCACGAAAGTCTGGAGAGAACAATAATGGAGGGGTATATGCCTGGGAAGAGAGGAAGAGGAAGGCCAAAGAGAAGATGGGTGCAGGATGTGGCAGATGATCTCCAGATGGGTGTATCGGACGCGGGGCATCTTGCTTGTGATCGAGAGGTTTTCCGGAGGGTTGTTATGGGAGCGAGGTTCTGCAAAGGACATGCTACTGAATGAATGAATGAATGGATGAATTTTGTGTTGACATTCTGACGGCGGCATTAGTGCACAGTGTACCTGTGCGGGCTGATTGCCGAGACTCCTGTCTGTTCCACTTTTCACATTGGACAGTGGGGAGCATTTTGTGTGATATTCGCTGACACCGGAACGGAGCAAAAATGGGGATGACGCGTTTGGAAATGGGGATGACGCGATGAAGTTGGAACCTAACTAACTACGGTAACTAACTAACAGTCAGGGCTATAGGAGCCCGCGAAGCATTCAGTTATGATTACTCTTCGCTCTTGAGGCGCCGTAGATCACAGAGACGGTCTAAACCAGCAGGAAAACCACACATTTCCTAGTGCCAAGACAGCACTTCTTGTTTGTTATATTCTGATTGTAATATCGCCACCCACCTCCCCACCTGTCTATGTTGCTTCCTAAATGGGTGTATGATTCCATGCTTGATTAAGTTGCATTATTTTGTTTCCAAACAAATTTTTATCCATAATTGTTGTGACTTAACAATTTTAATTCAATTATAATAACCCATGCTGCTCTGTGAAGAGTCCATGTTCCATGTCTAGCGTTAGCTGTTGGTTTCAGTCTACAGCAACAATAAAGATGACAAAGCATGTCTGCCCCACCCCTGTTATTTAAAACAAATGTTCTCCCTCATGGAGAACTCATTTCATTCCTTTATATGTGATGCCTTTATAAATTAACGATCGATGGATTCCCGTAATGACATCTATTTCCAAAGCGATTTTCTATCAATGTCATTTTTAAAAAAATTGTCTCGCTGGTGAGGAATCGAACCTCAGTCTCCCGCGTGACAGGCGGAAATGCTTACCACTAAGCTACTGAAAACACAATGAAAACTTTACAAAAATGTGTAATATAGTCAAACACATGTCCCGATGACGCAGTTCACGTGACCAGCCGGGGTTTCCGGAAAAAACGGACCGGAAAAAACGAAGTGGAGTCCGAATAGACAGAGTAGTTTATACGGACTTGAGTCCGTATAGACACTTTCTTTTTCCTATTACCAAGGTCCCTCACCATCAGGTAAACCCACTCAGACTTCAGGCAGGGGCAGACTTGGGCATTCCCCGCACATGGCTGCTTAATTGTTTAAGCTTCTAATTGGTTTGTTAGATGTGTGCTCACTCCTTAAAGATTTCCCACAGCTTGTTTGTATCTACTCTTGGTTACGAATAGAGACTAGACTTCATATATTGCCCACTTTGGTTACGAATAGAGACTTCGTTTATTCGCAACTTGGTTGGGAATAATAAACTCTCCCTGACCCTTGCATTATAAATACAACTGAACCGAATGTCTACGTCTGTGACACAGTGATTAAACTGAGGTATGTTGAATATTTTTTTTTTAAAGTTCACAGGCTATGTGTGCAACATTTTTTTTGTTTTTCATTTTCTTATAAACATTTGAAAAATGTACTGAAGTAAACAAAAACACAAAAACATACATACTGCTTTCCATGCATGATTTGACGCGCGTTAAGCATTTGAAGTTGTTAACATCCTCTCTGTACCAAGCTCTTTCCAAAAAGTTTCTCTTTTTCTTTTTGTCTCTATCTGGATAGAAATAGTAACCATAGTCTTCTTCGACCTGTTCAGATTTTTGCACGTTCCCATTTGTGTTTTCGTTTGTATGCTTTTCTTCTTGTTGATCTTTGGATGACTTTGCGGAGGCTGCCATGTTGCTAATAAGGACGGATAACTCTGATTTCAGAACAATGATGTCTCCTTGTAAGCCGGTACCCGACTATCAGCCGCGCCCATTGGGTGTTGCTATTTTGGAACATTCTCTGTACTTTTATTATATTAAATGTGTACCCATTCCCCTCTACGTGAAGAAGTTTTTTTGGTGTGTGTGTGTTTTTTTTTACCTGACACGCATGGCCAGCCTGGTCGGTGACCTGCTATCCAGGTCCTTTTTGCATACTACAAACACACATGGTAGCCCAAGAGTAGGCCTTAAGGCTTCGTTCCTGGCAAAATTGTTAAGAAAGAAAACTTGCCCACGGGTAGCCAGAGCCCGTTACCTTGGATTGAATCTGTCATGAGAACGCAAACCTTACACAAATACATGCCGAAGTGGGACACACTGGCCTGTGAGGTGCATAAATGGGTGTGACACATTTCCTGGAAAGAGGTGCGAAGATGAAGACAAAGGAGTTGTAGTTAGTGTTAAAAAACTCCACGTAGAAGTAAATGAGAATTCGTTTAGCGAAAAAGAGACGCATCACCGGATGATCTACAGCGCACCGTTTTGGCGGACAGATACGAGATCTCAGCCAGGGAGAACACAACTTAGCCGAAAATATGCACGTTGGTTGTCATGGTGATGCACTTTGCCACCCAGCTGATGGCCAACGGAAGAAGTTCAAGTTCCGAAAAGGGGGAGTCATTGAAAAAACTCGATAGTATATAATATATCTAGTGCTAGAATTGAGCTCCAGAGCACGCCGCTAGAAAAGATAGGAAATATAGGACAGATCGTGTACCTCAGAGGCGACAGACAGCACCTCAAAAGTAAACATAGCGCCAGCTGTCGAGCTGAGCGGTTCTGCGAAAGCAAGAAAAGAACTGGAAGAGCAAGAAAAAGTTCTGAAGGGAACCATCCATCTTGCGAGAGAATTGTTTAAACAGCAACAATCTGGCATCCTCAGCCTGTAAAAACAAATTAGGCTAGAGCAGGGGTCATCAAACTACTTCCCGCGACGTCAGTTCATCCGGCCCGCCGACAGTACTTTACTTTGCTTGATAAAAAGTATGGAACACGAGACGTTATGAAACAATTTAAATATAAATTTTTTTCAAATACCATGTTAGAATACTAGGAGATCTTCTGTCAAGAACAAGTTCTATGAGGACCTGCACAATGTATTAACTTCTGTTCCCAAAGGAGACAAACTCATACTCCTTGGGGATTTCAATGTCAGAGTAGGCACGGACACCACCTCTTGGAGTGGCATTATTGGAAAGCACGGAGTCGGAAATTGTAATAGCAATGGACTCCTCCTCCTTCAGACATGTGCCGAACATGATCTCCTGATTACCAACACAATTTTCCGTCTCCCCATGAGAAATAGGATATCGTGGATGCACCCTCGCTCGAAACACTGGCACCTCATTGACTATGTCATCGTCAGAAGGAGTGACAGACAAGACGTTCGGGTGACAAAATCTATGTGTGGTACCGAATGTTGGACAGACCATCGTCTCATTGTCTCGAAAATAAACATTCACATCAATCCACCACGGCGTCCTCAAGAGGTAAAAATGCAAAGAAAAACTAAATGTCACCCGCCTAAACAGCAAGAAAATGCAGCAGTCGTTTGAAAATATGCTGGAAGACCGCCTCAAGCCCAATGCTGCTGCTAAACAGGATACAGAAACAGAGTAGAGAGCCCTAAAGGACATAATTTACAACACTGTTATGGAAATCCTGGGTCCAGCCCCCCCCCCCCCCCCCCCCCCCCAAGCATAAAGATTGGTTTGATGAAAATTCCGAAGACATCAACCAATTGCTGGCCGAGAAACATCTTCTCCTCAAGGCACATTTGAATGACCCGAAGTCAACATAAAAAAAAGATGCCTTCAAGACCATTCAGAGAGTAGTGCAGCATAAACTTCGGCACATGCGGGACTCCTGGCTGATCAGCAAAGCTGATGAAATTCAAGGCTTTGCTGACAGACATGATATGAAAAACTTCTACGACTCACTGAAAGTGGTCTATGGTCCTACATCACCAGGCATAGCTCCCCTCCTCAGTGCAGATGGGAGAACATTGGTCACGGATAAGAAAGAAACCCTTCAACAACATCTTAAATGCAACTTCCTTCTTCGATGATGAAACCATCAACTGCCTTCCTCGGGTTCCCACCAATGAGACACTTGATGACCTGCCAACCATAGTGGAAGTAAACACAGCCATCCAGCAACTCCAGCGGCAAGGCACCTGGTCCTGACTCTATCCCAGCAGAGATATAGAAGGCAGGTGGGCCGGTCCTAACAGAGCAGCTTCACCAAGTCTTTACAAACATATGGGTGAACAAGACCATGCCACAAGATTTCAAGGACGCGTCAATAGTCCACCTTTACAAACGTAAAGGAAACCGCCAATCCTGTGACAACCACCGAGGCATCTCCTTGCTTTAAATTGCAGGGAAGATACTCACCAGAATTCTTCTCAATCGCCTCACGGCCCATCTCGATCAAGGTCTTCTTCCTGAGAGTCAATGTGGCTTCAGAAAAGAACGTGGAACTGTTGAAATGATTTTCGCTGCAAGACAGCTGCAAGAGAAATGTCAGGAACAGAACTAAGAAATGTTCTCCACTTTCATTGTCCTTACCAAGGCTTTTGATACAGTGAGCAGAAAAGGACTGTGGGAGATTATGGCGAAATATGGCTGTCCACGAAAGTTTGTTCAAATAGTGCGGCTATTTCATGATGGTATTCAGGCAAGAGTACAGGAAAATGGTGAACTGTCTGAACCCTTTCCTGTCAGCAATGGAGTGAAGCAAGGATGTGTCCTGGCACCAACACTGTTCAGCCTCATGTTTTCAGCCATGTTGATGAATGCCTTCGAGAACGACGACATTGGACTAGACATCAACTACCGTATGGATGGAAAGTTATTCAATCTCAGAAGGCTGAAAGCTAAAACCAAAATTAACAGCGACACCGTCAGAGAGCTCCTGTTTGCTGATGATTGCGCTCTATACGCCAACTCAGGGGCGGACATGCAACATAATGTCACAGCTTTCTCACATGCCTGTGCCAACTTTGGGCTCAATATCAACTTGGAGAAGACTGTAGTTATGTACCAGCCAGCTCCGGGGAATCATCACACTGTGCCGAATATCAAGGTGAATGGTCATAGACTAAGTGTTGTAGACAAATTCACCTATCTTGGCAGCACTGTGTCACAAGCTGCCACAATTGATGACGAAGTGAATGCAAGAATCTCCAAGGCCAGTGTGGCATTTGGCAGACTGTACAAGAATGTATGGGACAGAACTGGAATAAGCCTGCAAACAAAGCTAAAAGTCTACAAAGCAGTTGTATTATCCACACTGCTATATGCTTGTGAAACCTGGACTGTTTTTCAGCGACATGCTAGGAAATTAAACCACTTCCACACAGTCTGCCTAAGGAAGCTACTGAAGATTAAATGGCAAGACAAGATCCCAGACACTGAAGTCCTAGAAAGAGCGTCCATGCCCAGTATCCACACTATACTGATAAAGGATCAGATTCGCTGGGCTGGACACTTGACTCGCATGCCAGATCACAGGCTCCCTAAACGAATTTTTTACAGCGAACTGCGTTGTGGTAAACGCTCCCAAGGTGGCCAGAGGAAACGCTTTAAAGACACTCTGAAAATCTCTCTGATGCTTCTGGAATTCATCATGACACCTGGGAGACTGCAGCCAGAGACCGAAATTCGTGGCGTGCTTCATTACACAAGGGGCAACCAGCAGTATGTGAGGCAACCAGGACTGCAAGAGCTGTGAAGAAAAGGCAGGACAGAAAGACCACTGCAGAAAATCCTCCTCCAGAAACGTCAAGCATTCTTTGCCAACTTTGTCAAAGAACATTTCGAGCCAAAATAGGCCTTATCAGCCATCTTAGAACCCACGGCTCCATACCTTCAACACCACTGGATGAAATGAATGGTCATCATCATTCTTGATGAACAAACAACAACAACAACAGGAGATCTTCACACGTGCGGAGACCTCCTGGCCGTTATGTGCCTTAAATTTACTATTTTCAATTTTGAATTATTATATCTAGATTTCCTTGTTTATTGTAATGTTTGTTTATTTCGTGCATCCCCAAGTCCTTCCCCGGCTCGTGGCAGCTCCACCTATGCTCTGACATTACCATCGTTTCCATGGCAACATACACAAACACGCATCTTTCTCACCCCCCCCCCCCCCCCCACTAGATGTTTTCCAACCTGTCTGCTGGAGTGGATCCTTACGCAAATGTTTATGTTCCTTAAGGAACTTTGTGTGATGATCTAAGTGTCTGTCCTACTTTATGTAATAAACCAAATGGGCAGAAATGTTGCATTTAGTTTTAGGCGATTTCGGTCTGTTTCGGCGGCACCACTGGCTGCCACTAGCGGAACCCCGGTTGAAAAACACTGATCTAGGCTGTTTATTTACATATTGTGCAAATCTTATTATTATTATGTGATATATTATATTACCAACGGTACCTATAAACTTTATATGTACCTTTGATGAGCCGTAGCTTCACTAGTGGCCAGTGTCCTCTGCTTTTAATTATTGTTTTAATCAGGTTTAAATTATAAAAATTAGGTACTTTTGCTTTCTTTCACCCCAAACAAACTTTGCGAGCTATATTTAGAGTCACCAGCTATATTTAGCGCCGACGGTGATCTCCTCTGTGTTCGGGTGGAGTGCGTGTCAGTGCGTTTCAATTACCCCACACCACAGTGTTGTTTCTTTGGGCTGTGGCAACCGTTTCTGTCTCCCTTCGATCCTCATTTGCATCGGTCCTGCAATCACTTTCCGATTAGGGTTAGGGTTATGGGGTAGGGTTAGGATTAGGGTTAGGGGTAGGGTGCACACACTAACCCTAACCCTATTCCTACTCCTGACCCTAACCGGAAAGTGAAAGAATAGCGCACCACCGCCGCCGCATAGAATTGCGCACCGAGCTACGGCGCAACACACGGAAACCCCCTGAATGTTCGGCGCAACACACGGAACCCCTGAATGTAACGTCATACCCTGGGATTCCCTTTTGTTTGGGGTGAAAGAAAGAAAAAGTACCAAAAATTATGTTCACCCTTCATTATCATAATGATTATGGCTACTAAGAAAACAAAAGTGGACGCCTGTTGTCGCGTTTTCAATGAAGAATGGGGAGTAAAGTAATTCTCTGTGGAAACAAAGGACCAGAAAACCAGCTGTGAAATATGCAGTGAAAGTGTTGCCGTTTTGAAAGAGTATAATACTATAATCTTCGGCGTCACTATGATCAAAGTTTTCTGGAAAGTTACGCTCTGAGAAATGAGTCCATGAAACGTGGTTTAGAAACACAAATAATTTTACAAAACAACTAATAACAACTTTAACAAATAATTTAATTCATCCTGACACCTTGGAGACTGCTGCTAAAGACCGTAATTCGTGGCGTACATCATTACATAAGGGTGCAGTCACTAGTGAAACAACCAGGACTGCAAGAGCTGTGAAGAAAAGGCTGGACAGAAAAACCACTGCAGGAGATCCTCCTGGAACGTCCAGCATTCTTTGCCCGCATTGTCAAAGATTATTTCGAGCCAAAATAGGCCTTATCAGCCATCTTAGAACTCACGGCTCCATACTTTCAACCCCACTGGATGAAATGAATGGTCATCATCATGCTTGATGGACAAACAGCAGAAGCACAAAGAAATCTCTTCACGAGGTCACTCGTACAAGTTACAAATAGTGCATATGATGGCACAATGAGGAAAACCGTTTACTGGTGGCAACTTCATCAAAGAGTGTATGATGGAAGCAGCAAATTACTTGTGTCCTGAGAAGGCCGATTTGTTTGAACTATCAGCCTTTCGGCAAGTTCAGTTGTGCGGAGAACAAAAGAAATTGGAGAGAACATAGTACTACAGATACGCAAGAAAACTAGGAACTTGTTGTGGTATTCTCTGGCGCTGGATGAGTCTACTGATCTCTCGAGTACGTCACAACTTCTCGTATTCGTTCGTGGTGTCAATTTGGACTTTCGGATAACGGAAGAGTTGGCATACGTTCCATGCATGGAACAACAACTGGAAAAGACATTTTCATGGAATGTGCAAAAAGTGTTGCAAGACCTTCATTGGAATCAGCTTCGATGTGTTACAGTTAATGGAGGAAAAAACATGGCTGGAGTGGGGAAGCGTCTGGTGGGGCAGATCAGAACTCAGTTGGAAGAAAATTCCAAGCGCTCTGTTCATACACTGCATCATACATCAGTTATGTCCCGAATGCTGTGATGTCGGTTCCTAACTCAATCAATCAATCAATCAATCATACATCAGCATTAACTCTGTGGGAAAGACTGATATTTTTGTGTACTGAAACCAATTGTTTCTGCTGTGAACTTCATTCGGGGACATGCACTCAATCACCGTCAGTTCCAGGTTTTTTTTGAGGAAATTAATTCTGAATTATGTGACTTGCCTTATCATCAGTGAGGTGGCTCTGCTGAGGTAAAGTCCTGTTTTGAATTTACAAGCTCCGAAACGAAATAGATGTTTTCATCATTGAAAAAGATAGAACTGATCCACAGCTGTCGGATACTACCTGATTGTCAAAGTTGTCATTTTCGGTCGACATCACATCCCACATGAATGAACTGAACTTGAAACTTCAGGGAAAAGATAACCTAGTCTGTGATCTACAGAATCATCACATGATTTCAGAGAAAACTGCCATTGTTTGAAGCACAACTGGAAGGACACAACTTGTCTCATTTTCACGGTTTCAAAGAATTTTGCGCTACAATCACCGAAGGTGTCATCCTCCATTTTCCGAAAAGAAAATTATTCGTGAATCGAAGAAGCATTTTTTGGAGAGATTTTCTGATCTTGACAGAATTGAGAGTAGCATTCTTCTGTTCCAGAATCTGCTTGATTGTAACCTTGATGATGTGCTAGTTGAATTACAGTTGGCGCTCATTGATTTGTAAGCACACGACTTGTTGAAAGAGAAGCACAGAGAAGAAAAACTTGTTGAATTTTACTGCTGCTTACGTGATGTTGAATTTCCGAAACTGAAGAAATGTGCCGCTGGTATAGCATCAGTGTTTGGAACTTATGTTTGTGAGCAAGCATTTTCAAACATGAAATATGTGAAGTGAATACATCGAACGAGATTGACTGATGAACATTTGAAAGCAATTCTCTTGATTGGATGCAGCAATTCTAAACCAAACATTGATGATGTCTTGAAAGCCAAACACCAGTTTCACAGATCTTACTAATCTTTTTTGCTGCTTAGTTTGTGATATTCGGATATGTGCACACTAGGTCTGATGTAACTATCTTTTTGCTAACGTTGTCTTCTTTGGTAACTTTTTGTTAGTAAATAAATATGTTGGTTGTCTTTGTTTTGTGTGTGTGTGTGTGTGTGTGTGTGCGCGCGCGCGCGCGAAAGCATTGCTTGCCACTCACCCATGATTAACATGGAATGCTAAACGTAGTTATTTTTTTATCTTTTTCTACAGAGCTTTCGTTCTGACTTGCAAGTATTGTACAGAATGATTATGCGACCCGTGCTCATCATTTTTTCAGTTATTCGGCCCACTGTGAAAAAAGTTTGGTGACCCCTGGACTAGAGGATCAAAATGCCACTCGGTTAAATCTAAGATCTGTTGAGACCGGAGAAACCAACGTTTTCTCCTAGATCAACCCAGCTTAAAATGGCTACCAGAAAATGTCTTGGGGAGTAAAGGTGGCTAGCGTCAAACTGACCACTTCAGCCATCAGATCCGATTAGTCTAGAAAATCTGGAGTCTAGTAGGATAGGCCAGTACACTTTAGGGCATGTGAAAGTCTCGTTTTCCTTTACCTACAAACAATGCAATCATTTCAAGGCTACTACTATATTGAGTCCTAATTCCATTTTCACTGGCAACAGTGGGCAAGTTAGACAGATGAGTCTGAAGCTTGAACTGATAAGAAAGGTGATTCTTGGAACGTGGGCCGGTTAGAACGGTGATTCTGAAGCACTAATACTACAATATGAAAGCACACTACGATATGTCCGAGACTTCCGCAGGTTTCACCTCTGTTATTCAATGTGTATACGGTGCCGATTACGGAACAACAGCTGGACGGGAGGGGCAGGACTGTCTTTTGCTGATGACATTTCGGTGTATCGACAGGCTAGAGATAAGACAGGCTATTGCCAGTGCCATGCAGAACGAACTTGGTCAAATTTCCCCCTGGTGTGTTGATTCCATCAAAAGTCCTTGTCAACCTAGCAAAGGTGCCAATTATATGGTTAGCCTTAAACAACTATATTGTTAAAACTGACCCGCCAGCAGTGAGAATAGACGGGAAAATTATGACCAGAGCCAAGTTGGTGACATATCCTAGACCAGTTGCTGACAAGGCTTAGGGCCTGGTCTGCTATAGTGTTTTTTTTTTTTTTTTTGCCTCAATATAAAATTCAATATCTCAGTAACCATCTGAGGTAAAATGATGAGATTTAGTATAGAACCTTATCATTATGTCCACCCAACAAACATTTTTTTGTTCTGTAGATTTTACAGCAGATTTCAAAGTTAGTTTATATGCGGTATATTAATTACGATTTAGAAATTACGTCCATGATTTTAACAGTATTACAGATTCACCAAGAGACTTCCCGGCAGATTTTGAAATTTTCACGTGATTTCCGTTTTGAAACAAACAGCGCGAAGATTCAGAGGTGTCTCCAATAAACTAGCTGACAAGGCCCGGCTTCTGGCGGGGATCTATCTATCTGCCTGCCCGCTTATCTATCTGCCTACCTGCCGGCCGACCGACAGACCCAGTCAGCCAACCAGCCACCCACCTATCTTTCTGCCTACCTACCTACCTACCTTTCTGTCTGCGCTATTAAATATTGATAAAAGTTACTGGAAAAAACGTCAGGACCCTGTGTTGAAAGAGGAAGAGGACTATTGGAGTGTCGTCGCTGGAGCTACGGAGTTCGTGCTTTGTGCAACGCTTTCCGCGCTGCGGAAAGAAACTGAGCCATATGGGATAAAAACCCGGTGCAATGCAGCCGACCCTGACGATTGTAAGCTACTTCTTTCATTGCACCCACTCCCATACGAATCCGGATACGCCTTTGTTTGTCATCTGAATTTGCAGGTCCCCATTACCGTAAACATAACTTTTTTAGCGAGAAATCACTAGTTGTTAAGCAAAACATCAAAGGAATGTCGCCGCTTTCAATTATTTAAGTTGTTTTTGGACCTATCAAAGACGTATTCCTTGGGTGGGGGTCAATATAAGACGGCTGGAAAAATTTCATAACGATGCAACAGACAGTTGGCGACGCGATGACTCGTTGTTCTTAGGGGAGACGCTGTTCAGTGTTTTTCTGTGGATTTCCTATGGAAATTCCCGTGGAATTCGTGTGGATAGTGTTTTTCCTTTGGATTATATGATGTTATTTCGTGTTCGTTTATTGGAAGTATTCAAAAGAAGCCACGGAAGGCAGGTGGTGGATGAAATTATTAGGGCAGCCGACAGATATTTGTTGGTTATGGTCTCGAGTTTCGTGACGGCAAGCAGAGGATCTCTTTCGAGAGACAATGATTGCGGTCATCCGGCCAGTATGGTCACTGCCATAGAGGAAAGCAACGGCAAACTACCTCTTTGAAAGTGCCTAGTTTATTATGATTCGCTTAAAGACTGATCATCGCAAGACAAGGACAGAGACATTAAAATTAGGAACATGGAACGTTAGGACGTTAAACAACGACGGAAAATTAGAGAACATAACACAAGAAATTCAAAGAGAAAAAATTAATATATTAGGTATGTCTGTTGTTCTACCCAAACATGGTTGAATAGTCTATGTAGCCAGTCCGTTTATACTTCTTAGTTTTTCTACGAGCAGTATAATGACATAGTGACTGCCTTAAAGAAATGTAAAAATTCAGAAATAAACATCATAATAGGGGACTTCAATGCAAAAGTAGGAAATCAAGGGGATAGATACACAATAGGCAACTATGGTTTAGGAGAGAGAAATGAAAGAGGATACAGACTTGTAGAGTGGGCAAAAGAACAGGAAATGATTGTAGGAAACACCTGGTTCAAGCAACACCCTAGAAGATTATGGACCTGGAGGAGTCCTGATAGCAGGATTAGAAACCAGATTGACTACATTCTCATTAGCAGAAGATTTAGAAACGCGCTAACAGTAGCAAAAAACAGTTCCCAGTGCTGATTGTTATAGTGACCACAGATTACTCACAGGAACATTGAGGATAAAGTTGAAGAAAGTCAAGTATATAACAGGAAACACTAAATATGACTTGTGTACATTGAGTAATGACAAGGAAATACAAAACAAATTCAACATAGAAGTACAGAACAGATTTGAAATATTGTCTGATCTAGAGATCCTATTCCAGGATGTGGATGATCAATGGGAAATGTTAAAGAATTCAATCAATGTGGCTTCAGAAACAACTATTCCAAAATTAAAGAAGGTGTGTCGTAAGAAATGGATGACTGAGGAAATTTTACACTTAATGGAAACAAGAATACTCAACAAAAATAATCCTGCCAAATATGAAGAAATTCACAGACAAGTCAGAATATTATGTAGGAAGGCAAAAGAATCATGGCTTGAGGAAAAGTGCTTAGAAATTGAAAAACAACACAACAGTCAAAATACCAAATTAGTGCACAAAAGAATTCAGGAACTTACTAATAAAAGAACAAGTACATCAACAGGCTTTCTAAAAACTAAAGATGGCAAAATCATAATAGAAAAAGATCAGATTCTACATGTATGGACAGATTATGTGAAAGACCTGTATAATGATAAAAGAGAGGAACAGTATGCTGAAAAACATCTGATGGCTGCGGAAATGTGGTTTCTGAGGAAAATGCAAAGAATACCATGGACAGATAGAAAAACCAATGACCAAGTACTACAAGAGACAAATGAAAATCGTAGGTTGATTAGAGAAATTAGACGTAGTCAAAATTTTTTGGACATGTTATGAGAAGAAATAGACTGGAGAACTTAGTGACAGCTGGCAAGATCGAAGGGAACAGACCAAGAGGAAGACAGAGAGGAAAATACCTGGATGGCTTGGCCACATGGCATGGACGAGACAGGAACACTGAGCTGATCCACGACTCTGGTGATCGAGTGAAATGGCGAATCATGACCGCCCACGCTTTCCGGCATGGCACATGATTGATTGATTAGGTTGCATTTCCTTGCACTAGGGTAAATTATGACCACTAGTAGCATGACAATGGAGGTCATGGCAGTGTTATAGGCTTTCATGTTTGTGTCAATGAGCATGATCCGAAGAGTCAAGGTTGTTCTGAACGCCGACTGTGGTCTACTGTTCGTAGTCACCTTCATCTTCGCCCGGGAACATGTCAGAGTTGGTGGAAATGAACGAGTTGATAAATTTGCTGTGTCTGCACCCATTTCAGAAGAACAGCTAGTGGATCGTGTTGATATTATTTATCCCTTGCAGAGATGTGGATATTTACAGCTTGTTATTTCAGTCACCTCAGCAACTTCCATCTGCAAGCCTCGTTATAAAATAGTTTTTTTTCCTGCAATATAAAGTGCCATTCATAATTACATTTCTCTGCTGATACATGTTTTTGCTTTTTTTTCCCCTTGTTTGTCTCTCCCATGAAGCATTTCTGTTTCAAAAACAGTGCTTATTGTTGAATTTTTAAAAATGCCCATACTTTCTTATTTTTTATTCTATCAATAAAGATAAAAAGAGTGACACTTGTAACACTCATCTCACGCGCAACATTTATATAAAACAATTAAAAACACAGAAACCTGACATTGCATGCCATATTCTTTATTAACATAATATATTTAAAATCTGGGTAGCGGGGTAGGGGTACACCCTATCAAAGGAGAAGTAAGGTGCCTCCTTCCCTCCGCTAGCCTACGGGACACCCTTGGGCAAGGTGGAGTACCCATTTAGCCCCCCCCCCCACCCCCCAACAGGGTAACGTGAAGCCATCTGAGCAGGTGGTGGATTGGACTTGGGAGCAGCCGACAGATAGTTGTTGGTTATGGTTTTAAGTCAGTGACGGTGGGCAGAGGATCTCTCAGTAGAGACAATGGCTACGGTCATCCGATCAGTATGGTCACTGCCAGGAAGGAAGAATGGTAGACTTATCTCCTTAATGATTCCCGGGCAGAGGAGGCTCGTCAGCCTTGGTTGGTATCTCTTCTAAGAGAGGGAACTCTAAATCTCAAACCTCCGCTGCCTTGCGGGTATACCCATATGGGAAAGGCTTCGGGAGTAAACCCTGAGGACAAATCCGGAGATGGAGTCCCTAAGGCAGTTCCATGTTGTAAACAACATAGTTCTGGCAACTCCTGCGACGGCACCGATGCCAAGTTGCATTGGCTACTGCCTTTCCCTTGGTCAACATCGGCGACGTGGAGAGGGGGAACCTGCTACTGGGCAACAGCTGGTTCTCCGATTTCCATTGCCCAGGCTTGTGCCCTGAAGAGGTCACTCCAGCACCGCGTAAAGCGGTGACACAACACGGGAAGCAGCATTTGCCGGTTATAAGTCTTAATGCTCGATTGGCGTAGAGCAAGGCGCCAGAGGCTACTTCCGACGGTGGGAGAGATCATCGTATCTCACTAGACAGCTACCGCCCACCTAAGCTGGGCAACCCCCAGTCAATAAGGTGTTGTCTTGCCATGGTTCATCTGCTCCTGAGGGTGTGTGGAGCTTAGGGGAAAATCCTGACACATGGACCGCAATCTATACACCTAGCAACAAGAAAAAAACAAAACAACCAGCCCTAAGGCTGGGAACATGGAACGTAAGAACCATGACCCCTGGCATCTCAGACGATCTAAACGAGATTGTGAATGCCCGCAAAACTGCAGTGATAAACAACGAACTACTAAGACTGGGGATAGACATTGTCGCCCTGCAAGAGACCAGACTCCAAGAGTCTGGAAGCATCAAGGAGAGGGACTTCACTTTCTACTGGCATGGCAAGCCGTGCGGAGAGACCAGGGAGCATGGAGTTGGCTTCGCTATCAGAAACAAGCTGCTCAATTCCATCATACCACCAAGTGATGGCACTGAAAGAATATTGAAGCTCCAACTCCAGACAGAGGCAGGCCCAGTTAGTATTATAAGCGTTTACGCCCCAACACTAACTGCAGCATCAGAATCTAAAGACAAGTTCTATGACGACCTTAGCAAAGAAGTCAGTGAAACACCAGAGAAACAACATCTTTTTATCCTGGGGGATTTCTTCTTCTTCTTCTTCTTCTTCGTTCATCCGGAGTTATTTTTTCGGATGTGATTGCGTTGTGCCTGTTTACAGCAGAGCTGCGTTCTTGTGCCATTAGGCCAACACATCCGACTTCTGCGGGCATTTGTTGACCGGGTTAACCTTCCCGGGGATCCTGGGGGATTTCAATGCCAGGGTTGGCTCCGACCACGAATCTTGGCCTTCATGTCTAGGACAGTTTGGCGTTGGGAAGATCAATGACAATGGACAACGTCTCTTGGAATTCTGCAGCCACCATAATCTGTGCGTGACCAACACCTTCTTTGACACGAAACCTCAACACAAGGTGTCATGGAGGCACCCCAGATCAAAGAACTGGCACCAACTCGACCTGGTGCTCACTAAACGCAGCAACCTCCGCAATGTACGGCTGACTCGCAGCTATCATAGTGCTGACTGCGACACCGACCATTCACTCGTCTCCAGCAAGGTGAAGATAAAGCCCAAGAGAATCTACAGAAGCCGAACAGAAGGAAGACCACGCATTGACACCAGTGGCACCCAAAATAAAGAGAAGGTCAACAAATTCATGCAGGCTCTAGCGGATACTCTGCCTGGCCCCACAGACGGAAATTCCACCGAGAGATGGAGTCATTTTCGCGACACCATCTACAATACAGCACTATCAACATTTGGCAAGAAGCAAACTAAGTCAACCGACTGGTTTGAAGCACACTCCGAAGAGATGCTCCCAGTCCTGGAGATAAAGAGACATGCATTCTCAATGTATAAAACATCACCTTCAGAGAAAAGACTGCAGGCATTGCGAACGACCAGAAATAGAGTACAACAGATGGCAAGAAGATGTGCGAACAGGTACTGGCTACAGCTCTCTGCTCAAATTCAAACTTGTGCAGACACTGGAAATATAAGAGGAATGTATGAGGGCATCAAGCAAGCTGTCAGTCCATCAAAAAATAAGATGGCCCCTTTACGATCAACTGAGGGGGTAATCATAAAAGATCGAGCGAAACAAATGGATCGCTGGGTAGAACACTACTCAGAGCTATACTAAGTGGATAACACTGTCAGCGAAGAAGCTCTGGAAGCCATCGATCAACAGTCCGCCATGCATGCCTTGGATAACGAACCTTGCCTCACAGAAATCAGCGAAGCACTAGACTCTCTCAAATCCGGCAAGGCACCTGGAAAAGATAGTATTCCACCTGAAATTTTAAAATGTAGCAAAGAAACAATCATCCCAGAACTGTATGCAATACTACAGCTCTGCTGGAGAGAAAAATCAATACCACAAGATATGAAAGATGCAAACATCGTTACCCTTTATAAAAACAAAGGCGACAGAAGCGACTGCAACAACTATCGCGGCATTTCCCTTCTCAGCATTACAGGCAAGATTTTTGCCAGAGTAATCCTTAAAAGATTACACATTCTTGCTGAAAGAATCTACCCCGAATCGCAGTGCGGATTTAGACCCAACAGGTCCACCCTCGATATGATTTTCTCACTCCGGCAGCTCCAAGAGAAGTGCAGAGAACAGAGGAAGCCATTATATATTGCCTTCATCGACCTCACAAAGGCATTTGACCTCGTGAGCAGAAGCGGCCTTTTTAAGGTCCTTGAAAAGGTTGGATGTCCACCCACCCTTCTTAGTCTCGTGAAATCATTCCACGAAAACATGCAGGGGACCATTTTATTTGACGGCTCAACATCCCAGTCATTCAGAATCAGCAGCGGAGTAAAGCAGGGCTGCGTGCTTGCTCCTACACTCTTTGGTATCTTCTTCGCTGTTCTCTTAAGGCAAGCATTTGAGACTGCCACTGAAGGCATATACCTCCACACAAGATCTGATGGCAAACTTTTTAACCCATCAAGACTCAAGGCAAAGACCAAAATAAGATCAAGATGCGTAAGAGAACTACTTTTTACAGATGATGCAGCACTGACTACTCATACAGCAGAAGATCTCCAAAGGCTCATAGATCGTTTTGCAGCCGCCTGCAAAGACTTTGGGCTCACCATTAGCCTAAATAAAACACAGGTGATGGAACAAGATGCTGATGCGCCTCCGTCAATCAAAATCTCTAATTACGAATTGAAGGCCGTCCACGATTTTGTGTATTTAGGGTCGACAATATCAGATATCTTTCATTAGAGACAGAAATCGACAGACGCATTGGAAAGGCAGCCACAACATTTTCCAGGCTAGCTAAAAGAATTTGGGAGAATAATAGACTAACAGAGCGTACAAAAGCTCAAGTATATAAAGCTTGTGTTGTTAGCACACTACTCAACGGGTCTGAATCCTGGACCCTGTACTCAAGACAGGAAAGGAAGTTGAATTCCTTCCACATGAGATGTCTGAGACGTATCCTGGGCATAACATGGAAAGACCACATAACAAACAAACAGGTGCTTGAAAGAGCAGATATTTCCACAGTGCACACCCTCCTCAAGCAGAGATGCCTCCGGTGGCTGGGCCACGTATCTCGAATGGAGGATGAACGTATTCCCAAAGATCTCCTTTACGGAGAACTAGCCACAGGAAAGAGGCCAACCGGAAGACCCCAAATGCAATATAGGGATGTGTGTAAACAAGATATGAAAACCATTGGAATAGATCCAGACACGTGGGAGAGAGTTGCAACAGACAGATGCTCCTGGAGAAGAGATGTACAAAACGGACTGGTGCTCTTTGAGCGCAATCAGATCCAAAAAACTGAGGAGAGACGGCACAGGCTCAAAGAGCAGTCACTTACTGCGGGACTTGCCTCGTCTTACAGACGCGGAAACTGTGACAGGGATTCATTCTCGAATTGGACTATACAGTCACCAGCGGTGCTGCCAGGCACCTCCCAAGCGGCACAACTCTATAGTCCTTCAGGACTGAAAGAGGCCTACTACTATATTTAAAATGAGATTGTGAAAACAAATGTAAATTCCCGTTTGCGACTGATAGAAGCAGTCATTGCATGTGAATAATATGGTTCCTGAGGTACTACCATACAAACAGTTCAAGCAGTCTAGGACTAGTAACTAAATTATATATATTACTATTCTTACATACTTGATCCAAATTTGCCATTTACTGTGTGGAACACTTGAGTATTGAGACAAACATGTTGTTGGCTTGTGTGCAGTTTGTGTAGTCTACCCTTAATTGAGTCTGTTCTTCAGATTACTGGCCTTCCCCTAGCTGGGTAGTCATAGCTTCTTTGGTTGTAGGCACACAATGTTAATTGATAAGGCTTCATTCTCACAAGATGTCTGAACAACTTAATTTAATTGTCCCTCTAAAACAGGAGTTAACACCTAGGGTATTTCTAATGTCATTATTTCTATTCAGTCCGTAATGAAGGTGTGTTGCATAACAGATTTCGGAAGCTCTGGCACACAAATAATACAAGTAAATGACTGATGATTAAACTATAAGCTTGAATAATCCCAGCATTGAATGATCAGCTCGGCAGCTGATTTTCCACATCATAAGCCGTGATAATTTTGGATATGATAGTCTGAATTACAGCCAGGGTTATGTCGCTGCTGAAAGCCTGAATAACAGAACAATCAAACAGAAGGAATTAACAGATATATGTGTACAAATATTGATACAAACAAACATGTAACATTACCTTTGCCATCTATGTTTAGGATACTGAAGCTACCTGTAACACTTTCTGTTCTGTTTCCTAGCAAATATATTTTAAAATACTAATATTCTGGGGCAGAAGGAGTTAGGTAATGACTATTTGAGACTGAATTAAAGTAACAGCTAGAATAGAAACACAAGAATTAGCAAGTACAACAGATATAAACATTGACAGTGGCAACTAGAACACAGTGGGTATATAACAACCTATGGGACTGATGGTGCTAGGAAAAACTGGCAAATATTAAGCCCATGCAAAGAGTGACAGATAAGTCTGACAAGCAGTGTGATATGGAATTAGTTGATCATTGATGATATACTGATTTGGTTTCAAATGTTTTTTTTATTAAAACAAAATACCAATATAAAAAATATTTCTGCTTTTATTGTAAAATAATAATCTTGTAAACACCAAGTATCATCATCATCCAGTGGCTTGTTCTGTGCATCATAATAGTCTTTCCAAATGTCTGTCCATCGTAAGCCAGATGTCCTGCCTCTATTACCACTGTGTGTACTTTACTTATTATATCTTGAATTGTCTACATTGTGGTCATCCTCTTCTTGCATCCTTGATAACCTCCCTCCATAACTATCTTCTCCAGACACTCAAGCCCAAAATATTTAATTTTTCTACATTTTATTTGTCTTAGCAACCAGTCTTCTTCAATATTCAGTTCTTGTTGGATAGATCTGTGTTTTCTTTATCAACCAATGCATTTTTAATACTCTTCTGTAACATTAAATTTAAAAGGTGCAAATGTATCTTTCAGCTGATTTGTTACAAATTAAAGTTTCACACCTCGTATGTTGCCACAGGAATTGTGCATGCTCTTAATAAGCTGATTTTTATTGTCAGGTCGATTCCAACTTGCAAAGGTGTTAATTGTTTTAATCTTTGCAGAGCAATGTTTGTTCTTTTAATTTCTGTCTTTCCATTTTAATTGTTCATCAACAGTAAATCTAGATATTCAAAAGTGTTCACTTTCTATAATTTCTCTTCATTGTAACTATACATGTTGACATATTTGTTTTATCCGCTGTCATTATTTTTTTCTTGCATTGGGATATACATGTTGTTCTCAACTTTGCTCTTGAGCTGACATAGTTTCTCAATTCCCATTTGTGTTTTGATAGTAACACTGTGTTGTCAGTATATCAAAGTTCAAATATATCTACTCCTCCAATTACACAGGGATTATTATGTTCCTTGTAACAAGTTTTCAAACATCCCACATTATCATTCATTACATAAGTTAAACAGACAAAGTGACAAAAGGCAGCCATGTCTGCCTCAATGTTCTATGTCAAACCAAACTTGTACCATCACATGCTCTCACAGCTGCCTTTTGTTCACTGTACAGTGTTTTTATTATCTATATTATGTGTAATGGGAAACCCATTTCTTTCGTTATTCTCCATAATTCTTCATGTCCTACAGTCAAATGCCTTTGAGTAGTCTATAAAGCAAGAGTGCAGATATCTCTCTGCTTTTTTTCTATAACTGCCCTCATTTATTGTCATGCATCTCAATTTTGTGTAAAGCCAGTTAGTATTATTTATCTTATACATTTTTACAATCTTCCATTTACTTTATAGCTTCTCCATCCAAACTATGTCAAAAGCTGTCCTTAGATCTGTCCATGCTGCAAGTACCAGATTTATTGGAATGCATCCTCGACCTCTTGGGAGAGGTAGTTTATGTGATCTTCACGGAATATAAAAAAACAAAGGACCATTTTAAATGCCTTGAGGCATATTAGGTATATGGTGCTTGCTCCGCATCTTGACAGATCACTCAGCTCTCAGTGTGGTCAATATCACGACATCTTGACAGATCACTCAGCTCTCAATGTATTCAATATCACGACATCTGCCTTAACTTCCCAGGACATTTCCTGATGCCCATTTTAGGGGGGTCAACCTGTTCAAAATCTGCCTCCATGGAAACTCAAACATGACCACCAGACCATCTGGCAAACATGATAGTAACTGTACTATTGAGCTCTTCTTCCACACAATAGTGCTGCCTAAAGCCTGGCTGCTGTGACAAATTAATGCTTTCACTTTCAATGTGCAACTGTAGTCTGAGATTGATGATGCACTCCACTATTTTGCAATGACAGCTGATAGGGCCAACTGGTATGTAGCTGGAGGTAGAGGAACTGTCTGTCTCTATTTTTAGGAGAGGAATCATGATTGCTTCTCTCCAGGTCTGTGCAACTCTGCCTAAGGCCAGCATTTATTGAAGATTTGCAGCAGCTTTGTTATTCCTAGTTTGCTGATCATTTCATTGGATATTCCATTGATTCTTGGTGTGTTTGTCTCAATTTCAGTATTCATATTGTTAGCTTCAGTGCTTCTAGTCTAAGGTGTTATGTCATTCTGCCCTATATGTATTTTAAACAGAAAACAATTGCATGCTATTTTTCTGGACTGATTTCAATGTTGTTGTCTTAAGCATAATAGTCAACAGCCTGTTTTATTGTTGAGATGTTTCCATCTTCATGTAGTGCGATCTTTGAGTTTCTCACTATGCCCTCATCATTAACTTCCATCACTTCCTCGTATCTTTTTCAAAATCCAGAGGCTTGTTTCCCGCCAGCTTTTCCATTTTGCTTGCTACCCGACCCTTTCAAATTTGGTCTTTGCAAGCTGGTATTTATTGGCTGCTTGCCTTCTGGATGTTTCTGCATCATTGACAGTTGCTCCAATTGACTACTCGAAAATGGTTTATATGCTTATGAGTGACAAACCAGGTGGGGTGTAGTGGTGATGGCTTGTTAATCAAGGTAAGTCTGGGAGGTCAGCATGGCAGAATAGATGAGCACTCATTCTTAAACATCTGATGTGCGGATGCTGAGGTAGTGGGTTCAATCTCTACACCAGTCAGCTGGACTAAACTGTTGACTTCTTGTCCTTGACTTGGGAACATAAATTATAAGTATCTCTGAAGTCAGAGTGGGTTCGCCTAATGGCGAAGGTCAATGGTAATAGGGAAAGCTAACCTACACGTAAACATCAGTCCAGTGCACTAAAAGTACTTTATTTGCACTCGCTCACCTTGAACTCAAGTGTAGTCCATATATGTGCAGCTATTTCTACATTCCAGTGCATTATTTTGAGTGTTTCTTTGGTTTTACCAGTCTGAAGAGGACCTCCAATATCTGTTGTTGGACCCCTTCGAGGCAGAAGGCCTAGTACTGCACATGCCTGACAGTCCAACACAGGGCATAGTGTTTTGCAGATAAAAGCATATCTTCATTGCATGTGTGTGCTGTATCCTGGTTGCTGTGGTGCCACTCATGGCTGGTTGCCTCATCTTCAGCACCTCATCTTGCTGTGGTAGTCTTACTGAGTTCTGATACATATAAATGTACATAACTAAACCAGACTATACCAATCATCATCATCAAATGATCAAGCTTCTCCATAGCTTCTTCTCTCTAGCAGTGTGCATTCATTAATGTGTTGATAATTTTCCATGGCCTGATGCAAGACTTCCCATTCACCTTTACCAGGTATAAACAATATGTTGCAGTTTTTCTTTACTCATGATATGGTCCAAAAGTATCCTTTTGATGTCTATAATCAGTTCCCCTTTTTGTCTTTAACAACAGTTACACTTACTAATTTTTGGATGGATGCCTGGTGTATTGTTAACATTATGTAAAACCACATTTCTGCAAACACATACAAAATATGATTACATTCAGAAAAGCAAACAACCTGCCACCATTTTATCCTTGTATGTTTGTGAAAAGGAATCTCAGTTCCATGACATAACAGGGAAAAGTACAGCACAGCTACTGCAATATGTTCTGGAGAGTGGTCAAGGCACAGGTCTGTGTGATAGCTATCCCGCAGAAATGACCAAGCAGTCCTAGCAATTGGTATGTCTTCCCATACATTAGGTTCCATCCATTGTGACACAGATTTCAGGTAGTGACAAAGGTACTGTTCAGAAAAAACAAGTATTCTTTATTATTTCTAAAATGTTCATGAAAAAAGAGTTATTGTTAAAATCCTCTAAACGGTGTTATTCAATAACTTCCTTTAGCCATAAAAGACATGCAATTATAACAGACAATGGAATGGTGAAATCTAGAAACATCAATTAATCTTAAATCAAAAAATCAAATTAATCAAAAAATTGTTTATTAGTATTCTGTGCCTGATTTGACTGTATTAATTAAGTGTCACCATTCCACTGCAATGTCAACATGACATTTACATAAGCAACCATGACTTAAAATTAACAGACATTTACATTAAAATACTTTTTAAAAAGTTCAGCATACTATGTGGACATGTACTTTGTTTACTTTTATAAATAAAATACACGCAATTCAACAATGAATTACTTTCTTCCTCTTGCCTATGTACATCCTCTAATGTCAAAATGAATGTTGTAAATGAAAATGGCAGACCCAGTAAGTCCTGGAAAACAATTTCTTGTCAAAGAGTAGAGATGGAAGCAAGCAAGAAGACAAGAGACCCAAGAAATACTGGACTAATAACACTGCAGAATGGACAAGCTACAGCACTGCTACACTTACACACACTATGCAGACATAGAATGGTGACAGATCTTTTTTTTCCCATATCATGTGAACTTTCATCGGCTTTAATTTCCACAATGTTATTGTTGATCCCAGAAAATAAGTATTTATGAGACAGCTGGGTTTTGTTTAGAAAACAAAGATATCATAACAAATTCTGTAGGAGGTGCTATTTGATTTGTGTTGTCTTTCACTTTGGTCACAAAACTGTTACAATTCTTGTTGCTTCATTATGGAGGTGGCTAAGTTTCTGGAAGTTGCCTTTAGAAATAGTGGAACATGATGCAATACTATAGTATCTAGATCAGGTTTCAATCTGCCAGTAGATAATTGTTGATGAAAAGTGACATCAAGATACACTGGTTTTTAAAGTCTCACACTCTATCCATTTAATTTGAAAAGTAGCGGATATTGTTAAAACTGCATTATATTCTATTTGTTTATTTATAATAACCACTCAGTGGCCCAAGTGTCTAGTGAAGGCAGTACTGATGTTTTTGTTTGCTAAAGTTACATTTTAAATTGAGGTCCAAACAACTGGGCGATCAACTTAAATGGATGATTTTCCATAATGTTAATTACACAAATTAGGATTACAAAGTGCATTTTAATGAAAGACTCAATCTTGGTTTACAGATGGAAAACAAGATAAGCATTCATTTGACATTCTTTCATAAAATGTTTGCTAAAATTACTTACTATGACAAGAGATAAGACCAGAATTTATATAATTAACCAAGTAGGTAAAATATCAGCAGTAGAATTTATGGATAACTATTGAATATAAGATATTTTGGTCATGTAATAAAACTACCTTCTAAACACATTGATATTTACTAAAAAGGAGTTAAAAGAAGACAGTGCAAGTGACACATCAGTGAAGTAGCAGAACCAATTAATTCTTTGTTGTAAACAACCCACACAAAAACCTGCAGAAAACTCTTCCTTATCTGATACTGAGAAGCATAACAGAAACAAGTGAAAATGTAGTCCTGTGTTACCTATAAATCATCAGCCTTTTTGTCCTCTTAATCATATTTCTTGAATTTTCGAAGTATACACCTCATTCATATTTTCTAAAATGCATTAACTCAATTAAATGCATAAATAAATTACATTTCTATCAGTAAGTGAAAATAATATATAAAACAAACATCTGAATAAAAAGAATGAAGGTTCCTTAAAATAGTCCTATGTTATTAAGATAGTCAAAAAGTTTGAGAAATAAAGTCAAATGAAACAAATACTATTAAATAATCAGAAACAGCTAAATCTTGCCTTGTGAGGATGGTCAAACTGCACTTTAAACTCTAATGCTCTTAAAAGATACAGCTCACATCTGGCAACACTCTCTCGAAGACTCCAGTAGGTGTCTCCTATTTCCAGTGGTACCTTATTTTTGTGTAAAGTCCTTAAAAGGGAAAAAAGGGAAACTTAAGTGTTTAAAAGCTATTAGTACTTAGCATATTAGAAGTAATATGAATTACTAATTAATGCAAATATGTTTGTGAAAAACTTGCATTCTCTAACACAAGATTTTGAGATGATAGGTTTAGAATTGTAATTAATGAAGAATAATGAACAGGCATATTTGCAAACTTTATTCATTAACAAATCATCATCAGTATGTGCTATGCCATTAAGTGCGGGCGGTCATGTTTCACCATCTTACACCAGATCACCAGAGTCATGGATCAGCTTTGTGCTTTTGTTTCAATTATACCATGTGGCCAAGCCATCCAGATATTTACTTCTCTGCCTTCCCCTTTTTCTTTTCCTCTCAATCTTGCCAGTTGTCACAAAATTCTCCAGTGTAGTACCATCTACTATCTCATACAGTAGCTCAGTCATATCTGACTAAGACCTGACATATATATTCTGATTATCAGACTAATATCAAATCTGTTAGCGTCCAGCAGACACAATAGAAGTTGTAGATTGAACTCATCATCATCATCATGTGCCATGCCCAAATGCATGGGCGGTCATGTTTCGCCATCTCACATGATCACCAGAGTCATGGATCAACTCTGTGTTCTTGTCTTGACCATGCTACATGTTTCAACTATGCCATGTGGTCAAGCCATCCAGATATTTACTTCTCTGCCTTCCTCTTGTTCTTACCCTCACATTACAACTTTCAGAGACAATGACGCTGTTCATCCAGATGATAAACAATGATACTGTATGTATCGACAACTGCCCTCAAGCCATTACATGCTTCAACAATTCAAACTTACTTTTTTTTTAAAACAAAAAGAAAACAAAAGAAAACCTCATATTACCTGTAGCAAACATTGACAATGTCCCTCAGCCTAATAGCCTCTTCTTCAACCTTACAAGCCAATGAGAGACATGCAGCACCAATCAACTGATAGAATAAATATATTGTAAAATCACGTTACTTTTTAAAAATTTAAAAATTAACAACTAGTAAATACTAAACAATTAAAACCCATGCACAGACATATATGTATGTGTGTGTGTGTCAGGTCTCAGTCAGATATTACTGAGCTACTGTATGACAGAAGACAGTACTACCTGTTTTCTGTAAGTGCTGAATATTAAGCAACGTTTATCAAACCCGACACACCACACTGTGCCAACAGTTTCAGGCAGAGGAGCGCAACTGGGAGGGTACAAGTCTTATCCTGGTGTGAGGAAATGCAACCTAAAGACTAAATGTCGTAGCAGAACAGACCAGGCTATAAAACCTGGTTGGTAACTGTTCTAGGATTGAAGCTCAGACAGGCGGACAGTTAGAGCATTGCTTTGTGGATTCAGCAGCTTGTCTTGTTCCAGATTTATTGGTGTTAATTTTCCTCTGGAGTAAACTAGGCAGGCCGAGAGAAGGATTATGCTGCATGGGCAACACATGGTCTCTATCATTCAGCCCAGGATCTGTACTATTTTTGAAGCAAAATGTAACAAACTATCGCCTGGCAGCTCTTCTCAGACATCTCACCCCATCTGTGTTGATTTTGTGTATGTATGATTTTGATGATGCTATAAGTGCTTGCCAAAAAGTGCTAATGCTGTAAGTTGTGTCAAATACAAAGTCTCAGACACATTGGTTCATGAGTATGTGTGACAACTTACAGAACCTTGTCATATGTAATGTGTATTATTGGTTCTTTGTCCACCTTCAATCAGTGTCCCCACAATTTACCCCCTGAATCCAGAACATTGGCTCCCTCATTGCAGTAGACTCTTGCATGACCAGGACAATAGAGCCACATATGGTATTGAAGACATACAAAATAAAAAAAAAAAAAAAGGTTATGTTAAGATCCTGTGGAGGAAAAAAAATCACAAGGACCTTAGACCAGGTGAACAGAAATCACAGACCATGTAAATACTGGGAAAACGAAATGTGTAATATCAACTAAGAAAGGTAATAATTAATACATTAAAACATGACATGAATGTATGATGTTTCAGTTATAACAACCCTTGTCAAGAACAAAACAAATATAGCTAATAACAAAAATGACTATAAATTATAAAACACACTATATGAACATCTAACACAACCAGATTTTAAAAAGGGAGTGGTGAAGAGTGGGTGCACAACTTCCACATACAGTAATAATGAGCAGATTTCAATGTAATGATGCTGAATCGGGGAAGGAAGAATTATACGTAGGTCCATCAAATCTAACATTTGATGGGCCCTCTTCAGGAAGTCATTGCAAGCCCGGCAAATTTGATGTAGTTTTATTACATGGAGATTGGTAACAATATCAAAACTAGATTTGAAGCTGACATTTGGGAGGAATGATTGTGCAAGAAGACTGTCTTATTAGTTCCTGTGATATTAGAAGGACTAAGGGATACATTAACATTTTCTAAAATCATAACTCCCCAATCGACTAATTGTCCTACAAATTATCAAAAATCTTAAACATAAAAAGATTTGTCAGATTAACTTACAAATGGATCGTACTCCTGTAAACGATTGGCCCGGAAGAACTTCTGATATATAGTAGACGCTGTTGCCAGAGGAACACCTTGTAGGTGAAGCTTTAAACCTGCCCATATTTGCAATAAAAATCAATTAAATCTCTTGTGGGGAACATACATGGCTATGTCTTCCCAACTTCATGCACACAGCACTTCATGAAACTATCATCATTGTGTATGCGTGAATAAATATACGCTCAAATAGTCCTTTCTTAGTAATTGTACGATCAGTTTCTAATACTGTCTAATCACATGTACCATACTGCAAGAACCGAGAAGAAAAAAAAATTGGAGAACTTGGTGACAACTGGCAAGATTGAGGGGAAAACAACAAGAGGAAGGCAGAGAAGTAAATATCTGAATGGCTTGGCCACGTGGTATGGTCGAGACAAGAACACAGAGCTGATCCATGACTCTGGAGATCGTGTGAGAAGGCAAACCATGACCACCCATGCTTATCGGCATGTCACATGATAATGATGTTGATACTGCAAGTGAAACATTGCTCAAGAGTTGACAACATTAGTACAGTAGTGTCTTGCCTGCCAGTGGCAGTTGCACTACATGTTTGAATGATGAAATCAAGAAAGCTAAACAATACAAAGTAGAGACTAGAGGACGCACTAGACAACATAACATTTGAAAGCTATAGTTACCGACCAGGATTTAAACCTGTCACCTCCAAATGGCGACAGCGCCTCGCTGCAGGAACAAGTGTACTTCGGTGCATGACCAAGTGTCTAGTTGGTCATGCGTCGAAGTACACTTGTTCCTGCAGCTGTCGCCATTTGGAGGTGACAGGTTCGAATCCCAGTCGGTAACTATAGCTTTCAAATGTTATGTTGTCTAGTGCGTCCTCTAGTCTCTACTTCTTTCTTCTCCTTCTGTGAGCGCCAAACAATACTACATATGTTTATTTATGTGACTGTTTCAGTAGCCTAAACTGGTTCCCAAATTGATTAAATAATAAGAGAAGCAATTTTTTAAAGATTATGATTACATCAAATACTGATTAGCCAGATGACACGTGAATTGAATAGTCAAGCAAATAAAAGACATCTTGGTGTGTAAATGTGGGGAATTTACAGACTTGTACTAACAGTTTTTTTAATATTTGAAAGCCATGAGAATTACAGATGAGTTTTTGAAATATGTGAAAGCAAAGAGGTTTACAGATGAGACTTTGAAATATGTGAAAAACCATGAGGTTTATAGATAAGAAATTTTGAAACAAATGAAAGCAATTAGGTTTGTAGATGAGAGTTTTTGAAGCAATGCTTTTTACAGAAGAGAATTTTATTCCTACAAGATTTATTGACAGTAAAAAAGACAGTTCATTATTCAGCAGAAAGGACAGAAAGATGGGATAGAAAGAATATTTGCATGGATTCTACAATAAAGCAGGCACACAAGGAACTGAACATTCATACCAGGATATCAAAACATCATCTCATCATGTGTTGTCCCTCTTGTACCTTGCGGTGTCGAGGTGAAGTATAAACAGCAGAAGAGTGCCCGTTTGTGTGCTTCATATATCAAGATTCCCATTGACTGTTATTCCCTCTGTCCATCGTTCACATGGTCAGCCTTTTCTGTTTTCTTTAGGTCTGTACATCATTTATTGTTGTGGTATGCTGTCTTTTGGTAGCTGAGTTATGTGGGTGAACATCTCACCTGCTGTTTTCTAATGAAATCTAGTGCTGCTATTACCCCCATTTCTGATTTTCTCTCTCCTTGAAGCATTGAGTATTCATCTCAGGAATCTCATCTCTGTTACTGCAACTTTTCTTTCTCTTTTTCTGTCACTGTCCAGATTTGACACTGTTAGCATAAAGTTGATAGAAAGATTGTGTTGTAGAGTGCTTTTTTGGTCTCTACTCATACATGTTTGTATTGGTGCCAAGTGTCCAATGAGTTGGTTTGCCTAATTGCATCTATTCTCGATCTTGTCTTCTCATTAACCATTTGATGATGATATGCTTCCTAAGTGCTTGAAGTTCTTTACTTGTTTCAGGAGGTGTTCTGTTAGATGGATCTATGTTGTTTTTTTCTTCTTTGGTTTTGGTCATTGTCTTTATTTTACTGATGCTAACTTTCAAGTTATGTTCCTAGCACATTTCACTTAAGACTATTCATGTGGTCTTCTACAATTAGTGTTTGATCGTTCTGAATAGGAGTTCTTTAATAGTGTCATTTACTGTTGGTTCCTCTTCTGTGTTCTGTTCTTCATTAGATGTTGTTGCAATTTTTGTCTGATTGGTTTCTTTACATATGTTGTCGATATAAGTACTCTGGATCTTACAGTGAATGGTTCTGAGTGTCCCTTGTTTGTTCTTACAGTGTATTCTACATAAATTCGTTAGATGTGTACTCATGCCATATATTTTCCCCACAGAATTTCTCACAGCTTGTTCTTTTTACTCTATTAAATGCCTTTTCTTGGCCGACAAAGGCCCAGTAAGGTATTTCGTTAAATTCAGTTGATTTTTCTATCAGCTGTCTAAGAGCAAAGATGGCATTTGTGCATCCTTTTCCTAAATCCAATTTATGTTTAACTTAGCTGGGGTTCTATTGCAGGTCGTAATCTTTTCTTGAGAACTTTGCAAAATATGTTTCCAGTTTTGCAGTGTCTGATACTCTGCCCAAACGAGGTTAAACAGTCTGTGTAGCCATGCTATTTCTATTTCCCTTGCTGCTATAATTAATTCATTTGGTATTTTGTCTTGTCCCGGTAGATTTATTCAATTGGGCTAATCTAATGGCTTCTGTAATTTCTTCTTTCAATAGTTCTTTGATGGCATCTGTGTAGGTTTCTTGGTTTCCTATAGTGCTGGATTGGATATTGAGAAGTTGCTTCAAAGTATTGCCTCCAACTTTGTAGGATTTGTTTCTGTTCACTTATTGGTTCTCTTTTTCCATGGTTAATTATTTCAGACGGATCAAAGAATTCTGTTATGGTTCTCATTGCATTAGTCTTTTTGTATTCTTTTTGTATAAGTATTTAGTTGCCTGCTAATAGTTTTTGTTTATGGTTTTTCCATATTCCTCCCAATCGTTTTGATCAAAACATCAAGAACATAAAATGCTATACAAGGATATCAATTCAGCTATTAATAATAATCTCAGAGAGAGCCATAGATACACTGATATCAATGTCTAGGTTGGCGTAAATACTCTAGAAGACTGTCAATCTTCATCTGAAGTCTGTATGCACTGATGTTATGGCCATCTAGACCCTGATAGAGACGTATATCTACTGAAGTGAGGTTGGTGAAGAGGCTTGTCTCCTGATCTGCTACAAAAGTCATATCTCCACGGAGACTTATATCTACTGAGGTGAGGTTGGTGCAAAGACTTGTCTCCCGATCTGCTACAAAAGTCATATCTCCACGGAGACATATCTACTGAGGTGAGGTTGGTGCAGAGACTTGTTTCCTGATCTGCTACAAAAGTCATATCTCCACGGATACTTGTATCTACTGAGGTGAGGTTGGTGCAGAGACTTGTCTCCTGATCTGCTACAAAAGTCATATCTCCACGGAGACATATCTACTGAGGTGAGGATGGTGCAGAGACTTGTCTCCCAATCTGCTACAAAAGTCATATCTCCACAGGAACTTGTATCTACTGAAGTGAGGTTGGTGCAGAGACTTGTCTCCTGATCTGCTACAAAATTCATATCTCCACAGGAACTTGTATCTACTGAAGTGAGGTTGGTGCAGAGACTTTTCTCCTGATCTGCTACAAAAGTCATATCTCCATGGGGACTGCATGTAAAGCTCCCCTTCCTCTTAAGCCCAGAAACCTGCGGGGATTGCAAGACTGGAATTTCACATCTGCCGAGAGGCAATAATTAGCATGTGACCACGTCACGATTCAGCACATCACATTCAGCACATGGGATTAGGCCCACATTGGCCATGTCTCCTCCACAGGTTGTAGTATTTCATTGTCAACAGATTTTCATCCCAAAGCCCAGATAAACACTGATGCCTGATATTACTGATAATTCAGAAACTGCAAGAGGCTGAGTTAACATAAAAGATACAAAATAGCCTATAATCTATATACACATGTCAACTGCCTTTGGGACAATAGCAAATGAGCAGTCTTAACAGATATGTCCGACAAACCAGGTAGTAGGGTTATTGCAGACATATGTTAAATCAAAACAATGAGGAAATCAAAACCGACAATACAATATGAAATGCTCATAAGATACACCCTGTACTGTAAAGCTCATTCTCTAGGTCAGGACATATAGAACATGGCATGTATTTCCAAATATCTTTTTTTCCCTCAGCAGATAGTGACAGTAGACAAGTTATAATAGTATAGTTTAAACAGTCAGTCTGCTTGGAGAATGTTCCAGCAAGATCCTGTCTGCTCCTGGAATCACAACTTCTGGCAACTTTTAGCAGATGTTACACTTAGGTACTGCTTCTGTGATGTGTGTCTTTTAACAGATGTTACACTTAGTTACTGCTTCTGTGTTATCTTTTAACTGATTCAGTGCCAAGGGATGGTTAATCATTTTACGCGACTTCCTGAATCTGCCATGGGCTTATATATCATCAAAATATTGTCATTGTGATATTTGTTTCTTTTCCTGTGTCTTCTGCAATTGAAATCCCAATAAACATAAATTTACATTAGAGAGACGTCTTTCTTTCCGATTTATAAGAAACTAACAGTCACACTGGCTCAAAAATTGAGCAGAAATCTGTTAAATTGTGGTTAACATTCTTATTTCAAAAATGGCAACATCCACTAGTTCTCGACAATTTAAGATGATGGTGATTTAAAGGAATTTGTGACAGATTCTGATACTGATAGCATAGGAACTAATGTAGTTATTCAGTTAAATTATTTATCACGTTGTGATAGGGAAAAAAAAAAAAAATGAAAGTTCATATTCATATGATGGCACATGTCAAATAATGTTTGCTCTAATGGACCACATTTGTGCGCCTAAGTTTGCTTTGCTTATCATAAATAAGTGAGCAGTATTTAAATAATTATAACTAAACAGAAAATAGTGTATATATTGGTTCTCATTCTAATGAGTACAAATCTTCCCAATGTTTTCATGACTTGTTCAATTTTGTGTGAAAATTATGTGCTTCAAAAATATGATGTTATATTGGATAGTACTGACTAGCCGATCTTGTGATATTTGTGAAGAAAACTGGTGTATTTATCATTATCCATTTAATTCAATTCACAAAATGATGGAAATTTACCTTGGAAAAATGTTGAATTTGTTTTTTTTTGCGGTCGCTTGCTTTGAACTCAAGCGTAGTCCATGCACACTATATATAGTAGTGATGAACTGAATTTTGCGTGTGGATTAGCTTTCCCTATTAACAGTGTTCCTCACCATCAGGTGAACCAACTCCGACTTCATAGGTACTTGTAATTTACGTCCCCAAGTCAAGGATGACAGGTCAACATTTTAGTCCAGCTGTTCGGTGTAGGAGTTGAACCGTTTACCTCGGCATCAGAACACCAGATGTTTAAGAACACATGTTCTTACCCACTCGACCATGCTGACCAGCAAAATGTTGAATAATTTTTTTAATTTTTTATCCCCCCCCCCCCCTTTTAATTTGATATAAAATAAAACATGTCTGTTATCATATTAACAACTATTAAGTCACAACAGTGATACACCCCTATTTCCCATTCTCTGCCATCCATCATTGTGTAGTCCTAGTGTATTAATTTATTTGGCACTGAAATTGTTAATGCTTCACATGTAAATAATTCCCAAACAGTTAAATAGCTTTGTTAACCAATAATTTATTGGCAATATTCAAAGCCTTCTGAGTATTTGTTACATTTGTGAATGAGTTATACATAATCAAATGTCAAGCTAGGGAATCTGTGAGTATACTAACTACATAGAAAGCTGTTGTCGCAGAGCCTAAATCAACAACCCGTGGCTCAATATTTTTAACGACAATTAACAAGTCAAATTTGATCTTTATTAAACTGCTTTTACCAGTGTTAGACTGGCTTCCTCGCAACTTTATTCAGTGGGTAATTCTTCTTCTTCGTTCATCCGGATTTTTTTTTCTGGATGTGACTGCGTTGTGCCTGTTTACAGTAGAGCTGCGTTCTTGCGCCGTTAGGCCGACACATCCGACTTCTGTGGGCATTTGTTGACCGGGTTAACCTTCCCAGGGGTTTCTTAGGACGTTTGAATCTCACTGTTGTGGTGTTATCACCCATCCTAGCTGGCCCATATAGAACAGCCAAAGACATCCTGGTCAACCCTCAAGGGAAGGCAGGGGCAGACCATGGGCATTCCCCGCCATCCAAGGAGGCTTCCATACTTGCAGAGCCATCACACAGCGCTCTGGTACTGGGCTCACCCAAGGAATCGTCACGTCCTGCACATGGCTGCTTAGCCTCACTTCCGTATATTGGGCCTTCCGTTCACCATAGGCTGTTCCTCCGGAAACCAGAAGAATGCAGTCTGCAGATGACATCCACACAGTGAGCTTTCGATTAAGACTTTCCACATAATGGATTTGCTATCCAAGCAATATTCCATTTCGTGCCACTAGGACACTTTTTCCACCTTTTATGAAGCCCACACAGTGAGCTTTCGATTCGGACTTTTCACGTAATGGATTTGCTATCCAAGCAATATTCCATTTCGTGTCACTAGGACACTTTTTCCACCATTTACGAAGCCCACACAGTGAGCTTTTGATTTGGACTTTCCACGTAATGGATGTGCTATCCAAGATGCATATGGATAATTCTTGATAATATAATAATAACAATTTTAATAAATTTCTAATGTTATATATAATATATGTTATATTAATAAATAACAGGTTTAATAAATATCAAATAATTATTAAAATTTCACTAAAATACCTAAACAATACATAACATATTATTATTATTATATAACACTAACAGTATCATTATGCAATAGTGTAGAAGAGTGTAATCAGATATAATATATTCTTAATTTTTATTTTAATTATTTAGAATTCTTACTGTTAGTTAATGTGATAATATTAGCAATGTATGTTGTTTGCATATCGTGAATGGAAGGGGAACGGTACACCTAATTAGCATAAAATTTCTTGCGACATCTGGTTCTGTGCCTGGGAGTACCCATGCTTGCTTCTGATTGGATGTATTCGGACATAACGGGAAACAACTCTAATAATTGCAGAAGTGACCTGTCTGCTGGACTGCAAGCTTTTGTCATTACAAGTTATTTCTCCATAGAGTTATTTTGGTTATTTGATTCCCAGTAAGTTAATCTTTCATATAATTCACTGTAACGTGTGTGTTTTACGCCAAGGCAGGGAGAGGTAAAGGCTAGAAATCTAATAGAACAATTGAGGTTAACGGGTCAGATAGGAGGAATGCGGATGTGGGGTCAGAGAGGGTGAGGAGAAATCCCAAGACAATGGTTGGTCCCAAACACAATGGAGGGTTATATCACAGAGATGTCAGTCTGAGTCACCAGGGGGCAGAGAAGAACGTGCCAGAGAAAGGATTAAATAATAGGAAACCCAGAATGGTATTTGCAGGGGAAGTGGTGAGTGGGAGCAGGGGTTAAATGGTGTCTCTTGGGAGGTCCCGGCAAGAGTGAATAAAGAGAGAAGTCTGGGCAAATTGGGGGACAGTTGCATTCTGAGGCTTAGCATGGGAGACTTACCCAGGCAGTTGGTTTGTTGGAGCTGATTTAGGGAAACTCAGCCAGGACAGTTGCGTCTGAGGTTAAGTATTGGAGACTTAGCCAGGCATTCAGGGATAGTTGAGTCTGAGGCTAAGTGAGGGAGACTTAGCCAGACAGTAAAGTTCTGAAAACCTCGCCAGAAGAATTAAGTTCGGGACCAGTGAGATGAGCTAGGTCCAGAGAGAAGATACTCAAAGGAGTGCGTTAGATTCACGGATGGAGAAGAGGCCGTAACAGGGTATTGTGCAAGGCCAGTGGACAGCAATAGTTTGTTCGCAGAAGAATATGGTGTCGAATTATACTCTGAAAGGTTCTGGAAATGTTCATGAGCAGTATATGTATTCATCCGTAATAAAGTTGTATTGTGCGCAGGCCGGTGTTTAATATTGACTCTTAGTTGTTGAGCAGTCGCCCAGCACAATATTCACACTGACATACCTTAGACACAACCACAGCCGATTATTTCTGTCAGTAACCTTGTGACACTCACGTATTTTAAATAAAAGTACACTTGTTATTGCATGTTTGAATTCTCCATTAAATTTTACATATATTTGAAGAGTTTCAACAATTACTGTTTCTTACTTTTTTCAGAAAACAATAACCAATTTTAGCATAACAATGAGATATCAATATCGCAAAATTCAAACTGGCGGACCCATGCCGTTAGCACTGAATAGTATAGCAGAGTGGACTCCTTTTTATTTTATAATTAGAACTGACAATTTAACTACTAAAATTAAACAGAAAACAAGTTTCATTTTTAGCAGTAACTTATCTGCGTACTTGTATAATTTGTCACCCTTTGACATGACTGAAAATGATTTTGAAAGCCAGTTTTCAGACCCGTCTGTTGTAAACCTGTAAGGAGTACTTTTTTTCTCAGCAGCGCACCAGTACACAATTATTTAAATTTAAATAAAATATTGTGAAATAAATTTTTTTTTTTTTAATGTTAGTATTTAATGATTAATTCACTTTTAGATGCAGAACAGTGTAATTATAGAGCAGAAGTAGAAATCAATTATTAGCAATATTTAATTAATTAATATTTTTATTTTTTATTAGTTAATATTTCAATAATTAATTAACTGCAGCTTAATTTATGCAGCAGTTACAAACTTATTTACTTACATTAATGCATGATATTTAATCAACAAAAGAAAGCTGTCGCAATGCAGTGGGTGCATTAAGACAATATGAGTACATTTTCATGAATTGTTCTTTCACTAACGACGAACATTTCACATGACATTTAATTAGTATAAATGGGCAGCTATTTTTAATTAGGTCACAGCACAACCTATCGAAAAGTCTTAAAAGTCGAGTGCATTTTTCTCGGAGACACGGACACTCTTGTGCTTTGTGCGATGTTTTCGGGAGGCCGCCCTGCAGAAAGAGACTCATCCATATGGGGTAAAACCCGGTGCAATGAAGTCAATCCTCTCAACATTCTATCAAAAGAGGAATGTGATCTTTACTTTCCTGTACCAAAATGCATCATAAAATATGTTAACCTGTGCGTGTGTCCATATTAAAATATTTTGTTGATGTGTTAACATGTCCTCAGTAGCGTAGTGGTTAGTGTCTCCGCCTGCCACGCGGGAGCTCGAGGTTCATTTCCCCGACAGGGGAGGCAACTTTTTTCTTTTCATTTTCTGGAATTAGGTGACACTAATGCTAGTCTGATGATTTCGCTTTAGGCATATGTTTTCTACGGGTTTTGTGTTTTAGGTGTTGTTTATCTTGCTGCACAAGAACCTGCACACTTGTCTTTCTGTTCTTATCTGTCCTCTATTTTTGTTGTCTTGGGAAAGGCGCTTAGCCACCCGAACGCGAGTTCTTCTCTCTCTCTCTCTCTCTCACCTCTCCCTTTCTTGTCTTTACCACTCCTTAATGTCTTTCAACACATCTTTCTCATATCTGTGTCTCTCACACTATCTTCGTTATCTATCTCTCGCCTCTCTCTTTTCCACCTGCTTCAGATATACTCGAGCTCCCGTGTACCAGGCGGAAACACTAACCACTATGCTACTGAGGACACGTTAACGATTCAACAAAATATTGTAATGTGGAGACACGCATAGGAATAATCACGTGACCTACTTCGATTGCGAATATAATTTTTTTCTATTCGCAATGGAATTGCGAATAGTCACTCCGTTATTGAATTAACGTACAGTATTCATTGAGGTACCGTTGGATTCGTCTTGTCAAGCTGTATCCAACTGTGATGATTTCATAAGTAAAAACCCTACTTTTAAATATTCTCTATATATAATATTAGCGAGATCCAGTATCCAAGATAAACAAACACAGCCCCAAAATGTATTTCGCGCATGCGCAGAAGGACACCATCGTGTCCTCCCAAAAATATGTATAGAACGTTACTTTTCATGTCTCTGGTTGGATACTTTCAAATAACAGGGGCCAATCACGAACGCCGTCTCATCTTCCTGTCAAAAGGTCAAACTGTCACTGTGCGTGTGCAAAGTGGTTCAAATTTTGCTTTGTCATATGCAATCGGTTTTCGTTTGTGAGAAGGTCAGTAATTTTATGTTTTAGAGGTTGATCCGTTAATATTAGAATGTTCTTATATGCATTTTCAAATTCTGCATCCAACTATATGCATATTCGGATAGTTTCATCGCTTATATCGCAGCCGTTTTGATAGAAACAAAAAAAATGTGCTGACATGTGTTTCCTCAACTTGCCATTGCAAAATCAATGGCGGCGGCAAGTCCATCTCGCATGTTCGTACAAAATTTATTTTAAAATTGATGGATTAATATTAGAATGTTCTTATATGCATTTTCAAATTCTGCATCCAACTATATGCATATTCGGATAGTTTCATCGCTTAGATCAGCAGCCGTTTTGATAGAAACAAAAAAATGTGCTGACATGTGTTTCCTCAACTTTGCCATTGCAAAAATCAATGGCGGCGGCAAGTCCATCTCGCATGTTCGTACAAAATTTATTTTAAAATTGATGGATTAATATTAGAATGTTCTTATATGCATTTTCAAATTCTGCATCCAACTATATGCATATTCGGATAGTTTCATCGCTTAGATCGCATCTGTTGTGATAGAAACAAAAAAAAAGTGCTGACATGTGTTTCCTCAACTTTGCCATTGCAAATCAATGGCGGCGGCAAGTCCATCTCGCATGTTCGTACAAAATTTATTTTAAAATTGATGGATTAATATTAGAATGTTCTTATATGCATTTTTAAATTCTGCATCCAACTATATGCATATTCGGATAGTTTCATCGCTTAGATCACAGCCGTTTTTATAGAAACAAAAAAAATGTGCTGACATGTGTTTCCTCAACTTTGCCCATTGCAAATCAATGGCGGTTTTGAGTCAATCACGCACGTTCGGATAACATTTATTTTAAAATTGATGGATTAATATTAGAATGTTCTTATATGCATTTTTAAATTCTGCATCCAACTATGTGCATATTCGGATAGTTTCATCGCTTAGATCGCATCTGTTTTGATAGAAACAAAAAAAAAGTGCTGACATGTGTTTCCTCAAATTTGCCATTGCAAATCAATGGCGGTGGCACACCACGCATATCAATCATACTTCATCATCGTCATCAAGTGCCTTGCCGGCTGGCGTAGACATTATGGCTCTTGTTCTTCTCATTATAATTCTAAAAAGAAGCTTAGTGACACTATTGCTATACAGATGTTACCATATCACTTGGTAAATATCCACTGTTGTAAATATAATTTAGCATTTTGGTTAAACTTAATACCCCAAATTCTCCCAATACTTCTAATTCTTCTACTGTGATTTCATCTGGCCCAGCTGGTTTTCCTTTCTTCATATGTTTCATACTTATACCTAATTTAATATTTTAAGACTATCTCATAAATTTTAAATTCACACAGGAGACATCCATTTTATACAAATGTCTCATCATATAAATTAAGATGTAATCTCTCATTAGTTTCATAAAAGTTTTTATTTGTTAAAAATCTGTTTAGCACGAACCATCCGATTTTAAATTTGAGTATTTACTGAGACCACCACCAAAAGATATGCCTTGAGAAACCGAATCTAATGGTACCAGGATGATGCATGTATGTCAATTAGAATCGAAGATATGCAACTGAGTGTCGTGATTGTAAACACAGAAATTAATTACTATAACTAATTGGCGGCCATTTTTATATGCTAATTAGATAACGTTACATCATATGTAAACAGGATTTAACCCATTATGTGCGTAGCATCCATCCGCATAATACAAGATATTACTTGCCAGGGTTTAAAGCTAATATAAAGAATGCACTATATAATCTATATAATAACTAATTGGCGGCCATTTGTATATGCTAATTAGATAACGTTACATCATATGTAAACAGGATTTAACCCATTATGTGCGTAGCATCCATCCGCATAATACAAGATATTACTTGCCAGGGTTTAAAGCTAATATAAAGAATGCACTATATAATTTATATAATAACTAATTGGCGGCCATTTTTATATGCTAATTAGATAACGTTACATCATATGTAAACAGGATTTAACCCATTATGTGCGTAGCATCCATCCGCATAATACAAGATATTACTTGCCAGGGTTTAAAGCTAATATAAAGAATACACTTGGTAATTAATGAATATAATAATTAATTTGCGGCCATTTTTATATGCTAATTAGATAACGTTACATCATATGTAAAAATATATGACATGAGCAGTTAGGCTTCGCTACACCGATCGCAATGATGTATGGTTGCTAGGATGTTCGTTTAAAAATAAACAAGCTACGTTAATAAGAACATAAATTTTGATAAATTCTGCTTGGCCTTGAGCTGACACGAAAAAAAGATGTGCAGAGGAGGTCTATTGTCTCAATTTATCTGTTAACGATCACGACACTAAAGATGCATATCTTCGCTTCTAACTGACATACATGCATCATCTTGGTACCGTTAGATTCGGTTTCTCAAGGCCTATCTTTTGGTGGTGGTCCCATTAGTAAATTATCTAAATACTCAAATTTAAAAATCTAATGGTTCATGCTAATAATATATGCTAATATTAATATTAATAAAATAATAATTAATATGAGGATGAGAGTAGGTGAGTAGAACTAGAATTGATTGTGATAAATCACAAAAATATAAATTAATAATCATACCTGTTTCAAAAATAAATCTTATCACTCTGAAATGGACTCTCGTTTCACTGTCCGACATATTGAAATCGCTTGCCGCAACGTCTGGTATACTCATGTTCATTTCATGCCTTTTCCCCTTATGATTTTTTATTTACCGAAAGTATACATAGAGGAGGTTGCTAAATTAGCCATTTTCGGACAGATCTGGCTATTTTTCATCAGTTATCAGTTGGGGTATCTTCATTGCACTCCGGATTTTTCATCATTATCATCATCATCATCATCATCATCATGCATCATCATCATCATCATGCATCATCATCATCATCATGCATCATCATCATCCATTGCCTAGCCGGTTGGCATGGAGGAAATCATGCCCTCCATAAATTATGATCCCCGACGGCATGGATCAATTCGTGTATTGACCCCCTTCCGTGTCATGACACAAGACTGTCAAGAATTTTCTCACACAAGTATAGTATACATATCCCCTCTGCTGTGTGTCCACCGTGACGAGGTAGAGGGGCTTGTGCGTCCCAATGACCCCAAGAGCTATGCCGACGGTAGCACAGCTACTGGTAGGGCCACCCGTGTCGGACAGGTCAAGGGAGAGGGACCAGACGAAGAGACACACAAACCTGCTGCCTTGTAGGTAGACTGGGGACAGTCAAAGGCTAGGGAAAGCACCCCAAATACATGCTTGTCGAAATCGGATGTACTGAGCCACAGGCTTGACAAAGCAGTGCAACGTGAAACCTGCTGCCTTGTAGGTAGACTGGGGACAGTCAAAGGCTAGGGAAAGCATCCCGAATAAATGCTTGTCGAAATCGGATGTACTGAGCCACAGGCTTGACAAAGCAGTGCAACGTAACTTAATTCATGATGTCACAAATCAAAATTAATCGATATGGTGCTAATCCCGTGAAGTCCCATCAGGCGGTGATAGTGCCGGGCCCCCTGCCTCGAGGGGGTCCACCCATGACTACTGGTGGTCACCTTCCCCTGTGCTGTGGAGTCAAGGCACAGAGGAGTAGGTTAAGAGCTATTGACCAAATACCCCGGACACTCAACATACTACAGTGGAATGCCGAAGGAGTTTACAAGAAGAAAGACTCCCTAACACAGCGTCTTCATAAAGATAGAATAGATGTGGCATGCATTCAAGAGACACACCTCAACGCCAATCACAAATTCTCAGTCAGAGGATATCAGGCCACACGTTTCGACCGCGAAGGACACAAAGGAGGAGTTCTAATACTTACACGAAATACAATACCTTGCAGCGAAGTATCTGTGATCTCTGACAACCAAACGGAAATTATAGGTGTTGATATAATGATAAAGGACGTGAAAATAAGAATCTACAATCTGTATAGCCCAGCAGATAAGGACCTTACACTCTCAAACATGAAAATAACTGACACAAACTGCATTATTGTCGGAGACTTTAATAGCCGTTCAGAAAGATGGGGATACTCAGATACTGACAAAAGAGGAGATGAATTGGAGGACTGGGAAATAGACTCAAATCTCCATCTACTCAACAAAGCGGATGATACACCGAGCTTCTACTCCAGAAGATGGCTTACCACTTCTACTCCAGACTTAGCTTTCTGCACAGGAGACATCCTCCACAAAATCGATCGCCATGTGCTGGACCAATTAGCAGGTAGTGACCACAGACCAATCAAGCTTGAAATGAATATGGAGTATGTTCCACAGGAGCAAAAGCCCTTGCCCCGCTGGAATTACAAACGAGCAGATTGGGACAGATTTGCCATACTAACAGACAAATATTGTGAAAACATAAATACACGATATGGCAACATAAAGCAAATGGTGGAAAGTCTAAACAGAGCGATAATACAGGCAGCCACTGAGTCCATTCCAAGAGGAGCGAGGAAAAATTACAAACCATACTGGACTGAAGAACTACAAAGTTTGGAGGACAAAGTTGAAGATGCCAGGAAGACAGCAGAGAGAGAACAAACAATTGAAGCAAACATCTCTCTCAAAGCCATCTCAGCAAAATATAAAAGAACAGTAAATCAAACAACAAGAGATTGTTGGAGGGAAAAAACAGAAAACCTGAATTTTGACAGGGATGGAAACAAACTATGGAAACTAGTGAAAGCCATGAACAATGAAGGACCTAGAAACAAACAAATAACAATTAAACAAGGAAATGCCTTGCTTACAGGCAAAAAGGCTGCAAATGCACTAATGGAACACTATGCAAATGCAAACCACATTGATATTACAACCGAACAGAAGAAAGCAATCAAAGACAAACAGATACATCATAGAACTACAGAGACAGCAGCAGAATATATGATGGCAAACCTAACAATGGAAGAAATGGAACAGGCAATGAATACCCTAAAAATGAAGAAATCACCAGGAAAGGATGGAATCACAAATGAAATGCTAATAGGACTAGGCACCAAGGCAAAAAAGAAACTACTAGCAGTCCTAAATAACAGCTGGAAGAGAGGAATAGTCCCACAGGCATGGAAGGAAGCTATACTAATACCAGTCCCAAAGAAGGGAAAAGACCTGGAAGAACCAAATGGCTATCGACCTATCAGTCTACTTAGCTGTGTAGGAAAATTAATGGAACGCATTATCAATGGCAGGTTAACATGGCATCTGGAAGAAAACAAACTCTTAACACCACACCAAGCAGGATTCAGAAAATACAGATCCACTGAAGATCAAATAACCTATATAGCTCAGGAAATAGAGGATGCCTTCCAAGAGAAAAAGCACACACTAGCAGTCTGGATAGATTTAGAAAAAGCATTTGATAAAGTATGGAAGGAAGGACTGAAAGTAAAACTGCAAAACATGCATGTTTGTGGAAAAATGTATAAATGGATCAGCCACTACCTTGAGAACAGAACTGCCAGGACAAAAGTACAAGGACAAACAAGCAAAATGATGCTGCTGGAGCAAGGTGTCCCCCAAGGAGGAGTTCTTTCACCAACATTATTCCTAGCATATATAAATGACATCACAGAAAATTTTCCAGCCAGAGTACACACATCCTCCTTTGCAGATGACCTAGCCATATGGACATCTGAAGAATATATTAGTACAGCAAACAGCAGAATACAGCAAGCCTTATTAGCGCTAGAGGACTGGTCAAAATCATGGCTAGTGAAGATAAGTGAGGAGAAAACAACATGCACAGTGTTCTCCCTCTCAAATAAAACTCAGCAACCTAAGCTGGTATTGAATGGAAAAATATTGCGCCATGAAGAAAATCCAAACTATCTAGGAGTCACCTTTGATCGTCGCCTGACATGGAAAACACAGTTGAGAAAAATCGAACAAGAGCAAGGCAGAGAATGGCAATCATGAAAAAGCTTGCTGGTACAACGTGGGGAGCAGATGAGAAAGTTCTCAAGAAGTTATATACTGGACGGGTGAGGCCAGTACTGGAATATGGCATTGCAGCTTGGGCAACAGCAGCTAAGTCAAACTTTAACAAAATAAGTAGAGTCCAAAACCAAGGAATGCGAATCATAACTGGAAGCCTGAAGACAACGCCTATTAATGAACTAGAAAAGATCACTTGTTTACAACCAATGCAGGATAGAAGAGATAGCAGAGCCCAGCAACAAGCAGAAAAATTTAGAAGATTGACAGACCACCCTATGTACAACAGATTTAATGGTTTTGGAAAGGGAAGACTGAAGCGTAGCAACTTTGTAGAAACTGCAAAACGAAGGATTAGGGCAGATCCTATACTTAACATATCAACAGTCAAGCCCATACACAATGCACACAAGTTCCCAGCTTGGAGACAGCAGCAACTGCCTGAGATGATAGAAAACATTCCTGGTATTGAGAAAAAGAACACTCAGCATGAAACCGAAAGAAGAGAAATAACATTAAACTACATAAAAGAACATTACCCAAGCAGGAATTGGACCCATGCATATACAGATGGATCAGCCAAAAATTCAATAGAGAATGGAGGAGGAGGAATTCTCCTAAATTTAAAAAATGGAGTGAAAAAAACACATTCAATGGCAACTGGAAAATTTTCAAGTAACTTCAAAGCGGAGGTAGAGGCTTTGAAAACTGCAGCAGAAATGCTCCTGATGGAGGAAAATAAAGAGAAGCAAATAGCTATCTTCACAGATGCAAAGTCAGCTGTCTCAATACTCAAGAGCAATAACAGCACAGAACTAACTGACCTAAGAGCAGCACTCCATGGTCTATGCCAGAAATCCAAAAAAGTTGTAATACAGTGGATCCCATCACATTGCAGTATACCTGGAAACGAAGAGGCTGACAGACTGGCAAAAGAGGGCGGACGACTACCACAGCCTGACATAGACATAACCTATAATGAGGCAAAGAGGTTGATAAAAAGCACTTATAGAACCAAATGGGAATCTGAGCATCCAGGCCATCAGAAGGATGACGCATATTACAAACTCGACCGAAGAGAACAAGTAGCAATCTTCAGACTCCGCACAGGACATAACAGGCTGAAATACCACTTGTTCAATAAACTAAAGATAGGAGATACTGATGAATGTAATTGTAGAACTGGAAAAATGACAGCAAAACATTTGCTGCAGGATTGCCCAACGTATGCAGAACAGAGAAAGATATTTTGGCCCACACCTGCTTCATTTGAGGACAAGCTCTATGGAGATATCAACAAGCTCAAGTTGACCGCAGCTTACTTTAACTACATACAGGTTGACATTTAAAGGTGCATGAAGACCCAGAGGCATGAAATGGAATATTGCTTGGATAGCAAATCCATTATGTGGGAAGTCCAAATCGAAAGCTCGCTGTGTGGGCTTCATAAAAGGTGGAAAAGTGTCCTAGTGGCACGAAATGGAATATTGCTTGGATAGCAAATCCATTACGTGGAAAGTCCGAATCAAAAGCCCATTGTGTGGGCTTCATAAAAGGTGGAAAAGTGTCCTAGTGGCATGAAATGGAATATTGCTTGGATAGCAAATCCATTACGTGGAAAGTCCGAATCGAAAGCTCACTGTGTGGATGTCATCTGCAGACTGCATACTTCTGGTTTCCGGAAGAACAGCCTATGGTGAACGGAAGGCCCAATATACGGAAGTGAGGCTAAGCAGCCATGTGCAGGACGTGACGATTCCTTGGGTGAGCCCAGTACCAGAGCGCTATGTATCAGCTCTGCAAGTATGGAAGCCTCCTTGGATGGCGGGGAATGCCCATGGTCTGCCCCTGCCTTCCCTTGAGGGCTGACCAGGATCTTTGGCTGTTCTATATGGACCAGCTGGGATGGGGGATAACACCACAACAGTGAGAGTCAAACGTCCTAAGAAACCCCCGGGAAGGTTAACCCGGTCAACAAATGCCCGCAGAAGTCGGATGTGTCGGCCTAACGGCGCAAGAACGCAGCTCTGCTGTAAACAGGCACAACGCAATCACATCCGAAAAAAAAACTCCGGATGAACGAAGAAGAAGAAGAAGAAGAAGTATACATATTATTGGCACCTTGCCTTCTTGAAAGCCGCCAGTTTGTTATACTGGGCTCGAACAATTTTTTTTTTTTTTTAAACAGGCATAATAACTGCACGTTTATTGCCTGGCATATTTCGCTGCATCTCGTCAGGTACATACTGCATAAGTCACACAACATAAAATAAAATAACTAGATAAATCCCTCAAGCTGTGCTTGTCGTTGTGTCCGTCAGAGCTGTACCAGGCACGACGGACATTCTGAAACTACCTAGTTAGAGCTGTTCCGAACAAGAGCGGCATTCGGAAACTAGGTAGTCAGAGCTGTTCCTAGCACGAGGGACATTCGGACGAGACATTTCACTCGGACGTAAATGCGTAGTGCCAAATTTATTTTGCCACCCGTAGGACGGCACTTCCGGCTTCGGCGGGCATTTTTTAAATGAGGTTAGCCTTCCTTGGGTTTCGAGGCACGTTAGACTTATTGCTGTGATGTCGCCCACATCTCAACTGGTCAAGATAGAACGATCAACGACATCGCGGTCGACCCTCAAGGGAAGGCAGGGGCAGACCATGGGCATTCCCCACAATCCAAGGAGGCTTTCATAATTGCAGAGCCGGCACATATTGCTCTGAGACTGGGCTCACCCGAGGAGTTGCCTCGTCCTGCTCATGGCTGCTTTAGTTCCTCACTTCCATGTGTTGGGCATCTCGCTTGCCACTGGTCGCTCAAGCACACATCAGGAGCGGTCAGTCTGCGGGCGACATCCACTAGGTAAGCTTTCGCTTCGGACTTCGGTCTACGCAATGGATTCGCTAGCCGTGCGTTCCATTTCGTGTTGTTGAGACGTTTTTCCACCTTTGTCTCCACTCTCTATTAGTTAGATACAGTTTTCGTAACCATTTCATTCGACTGGGGCACTTATTCAACCTTTTAGTACTCGCCCACGAGGTAGGCTACATGTGCTGCCGGTTCAGCACCTTACCTCCGTACATCAGTGAGCGAACGGCCAGGCCCTCTCATCCGGGGATCCCTCATATCCCCCAGCTGAGAGCCTTCGGACAAGTATCTGAACTGGGCATGTAGCGTGCTCAGTATCTCGCCTCCATTTTTCGGTAGGTAAGTATCGGCCCGGCTCTCTCATCCAAGGATAGTAGCGTAGAGGCGTTCAGCTACATCTCTCAGATGGAGGCTTTGTGTAAGTGTCTGGACCAAGTGTGTGGATTCGTGCGCCTGAGTTTAAATTTTGACTGCTATCCTCAGTCTACCTGCAGAGCAGCAGGTTGTGTCTCTCTTAGTCTGGTCCCCATCCCAAGAGCTGTCCAATATGTAGTTTATATCCATTGGCACAGCGCTTGGGATCAGTGGGACACTCAAGCTCCCCCACCGCGGCAAGGTGGAGATACATCGGGGGAGGTAATTCATTTCAGATGTTTCAACTTATTTTTACATCCCTATTTGGTATACTATCTGGACAAGTAACGTTTCCATTATTTAGAAGTGTGATTGTGTAACTACTTTCTTCTTTAAAATGGTTTCTCACAACTGACACCCATTTCCAGTTCTGCGGGCTAGATATCTAGAGTGTCTTCTGGGGTGTACACGGGACACATCCTAAGAGATACATCCTAGCTTTACCAACGATTGCCTACAGGCTCAAGGTGCATCAGGCTTTCATATCTCCACGTACTCACGGATAAGGAATAGTTTCTACAAGAAGCCCAGGACACAGATAAAGGCCACCGGCTGATATGAGGAAATCGTGGATGACTCAAGCAGAAGACAATCAGAGAAGAATGTATGGTTAACAATTTTGGGAGAGGAGAGAAGTGGGTCAGAATGCTAGAGGAAATGCCAGACCTGTATAGGGTCACAATCACATTGGATCAAGAGTGCAGCGATTGATTACCAGCGCTGAATGGGAGGTGCAACGACTGATACACGACAGATCATACTCAGGGGACGTAATCATCTACATCAGGGATGGGGAACCTTTATTCAGCAAAGGGCCGTTTGGGCATTTATATTTTATAGCGTCATTGGCGGGGCATACAAAATTATCATCTTAAACATCAGCCAGCTTGGGAGGTCAGCATGGCCGAATGGATAAGGGCGCTTGCTCTTGAACTTCCGATGTTCTGATGCCGACGTAGCGGGTTCAACCCCTACATCGGTCACATGGTCTAAAGTGTTGACTTCTCGTCCTTGACTTAAAGACGTACATTACAAGTACCTCTGAAGTTGGAATGCGAGGAATACAGGTAATAGGGAAAGCTAATCCACACCAAAAATCAGTCCAGTGCACTAGAAGTAGTTGCATATGTATGGACTGCACTTGAGTTCAAAGGTGAGTGAATGAAAAAAAAATTAAAAAAATTAGCGAGCTACATTTGGTCAAACATTTTGCTCACCCGTAATGTGATGGGTGGAACCATTTCTGTTTTGTGGGGCATGTGATGTTAGCTGGCATTGATGTTGCTACTAGAATTATTGATAATTGTTTATAAAATTCCTAGATTGATTGAATTTCGCATCCCACTTGTGGTTCCCTTAGCAGGACCAGATCAACGGATTTTGCAGGCCTTATACGGCTCGCTGGCTGAACGTTCTCCCCATCATCCGACTCGACGCGCTATAGAGATCAAGTCGCATTATCGGATAACGCAGAGGATGCCTTGCGTTAAAAGTGCCGCGCAGAGACATGCGCTATATGCAGCCGGGAAGAAGAAGGTAGAGGCGAGGAAGGCCGCTACGACTGCTGAACCTAGATCTACGAGCAGCAGTCCGGCTCCTACACCAGATGAAGCCGTCCCAGTTGATGAAGAAACCACAACTCAAGCCAGCAGCAGCCGGGAAGTTCAAACCAGCTCCAAGACGATGCAGCCCAATCTTCCGGTGACCTCCACATAGGAGGTAACAACAGCAACATCTTAGGACTTCACCGGCAGAATACTGCTAAAACAGACAAGCGTGGGAGAAGCGAAACTGTCGGCGCTACCAACAGACAAGATAATCAGTCTGTTTGAAAACGAGCTGGGAAGACACAGCATCAACCAGCTGCGCAAGACTTCTGATGGAGTAGTGGTCTCCATCAACAAAAATCCAAAGACCACAGCACTGATACAGAAGATCGCACGAGATGAGAAAGCCGACATCAAGCTTCACCATGGCATCTTATTGGAAGCCAGCCGACACAACATGATAAAACGATGGGTCATTAAACGAGTCAAGACCCATCTCACCAACGACCAGATCAGAGAGTTGCTGACAAGAGAGAACCACAAACTTAAGATCACCAGCGCCGAGAGGATCATTGGAAAGAACAACATTCCCTCTACTGTCGTCGTCGTAACATCAGAAGACCGACTGATCCCTCAGTACATCAGATGGGACAAGAGAGACCAAGTTCCAGAGCACTGCATACCAAGAGTGCAGCAGTGCTCTAAGTGCCAGAAGTTTTGGCACATCCGTGCCACCTGCAAGAGTGAGGTTGAGGTTTGCAGATACTGCTCTGGACCTCATCCATACAGCCAGTGCCAGCATGCAAAGATAGACAAGGACTTCAGGAGGCCTAACAATAACAGAAAATGCGCCAACTGCCTCCGCAACCACGGCGTCTGGTACCTCGGCTGCCCCAGCCACCAAGACAGCAAAATAGCCATGAAAATCGCCATCAAGTCTAACCTACCATGTAAGGAAGCCAGGAGGCAGTACGAGGCGACCAACCGACTCACCTAAAATGACAAAGTGCAACTGGAAGGCCAACTGAAGGACCTGAGAACACAGTTCAAAACCATGGAGGAAGGAAAAGTCAAGACGCAAGAAACACAGATAACAACCGCTCAGCGCATCCTGGATGAAACAAAGCAAGTCCAGAAGATTGAGCAGGATGTCGCTCGAATGGCTGCTATACAGGCTGAGACAGAAGAAAGGCTATTAAGCAGGGAGGACGAAGAACACAAGAAGCAAGAAAATCAGATAACATCCGTTCAGCGCATCCTCGACGAAATGAAGCAAGTGCAGCAGAAGATAGAACAGGATGTCGCTCGAATGGCTGCCATAAAGGCTGAGACGGATGAACAGCTATCTAACATACAAGATGTGAAACAAAAGACAGAAGACACTTTTGATAAGATATTCGAACTGCTCAAGATCCAGACAGCCACACCCGAACCAGAGGATACAAAGGCACAAACAAAAGAAGAAGCAACAGAGGAAGAACGATATCGCTCACCACCAAGATCCGACTGGCGAACGCCGAAAAGATTTGAAGGCAACTCACGACGGGGAAATAGGAGGAACACCAGGAGAGACGACAACTGGTAAAACTCCCTGAAGGAAACAGCACCATATGACGGGGTGGATACCCAATTACTTCAGGCCTCAACAAGTGCGTGACTCTGTCTAGACATGAAATACCTGATCAAGAAAGTAACGAACGCAATCAACCCATCAGAAGCCGGGAAGCTGACAACAAGCAGCCCAAAGTACGAAAGAGAAACTTCAAGCTTCACCATAGACACCCTACATAGCCAAGTCGAAACCCGAAGGCTGAAAGGGGGTACTCGTACCAAAATTTTGATTGGATTGGACTGGACGTTCCCCATCCCTGACCTACACAGATGGCTTTGTGCTAAGAGGCATAGAAAGAAATGTCAAGGGATTCAGAGCGAAGGTTAATGGTCAGTGTTTAGTGCAGGAGAGCCTGGCATATGACATTACATTTCTAGTCTGAGAATGGAGGTGGAGCCAGTCACTGTGGATGGAAGACAAACAGCATACACATGTCATGATAGTAATGAACTCAAAGTGCATATCGAGAAGGGTGGAGACAGGCATGCTTCATACAGAGTGGCATGCTTCAGTTCAGAAATTAAAGATGGGGAGAATCCGTTGGATTTTTTGAGGACTGTCTAGAGCAGGGGTGGCCAACACGAGGCCCGCGGGCCGCATGCAGCCCGCTGGTCGTCATGTTGCAGCCCGCGGAGTGGGAAACTACGATGTGGTCGAAGCTGTAGCACGCTTGATTGTTTACTTTAATTTAACGAAAAAATTAGGTGCGTGGCCTGGCAGGAAATATTATTTCTGAAATTTGGCCCGCCTGCTGAAAAGGTTAGCCACCCCTGGTCTAAAGTCTAGACAACCAGTTATCTTCCAAGCCAATAAGGAATGAGAATCTAATAAAACACATGTAGTTTTGGTGTTTAGTCTTGGATTGATGGGACCAGCTTCTTGTTTTGGTGATGGAGTGAACATTAAAATGTTGTACATCCAGGTGCTGTTTGAGTTATTTTCACTTGCCTTATGATGCTCTTGTATCACCAAGAAACCATATACACAGGTACTGCACTAGAACAAGTTTGTGACGATAAATTACCTTGGTAACTCAAGCATACTAGGATTTGGCTAAAATATTCATCATCGAAAATAGGTGCAATAAGGCAAACCAACTCATTGGAAAAATGACACCAATACTAAAGAACAAACATGTATCAATAACTACTAAGAAAGCACTTTACAACACAATCTTTCTACCAACTCTATCTACCAATGTCAAACCTGGACAATGACAGAAAAAGAGAAAAGAAAAATCACAACAGGAATGAGATTCCTGAGAAGAATACTCAACGTATCAAGAAGAGATAAGATCAGAAATGAAGAAATCAGGACTAAAGTGGGGGTTAAAGCAGCACTAGATTTTATTAGAAAGCAGCAAGTGAAATGGTTTGGCCATGCAAGTAGGTTACCAGTCAACAGCATATCACAACAAGCAATGATGTACATACCAGATAAATACAGAGGAAGAGGCCGACCACGTAAACGTTGGATGGAGGGAATAGCAGAGTCCATGGGAATATCGATATATGAAGCCCATAATCTGGCACTCTGACGATGTTTATACTTCACCTCGACACCGCAAGGTACAAGAGGAACATGATGAGATGATGAGATCTTCTTCTTCTTCTTTCGTTCGCTTGAAATATGTCTATAACTGCAGTGCTGTCTCTTGTATGAATTGAACTGTCTTTTTCAGTTCACACAGCGGTCCATAGAGTTTATCTTCCACTGTCGTCTCTCTAGGCCAGAAGGTTTGCCTAGATATGTTATATTTTGGGCAGTCTTGGAGTATGTGCTCTGCTGTCTGCGACGCCAATCCACATGTACACATGGCTGTTTCACCAATCTTGAATTTTGTATACATGTGGTTGCGTAATCTATTGTACCCTGTTCTGAGGCGCAGAATAATGACTTGTTCTGGTCTATCCATAACGTGGTAGTCATCTTGAGCAGGTTTTGGTGGCTTTCTGACTGATTTGATCATTCTTTTCTTTTGGTGGTATGTTACAGGCACATCAGGCTGTTCTTCTTTGGCTCCTTCCTTAGCCAATTGATCAGCTCTGTCGTTCCCGGGTACTCCACAGTGGGATGGTATCCACTGTATGGTGACCTTATGCTGACTGCTTAGTTCAGAAAGTAGTGTCCTTAGTACTGGCAATTTCCCAGACAGGAGAGCCTCGAGTACTGATTTTGCATCTGTCAATAGCACCACAGGTTGTGTACCATTGCTGGTATTTAGTAATTTCTCTGTTGCTATCTTGATTGCCTCAATTTCAGCATCGTAGTTATGGCAGTACTTTCCTGTCGGTACTCTAGCTGTGTCCCTGGTATTATTTGGGTATTTTATGTACACTCCCACTCCTCCATTTCGAACAGCATTTTGTGCTGACCCATCTGTGTAGACTCGGATCCAGAGGTCCTGTGGGTATTCTTCATCAAGGAAGCTGAGAGTGGCTGTTCTGCGCTGCACACTGTTCTGATCTTCCTTGTCAAATATTCCTCTCACTTTTGTCTGGATTTGTAATGATAGTTTATGCTCATCTTTCCATGGAGTTCGCTCTGGAATAGTTGTTAGGGGGATACCAACTGTGGGCAGATCAGTAGTTTCTCTGCAAAGTCGTTTGGCTTGGTGGATAAAACTACTTCTTTTCAACCGCCCCATAGCTAGGCTTTCAAATCTGTTCTTCATAGGGTGGCCTGGCAAGCTGAGGAACTTTTATGCTTGTATTAGCGTTTTCGTATCTCTGCGCTCACTCAGTGCTTGTGTCCTCCCCATCTTCCCCATTTCCACTATAGGGGTTGATCTCATCCCTCCTGTGGTGACTCTAAGTGCTTGATTTTGCACTTTGTCAAGCTCTTGTAGAGTGGTTTTTGCTGCTGTCGTGGAATGCCGCCGTAACATCCCAGAATATTTTTCTCGGTCTCCAAATTTGAGAGGCCAAATTGAGAAAGAATGAATTAATCACGCTACTCCACGGCTATTTAGTCATGAGGTAAGATTATTCACAAAAAGCCTCTAGCCATGATGTAAGCTTGCAAAACCTGCAAGTAAACAAACCACCAGGAATGGCTTTCTATATGGGAAGTTAATTTGGCACCAGTACCGGTCACCCCCAGAGGTTATCAATCAAGCCAGACGGGAGGGCAGACTCAGGGGACTGAATGGTAATTAAAACCAACCAGGCATGACGCAAGCAAACCTGGTTTACCAACAGAGTTGTAAACTGGCAGCTGACCATGAGAACCTAATTGCTACTTTGACATGACACCTGATAAGCAGAGGTGCAAGGTGTGAAATCACTGATAAGACTAAGGGGGCTAATAATGGTCAGACCCACAGGTGTGAAGGCTAGTGTGCATGCAGAAAGAATTTTTATGACTGGACAGACTTGGAGATAATGGCAATTAACGTCAGGGGGAGATAAGAAGAATTTATGACGGGAATGCCAAGGAGATAATACTGTCTGCTTGACTCAGCTTAAATAAGGGTCCCTAGCCTGTTTTATGTTAGAAAATGTTTGACTTCAGAACAGGTGAGACAGCCAGCTCAATGTTTTTAGTCATATGTATGATTCTTATGTTGCTAGATTTCACTAGGAGAATTATTTCTTAGTAACTAGTCCCTTAGTAAGTCTCTTAGTTTCTTAGATGGATGGACCGATTTTCAGTCTATATCTGATCTAGGTTATTTCAAGAACTATCTTTGGCGTAGGTTACTTGAGTGTTCTTTCTAAGTTCTGTGTTCAATATCATTGTGCTTTAAGTGTTACTCTTCTGAGAAGTAGAAACTTATGGAAGGCAGGTCTTGTCTAGATATACTTGAGGTGTCGTAGCAGATGCTTGCCACCTCTTTCTAAACTAGACTAGTCTCTTTTTTGGTGTGTGCATTTGTTGTACAGATTATAGTCAACTGACTATTTATTTAATTCTTACAACAGCAGTAACTAAGTGGGGATTAAACCGGGCAGCTCAATAAATATGGCTGGTCTGTGTGGTAACTTCAATTAGACTTGTTGTATATCTCATTTTGTAGCTATACAATATTAGTACTCATTAATAATGCCTGATGCTATTATGTTGAGTATCATTAGATGTCCATCTTGAAGTAATATAATGTTTACGGATATGTTGGATGTATGTATGTGTAATTTCATAAACTAACTAGTGCATTATGCTATGATGTTAAAGTATCATAATATGTCTAGTTTAATCAATATGTTTATGTGTATTGGATGTTTGATATATTGATTTGTCATATGCAAACCTACCAATATGAAGTGTTATGCTATTGTCTGCGCATTGGCACATTGGCCAACTGATTGTGTTGGAAGCAGAGGTGTAATGGTACAGACATTACCCACAATTGGTATAGGGTATATGGTGCTAAACTTTCTCAGTGTATTGTGGGCGTGCGTCCACGGTAATGCATGGAAACCTGGCACAGCTACTGGTCACGGCTTGTAAGCCCGGATGACCCGGCATTATTATAATACCATTACCGATCCCTGTGAGCTGCTAGACCAACTTTGGACGGAGCGGCTGTATGACACACAATTTCTGTATTAGCGACATGGACATGGGGCGACAGAAATGTAATCATTACAGGCGTGTGAGACAATTGAAAAGCCCGTCCCAGACTAAAGACAGTAGGGAGAAGGAGGATGGTGAACGCAGTAGAGCTGGAAGATAAACTTGGCCAGACTGGTCATTGTATATGTTTGTGTTATGATATGTTTTAATTAGGATTGCGCTGATGTAGAATTAGATATAACACATTCTTCACTTTCTTTCAAGCTCTCACAAGGAGCACCTATGTTGTAGATCTCAAGGACGAGTGAAGACTAGGAGTGTCAGGACTGACAGGATCGTCAGAATACCGGCAAGCTGTTTCTTTTGTTGAGTCTACTGGAGAGTGGGGATCTGGACCACAGTTCCAGATAGATGAAGTAACAAGTAAAGTTACGTAATGTTTCTCATCACAATATGTTATATGATTTCATCATCCTCATATTAAAAACCATCAGATGTCTATGATTAGTAAATAAATGTTGTAATATTGTAACTCATAGTTCTCTCGTTATATTTTAATTCCAATTGTGCATACGTGTTGTTGTGTACATTGGTGGGGGTTCACTTAGACACCAAGGAAGGGAGCAGTCAGGGAGAAAAACCTGTACTGAGATAGTCGTCTATACTAATATATTTAGACTTAAACATCTATCTTAGCTAATCTTCTCTTTCCCATTCCTTGGCGAATATTCAGCAGTTCATTTCATTTTGTAACGAGCCACTTGGAGCTGTTCGTTGGATATTCATGGGCTTAATCTGTACTTCAGCCATATAGATTTTGTCCCTAGTCAGTTTCTGACTATTTAGGGTTGCTCGCCAGTGAATAATATTTTCATCTAGCCGGTGGGGCACCCCGACTTATGACAGCTGCCGAACACCATGCAGTTGACCCGTATTCCAGGTGTGGTCGTATGCTCTGTTGATAAACTTTGCTAAGTATTTTCCCACTGGCTCCCCATGTGGTTCCACTTAGCTTTCTCAGGATGGCTATTTTCCTTCTGGCTTTTGCTACTGTTTTGTTGATGTGCTTTCTCCACGTCAGCCTGCCATCAAATGTTACTCCAAGGTATGTTGGTTCTTTAACTTCTCGTAGGGGTGTTCCATTTATCTGGATGGTCCCTGCCTTTTGTTTTGGAGAGAGGGTAAATAGGGTGCTGCTGCACTTGTCAGTGTTTATGCTGACACACCATCTATTTGCCCATGCAACAAATGTATCTACAGCTCTTTGTAGCAATCTGGTGGCCACTGATGCATGTTCATTTGTGCTCCATAGAACCAGGTCATCGGCATACATTGCGGCTTTAATTCCATGCGGTAGATTAGCAACGAGATCATTGATGAAGATTAGAAAGAGTGTGGGGGCCAATACTCCGCCCTGGGGAACTCCGTGACGCAGTAGTACTTTCTTGCTCTTTAGTCCGTCTATCTGTACTCGGGCTCTTCTGTTGTGCAAGTATGCTTTCACCCATTTGTACATTCTTTCATTGACTTTGCAGTTTCTCAGTTTATTCATCAGACCTTCTTTCCAGACTTTGTCAAAGGCTTTCTTCAAATCTATCCATGCCGCAAGCACCAGCTTCTTCTCTTGGAATGCATCCTCAATTTCTTGAGAGAGGTAGTGTCACTTGTTTTCGCGGGAGGAATGTGGAATCAACAAGCACATCTTCAAACTTATTATCTGTTGGGATTATTGACTGACTTCTGTCTACACTCCTCCCTTCTGTCTTCCCTTCCATATATCTATTTCTTTCACTCTCTCTGTTATTCCCTCAACACATACTCCGACAACAGTTCCTTTCAACGATAAATAAAAGATTTATTAATAAAAACTATGTCTGGTGTATGTATGGACTGTGTAAGCGTAGTTGATAGTGTATTCTATTGTTGGTGCAAGAATGAACTCTGAATGTCTAGCAGCGGTGTCACATCTCGCCCAATCATTTTGCAAAACCACAGGACAGCACATCAAACAGGAAAGATCTCACCCTGGATGATACGTATGCTTGAGTCTGACGGTAAATCCATTATTGAATGAAACAAAACTGTTCACCACTGGATCACTGTACAGTAATAATATTCCAGTAAGTTTATGCCTTTGCCCGAGTCTGTTTCATGAAGGTAATTATCCAACATCGGAAAAAACCACATCACCACAGTTCGGCATATTGTCGTTAATGAGTAGCAATGTTTTTACTTGTCTATTCTTTCTTTACTAGGCATACAAGACGTATGTAGTTTTATTTTGCTTTGCTTTCTGCAAACTTATATTACTTTTTTCCTTATTACTTTGGTTATCTGGATCTTCTTTTTCAAAGTTCCTTTAAAAGTATAGTTTATTTCTTATTTGATCCTGTCTAATTTATTACTTGGTTTATTGGGGTATTTGCTCTCCCCACAAATGAAATGCCGTGAGTTTTTGAACAACGCTTTTTCCAGCACACAAGAAGTATGTGTCTATCTTCTCTGCTATATCCCGATGGGAGTTGGAACCTGTGAAAAGTATAACAGATCCAGTGATAAGCGTCCGCCACTTACTACTACTTATGCAAATGTCCTTCTCCAGCCATAATGACAAGGCTTCCGAAGTAAACACCCACATAAGACATATGAATTCACCAAAGTCTAAACTATTCCCCAATAGAAAGCAATGGTAAACGCTATGCACACACATCTATTTTCCTATGCTAAAACTATACTCTAATATTAGGTTTACCTTATATATATATATATATATATATATATATATATATATATATATATATATATATATATATATATATATATATATATATATATAATTAATGTAAGTCCCCGAATCGAAATTTATCCGCACATAAGCACTCTATCCCATTGTAAGGGAGGATATTTCTTTTCATTACGGGACACATAAATCCATCTTTCCGTCTAGTTTGGTAGCACACTAAACAGAAACCCCATGTTCTGCTATTTATAACGAGTGTCCCATCCCCCGTTGATTGTTTGATCTACAATCAAATTTGCCGTATCCTTCCCATCAAAAAGCGGTGAAATCACGTAGTGGTTAGTTGTTCGTTTCTCTCCGTTGTTACGCTGTTCTTCCGTTCATCGCTGGTCGCACTTCAAAGAAATCTATGCTTTGATCACCGTCTTTCTGTTCCCAGTTTTTCTGTCCGTTCGTTTTCCCGTCGGCCGATACGAGCGGCAGCCACTGACCTCGGCACGTACCTGTATCCTATTTTTTCTATTCGGAGGTCAATGATCTTTACTTTATTCCTCCTCTCAGAATGAAGTACACAATTGTTAACCCTCCTCCTTCATTTCATTTTGATATGTAAGTTATCCAGGAATCACTAAACTGCAGTTTTTCCGTGACAGGTAGGTTGTCTGATCTTCCGTAGAGTAGCACTGCCTAAAGCCAGCCTGCTGTGGCACAAGGATGTTTTTACTTTCAATGTACCACTGCAGTCTGTGATTGATGATGCGCTCCAGTGTTTTGCAGAGACAGCTGGTGAGGCTAATTGGTCTGTAGCTAGAGGCAATGGAACTATCTTTCCCTGATTTTAGGAGGGGTATCATGATTGCTTCTCTCCAGGCTTGTGGAACACTGCCTAAGGTCCAACTGTTATTGAAGATCTGCAACAGCTTTGCTTTGGCCTCTGTTCCTAGGTTCCTGATCATTTCATTGGAGATACCATCAGCTCCTGGTGACTTTCTCATTTTCAGTTTTGATATGGCTAGCTCCAGTTCGCTGATTGTGATGGGTGCCTCCAGAACCTCATGTACTATTTCCTTCTGTCCTGTATGTTGCCGTTTCTCTTGAATCTCTTGTTGTTTCTCTGGACTGATTTTGATATTGTTATCTTGTGCGAATGAGTCCGCAAAATGGTCAGCTGCTTGCTTTCTTGTTAAGATGTTTCCATCTTTATGTAGTGCAATTTTTGAGTTTCTCCCTGTGCCCTCATCGTTAAGTTGTTTTATTAGCTTCCACAATTTCCTTGTGTCTCTTTCAAAGTTCAGAGACTCTGTTTTTTCCTGCCAGCTTTTCCGTCTAGCCTGCAGCTTGGCCCTTTGAAATTTGGCTTTTGCATGCTGGAATTTATTGTGGTGCTCTTAGCTGGGTGTGGCCTCTGCTTGCTTTCTACATACTTCCACATCATTATGCAACTGTTCCAGTTCACTACTCCAGTAGGGTTTATATTGTTTACGGGCTCCTCTTGGTACTGTTTCTCGCGCTGCCTGTAGTATGCATTTCCCAAACTCTTCAACTACTTTATTTATGTCTTTCTCAGTGTTCAGGTTTCTAACCAGTATGCTGGTGCGATGCTTGTACACTGCCCAGTCTGCTTTCTTGTAGTTCCACCTCGAGAGGGTGCTGCTTTCACTTACAAGCTCATTTTCTACAGTTAGAAAGACTGGTCGATGGTCACTGCCACCTAGTTGTTTCCCAACAATTCGTGTAATGTTCCACTCCAGGTCTGGTGAATGAAAAGCCAGGTCAGGTGTAGTTGTAGAGTGCCATGATCTCGAGTAGAAAGTATGTGGGTCGGACGGCTTGTTAACCAAGATGAATCTATTCTCATCCTGCCAGTCTTCCAGTCTCTCTCCTCTCTGGTCCATGTGATCATAGCACAAACTCTGCGAGTGGCTGTTGAAATCGCCGCACACAATCATTTTTTCTGTTAATGGTAGTGTGTCCAGTGCCTGTGGACGGTCACTTGGACAGTAGTAATTGATCAGATGTAGGTCTGTATAGCCTGTTTTAAGTTTAAGTGTCTGATACTCAGCCCCTTCCATATAGACTTCGATTTGGGAAGCAGTGATGTTATTTTTTACAAGGGTAAGTATCCCACCTTTTCGCCTGTCCTTTCGGTCAGATCGGTAACACTGGTAGCCTCTGATTTTGAAGGCTATATTTTCGTTGATGTGAGTTTCTTGCAAGCAACATATGCTTACTATTTCTTTGTCCAGGATGTTTTCTAATTCTACTTTTTTGTTGCTGACTCCCTCCACATTCCAGTACATTATTTTAAGTCTTAGTTTAGTATGGCCAGCTGTTCTATTCTCATGTCCCCTGGCTCCACATGACATCTGAGAAGGACCTCCAGTAGTTGGGGTTGGACCCTTTCGAGACATAGGGCCCGGCACTGCACCTGCCTGGGGGTCCAAAGCAGGGCGAGCACCATAACGTTTAGCAGCAGTCGACATATTCCATTTTGCGTAATTGCGTGGCATTCTGATTTCTGTGGTGCGCCTCCTGGCTGGTTACCTCCGTCTTCAGCACATTTCCTTTGCTAGAGCAGACTGTGGTCTCACTCGAGTTTAGATGTGTACACACGCACACACGTGTCTGCACATGCATGTATGTGTATACACATCTAGAGCACACTGGTTATTTTCCGGCGCCAGATACTCGCCGTCGCCCTTTCTCCTGTTAGTTAAAACAGTTCCGCCACGTGAAGGCCAGGAGTTGCTGCAGAGGCTATGTATTCACGAGCCATTGGGGTATTTAAGCAATGTTGGGCGCTCACCCCAACACTGCGCCCCGGGTACATACAGCAATTTGGAACCAGATGATGAGGTGAGATTCATCTGCTAAATCATGACGTGAAAATGTTATAGCCTAATTGTCTGCTCAAATGGCCGATTGTCATCTCCCACAATTCAAGCTTGATAAAACCTGTACGTTTGTATGAATGTGAGACCGGGACAATGAACAGACAAGCTGGAAAAAAAAAATCAAATGGCAGCAGAGATGCGGTTTCTAAGGAAAATGTAAAGAATACTTTGTAACTGGTAGAAAAACAAATGAGGCAGCCCTTAAAGAAACATAAACTGATTAGAGAAATAATTGGACAGCAAAGACTCTTTGAGCATTTTATTACTAGAGACAAACTTAACAATTTAGCAACAACTGGCAAAACTTGATGGGAAAGAGAAAACAAGTAGACAAATACCTGAATAGCTATTGGGCAAGAGAACACAGCCTGAAACTGGTGATTGTATGAGATGGTGAACTGTGCCCAGTTTTGGTTAGCTCAAATTTAAATAATTTTTTAAAAATGTGTAGTTTTAAGAATGTTGTAGAAAGAAGATACAAATCCATCCTCCATAAAAAACACAGACCACAAAGATTTATTACTTATTACACAGATTTTCAACAATCATTGTATGTTATTTTAATTACATTTGCATTTTATGTGTATTTGTACATGTTACAAAAATAACTTAGCTTAAAAAATTAATTTTTTAATACGGAGTGATATATCAGTTATCACAGCTAAAATTTATTTATAAGATGAACCAGAACATGGAATGTCTTTCTGTGGTTTTCAAGAGTCATCTAGTATGCTGGCATATGCAGTATTTATTACAATGTCATATGTCAAGTTAGTAAACACAGCAAACATTAATAAAGGTGAACTATCCCAAAGTTTGAAATGTTATTGTTGAAAAGACTAGTCAATCTGATGGCAAATGGTAAGAACAATCACATGATTTGAGCAAAATATTCACAGAAAGTTACATAATGAGCACTGTTTTTATTCCACACTTTTGTTTGTTAGGCATAAATGGTACCACACAATGTTCTGTAACACAGGCCAGTGAAATGATGAGCTGCACATATGATGACTTTCAACTTTGCCCAGTCTTGATGATTCAGTGCTGTTAAACCTTTACAAACCCATCTTCACTGCTCATTCACTACTTATCAAGAAAGAAAGGCAGCCAATTCCAATACATAATAATGATCACATATTTAGATTCTCATTCTTCTTTATTTTAATTATCACATACCTATATTCTCACCCTACTCCATGTGATGATTACATCAAAACAGATAAATTCTTGTCTTAACCTAGATTAATCATCACATACTTAGATTTTCACCCTAATCTTATCAATCATCACATAATTATATTCACATCTTATTCTGCAAGAATGATTACATACTTAGATTCTCACCATACTCTATGCAGCTATGATTTTATTTAAGCTGGAGTCGAGCACTTTTACTTCAGAACTCTGATTAATTCTTCTTACAAATATTCAGCAGATATTTGTTCTCTATGTAATATCCACCACAGTAATTTAATTTTCTTCATGTTCTACACATAATTTCTCTTTTGCTTCTTACACAGAAGTTTTGGTTTCAGTTAGTAGAAAATGTGAATAAATAGTGGTTTCATTTGGTTGACAGTATGAAATTAAATTACAATAATTCATACATCTTAGAGGTTTCATTTTATTTCATCTTATATGCCACAGTCCATTTCAACACCTTCTACAATTGTAACAGTAAATATATTGCATTAAAATAGGAACCAGAAACAATTCCACATTTTCAAACATTGCTGAAAAGAAATTAATTAAAATTCATTATATCCTTAGACCTTGCCTTTGCAGCATAATTCCTCATCATCAAGTATTTCAACCCTTTGGCTGGTTGTGAAGCTTCCGGATCATTTCACTCCACAGTTGTGTCTGTCTGTCTGGTGCGGTTCTCTTTAACTCCATATATGTCTGCGTTGATAGATCTGTATATATATCTGTGTCGTAAATGATGTGTTTGGTCGAACCTTTCCTCGTCCCCAGTATTGTGCTCGCTAGTATTCTCTTTGGTGTTTTCTCATGTCTGAAGATGTGGCCAAGCCATGAGAATCTTCAGGTTTTGATTACTTTCAGAAGTCTTCTTTGTTCTGTTATATTTTCAAGAACTTGTGGAGAAATAAATGTTGAATATTTGTTTTTCACCAAAATCTGACTTGACAAGATCTTTGTGAAAGACAATGAAGACATTGTAAACGTAAAGGTCTTTGACCACCTGAGGGAGCACTGAAGATGCCACTATGACATGCTGCAGAAAATGTTGTCTTGATGTGGAAACTGGCAAAAGTGTTGTGGCAACATTCAGTCACAAGGTTTATATTCTTTCACTTCCACTACCAACAACGCTAGTAGAGAGGGTGCAGATGAGACTCAGTTCCAGTTCAGTGACTTGTCAGAGAATGACACTTCAGACATTTTCTGGATCTGATCAGATATGGACTCCTGCTGAAAACAGGCAAATTTTTCTTATGCATTTCCTTTAAGAATATTTCTTATGCTCAACAGCATATATTTTTCCATTGAAAATAATTTTATTAAAATTTGCTATTGCCAAATGAACCCCTTATTATTAAACATGCTAACGGAATGTATAGCTTTTCTGTTGAAGGCCAAATTAACAGCACTTTGAAGTAACTATGATCATTGATGAAAATAGCAGAAAAGAAAATACCAAGAATGGGTAAAACATAGCTTATACAGCATGTCCACCTCGTTATGGATCTGCAGCAACTGTAAAGACAGCTGATAGCAGTAAGCTATTGTGATGTGATTATCTGAAGTTAAAACGTGGACCAAAGTTACCACATGTCATGGTACCTCTTGACCGGAGCTGCTGGTCAGTAGCTTTCATTACTGACCATACAGTAAAATCTTTCATCTGAGAAGTGACTGCCATGGCACAGTAAAGTATAGATTTTTAAAATCTAGTAGAAATCTGTAGGAATATTTGCTGTGTGAAGTCCTCTCATATCTTCTGCACTCACTGACTGCAGTTTTGAAGTGTTTGCTACATTGATTCTAGTCCAGGTTTTACCGTTGTCAAAGTCACTGCGCTGCATGACTTTCTCAATGGTTTTGTTTAGTCTCACCTCACTAAGAGGAATTAAGCTCTCACTGTGAGCAGGTTCTTTCAGAGTAAGATTATCTTGAAAGTTTTTATTTTGTTAACTCTTTGATACAAGCAAATCTGGATTAGTGCAGACTTGAATGCTGCTGTTATCAACATCAATATTTTTATCTCTGCTGCTGTTTTCTCCTGAATTTAAACCATTTTCTAAATTGTTACCCGTTTCTGTCAAACATGATTCTTCTAACTTTTGCTCAGTCAAACGTGATTCTTCTAACTTTTGTAACTCTTGTATAATAACATCAATAGTTTTTGTACCTTCACCTGAACCAAAAACATTATCAATTCTTGTAGTTTTATCCCAGACTTTCACATTCTTGTATTTAAAATACTGAATCCTGTGTTTGGGGATAGCAAGTGCCTCATAGTCAACAGATGCCAAATTTTCCCAGGAGAAGAGTGAAAAACTTTGTTCTACAACACCTTGAAATCTATCAACATAACCAACAATAAAATCATCTTTTTCTAACATTTCATCCCAAATAATTCGTTTCACAACATCATCAGCTGTCTTCATAGACGGGAGCTTACTGTCAAGAATCTCATTTTCAGAGGTTACTCTTAATTTTTGTTTTTTATTCTTTTGTTTGCGGCTGTCATTAAATCTTTGGTTGCTGGTCTGAACAACTTTTCCTGGCTTCAGACCTAGTGCTTTAAAATGAGCTTCAGCCTCTGCAATAAGTAGTCTGATCATTTGTTGACCAGTAATCTCCCTTGCTTTTGATGTTAATAGCTGTGTTATAGAAGTTATGTTTTCTTGACTCAGAGATTCAGAGCGGATGGTAATTCCAGGTATGACTGCTGGGTAGGCAGCTGCAGGAGAGAAATATAAACAAAGAAACTATAAACAATGAACTCAGAAATGTGAAAGATAATAGAACAAACATGATACAAAAGATGGGACTGAACTATATATATATATATATATATATATATATATATATATATATATATATATATATATATATTTTTTTTTTTGCATATCCTTTACAGGACATTACTGTCAACACCAGCATCTTTCAGCTGTATGTTGATTTCTTGGCAAGACTACGCTCAGTAGTTTGCCATTGGTTTCTGAGCGGCCGGCTCACATACCCCGTAAGTTACCGATGCGATTCGAACCATGCTGATTCTCACCATCATCACGTTACCTGACGAGAGTATACGAGATTACGGAGAAAAGTCATAACCTCTAAGCCACGAAGCCGGCATATATATATATATATATATATATATATATATATATATATATATATATATATATATATATATATATATATATATATATATATATATCACTGCTCCTTTCCAAGTAATCTGTACCCATTCAATGCTGTTAAGGTAGTGTAGTACCAGTACTCATCCAGACAGTAATGTAAGGAATATTCAACATGGAAGACCAGAACAGTGTACAACTCAGAACAGCTACTCTCAGTTTTCTTGATGATGAATACCCACAGTACCATGAAGACACTGTAAGATACCATTGTGAATCTGCATAAATGGATCACCACAAACTGCAGTTAGAAAAGGAGTAGCGGGAGTGTATATAGAACACACAAAAACTGCCATGGATAAGGCCAGAGTACCAATAGTACAGTACTGTCCCATCTGTGATGCTAAAATCAAGGCAATAAAAATAGCAAAAGAGAACTGACTGTATACCTAACATGGTTCACAACCTGTGGTATTACTGACAGATGCAAAATTAGTACTTCTGGCACTGCGATTCTGAAAACTGTCAGTGGTACTATCTGCAGCAGGCAAGCAGCATAAATCCACCATACAACACCTGGAGTGCCCAGAAATGAGGAAACATCTGAGCAAATAATTTGTCTGTGCCTCAGAATATGACACAATTGACTCCACATCCAGATGTATATAACACTGAAAATGGGCAAATCAGCCATGTGCATATGTGGATTGTCACCACAGACAGCAGAGCACATACTCCAAGACTGGCCCAAATATGCCATATCAAGGCAAACCCAGACAAACATCAGTGGAAGCAAAGCTTTAATGACCACACAGTAAACTAAAACAGACAGTGAAGTTTATAAAAGAGACAATGCAGATGTAGACAATCTAGTTAAAGTGAAAGGAGGAAGAAGTAGTAGTAGAAGAAGAAGAAGAAGAAACTGCTTCAAGATGTTAAGACTAACAGCAAGAAGAATTGCACATTACACACAGCATACCAGGTAACTGAAACTTGATGGTAGCATCCATGTTTTCCGGCTGAACTGTAATCACTTGACTAAAGTCTTCAGTACCGGAACATACTCTACATCTGTTAAGAAAAGCTGACTTGATGGAGCAAGCCTCATCTAGTTGTTCATCACTAACATTTTCAGTCATAGAAGAGATTGGGCTGTTATTTAGAGCCATTTTTGTGTCAAAGTTTCCACTGCAGAATAAATGTGCAAAAAAAAACTGATCTAAATACACAATGATTTGGTTTATAATCAAGATGGCTATGACAAAGAAATCACATCTTTCCAAATGAAACATCAAAGTAAATGGAACTAGCCTGGAACAAGCCTATGTATTTACGTATTTGGGTACATGATAACAGCAGATGTGATAAGTAATACAGAAATTAAATGTACTCAATCAATCATGTGCCATGCCGGAAAGCGTGGGCGGTCATGATTCGCCATTTCACTCGATCACCAGAGTCGTGGATCAGCTCAGTGTTCCTGTCTCGTCCATGCCATGTGGCCAAGCCATCCAGGTATTTTCCTCTCGGTCTTCCTCTTGGTCTGTTCCCTTCGATCTTGCCAGCTGTCACTAAGTTCTCCAGTCCATTTCTTCTCATAACATGTCCAAAAAATTTTGACTGTCTACATCTAATTTCTCTAATCAATCTACGATTTTCATTTGTCTCTTGTAGTACTTGGTCATTGGTTTTTCTATCTGTCCATGGTATTCTTTGCATTTTCCTCAGAAACCACATTTCTGCAGCCATCAGATGTTTTTCAGCTTGACTGCACATTGTCCAAGTTTCACATCCATACAAAAGAACAGGCTCTATGTATCCCCTCAACACTGTTTTTCTCGTTTCAATTGACATCAATTTATTGGTCAGACTGTTTTTCATCTTGCTAAAGGCTACTTTCGCAATGGCGATTCTTGTTCTAATCTCTTCAAGGCATCTGCCGTCAGATGTTATGACTGTTCCGAGATAATTGAACCGATTCACTTGTTGAAGAATATTCCCATTTACTTGTCTATTACATTGTGGTGCTTCGTTCTTCCTAGTGACGACCATAACCTGTGTCTTCCTACAATGTAATAAATGTACTATGGCACAATAAAAAACAGCACTTCACAAGATAAAGAATATACATTATGAGAAGGGGAAAGCTAGAGTACTTGTGAAAATGAAAAAAGTTAGAGGGGATGAGCGGCAGGGGAAGAGGATAAGATACACTGCTGGACAGTTCTGAGGTGATAACCAATGGCACAACACCATGCATGGACTATACATTCATATTCTGTCATCATTTGACATTAGGTGAATACTAGTAGTACTAATGTTCTTGGGTGATATTCTGTCATCATTTGACATTAGGTGAATACTAGTAGTACTAATGCTCCTGGGTGATATTCTGTCAATATTTGACATTAGGTGAATACTAGTAGTACTAATGCTCCTGGGTGATCTTGGCCACATCACCCATCCAGTGCTGATTGATTAAACAAATATGGTGCTAGCACCATATATAGGATGTATTTTTAATGACTGTGCAGTTTTGAAAATATTGCCCGTCCAAGATTTGCATTCACCCTCTGTAAAATTCATGCAACATAATAGTATTAATAGGTAAATACTAAACTTGGATCGGCAATATTTTAACACACTGCACAGTAATTAAAAATACACCCTGTCCTGTATTAGTTGTTTAGTAGTAGTAGTAGTTGTAATATGAACTCCACCACAGAGCAAGCACTACCAGAGGCTTCCAATCATCAGAAGCGTTCCCGTCTTTCCCTCCTCCCTCACCGAATATTTCATACCCCTTACCTTCCTGACATTATGATTCTAGTGGACGAGGAGGGGGGAGGGGAAAGGGTGGATTTGGGGCTCACCTGGATCATGACTAGAGACGTAAAATACGGTAAAACAACACACACACACACGGTCTCTATGCCTCAAGCGGGAAAAGAGGCCCTTTATTACGTGTTACTTACCGAATCTTCTTATTATAATGGATATATGCAAATGTAAATAACAGTTTTAATCTAAAGACTTAATAATGAATAGTTAGTTAGTTAGTCGACAGATCATCCTCATTGCACATCGAATCATTCAGTCCAAAAGTGCTCGGATCCCCTCCTCAGCAAATCCCGCAACGTGTAGCGGCTAACGACGCCAGTTCTGTGTTGGTTTATCAATCTTCTTTGGCTTCCTGCGTAGTGTTCTTGTTTGGCCACCCCTCTTTTAATTTGCTGCTCTAGCAGTCTGGCCATTGTTGTAGATTCACAGTCATCACTTGGTTCTCGCAAAAGTCTTACTTCTCGTAGAGCATTCAGAATGTCAGCCTGGTCCATGGCGCGTCCGCCCTCCACAGTAGCCTCACCTGCGAGCTTGTCAGCCCGCTCATTTCCTTGTACTCCCGCATGCCCTGGCACGAAGATGAAACTAATCTTTGCCAGCCGAGACCGCTCCAGAGGCAGCAACCATTCTCTTCAGATCGACCCCTCCTCTATCCTCTTGACCATGTTCATTGAGTCGCTAAGGAAACAAGCCCTAGTGAATGTCTGTGTCTCGAGCCATGTTATTGCTTTACTTACTGCCATGACTTCCATGGTCAGGCTACTTGTGGTTTCAGTGAAAGCACCAGAGTCCTCCTTCACAATTCTCCCTCCGGCCTGAGCCGTAAAGGCCCATGAGCTTCTCACATGTCGGACGACCGACCCATCTGTGTAGATGACCGCGTCACTGTCTAGCGAATTCTCGAAAATTATTCTGTCTAAGCTTGAAGCTTTAAGTTTAATAATGAATAATAATAATAATATAATATATCTAACTTCTTACTAAATTACTTAAACTCCCCGCCATCACATTTACAAGACTTGGTGTTTTAATTATTTACCTTTACTTACCGTCACTTATATAAAATCACTGGGTGTAATAAGTAACAGATACATACGGACTTCCACCTTATATACACAAGTATGTGTTATAAATAAATATTGCCCGGACATTGTGCAACGAACAAGGCTAGGGTTTACTTTTAGTTGTCTTTAACTCAGTTTCTAAAATTATGTTTCCACAAGAGAAACCACTCTTGTTTCTAGCTAACAGCCACATTAAAAGTGCTTGCCCTTTGCAGGACGTTTGCATTCAACGATATATGTCGTAAGAGGCGACTAAGGGAGCTTCGCCTGTTTGTAAGCGGGACCCTAAAGGGAAGCAAAGAACATTAACACTGCAGCCTACCACTAAATAACAGTTAGTTAGTTAGTCGCGGTTCCAACTTCACGGCAACGGGTCGTCCCCATTATTATTATGCCCCGTTCCTATGCCAGTGAATATCACATAAAATGCTCCTCACTGCCTTATGTGAACAATGGAGTAGACAGGAGTATTGGCAAGGCAACAGCCCGCACAGGTACACTGTGCATAATGACGCCTCCAGAATGCCAACACAAAAGTCCTCCACGAAAAATACAGTTCATTGTCGATGGAATCGGCAGTCACCAGAAAGATTTCATTGACCCGGGTATTATCCCATATGGCTAGGTCTCTTTCCACAGGACGAAGCGCCGCACAAAGCACGAACTCCGCAACTCCAGCGACGACTCCCAGGAGTCTCCTGAAAAATGCACTCGTGAACCGAAAAGGTAAACCAGTCAATCCAGCAACAGCCCGCCGCCATCGTTCCGAACATGCAGTTCATGCTACAAACAAAAGTTGTGATTTTCACTATTCCTTTGGGTTGAGGTTATTAAATTTTATATACCATTCTGTGATGTGGATAGTATAATACTGTATCAGCAGCATATCGAATCTCTGGTATTTCACGACCATCGATATTTAGGGCATCATCTTTCTTTGCAATGTTACACTCATCTTTTATGTCTTTGTGATTCTAGTTACACAAATAAGTGTCATTTCTTTATTTTTTATCTTTACACCAATAGAGGAGATATTTATTCTGTCATTCACTTTTCTCGTATTGTTCTTTATATTAGTTAGTTATATATATCTTTATATCCGCTGGATAGAGAACACGATACATACACACATTGTGATTGTTACTGACTCAGAAAGCATGCTGAGGAGGGTGAGAACAGGCAAGCTTCGTGCAGAGTGGCTTGCTTCGCTTCAGAGGTCACGTGTAGCAAGCATCACCTGGATCTTTTCTCCTGGGCATGCCGGTGTGCTGGGGAATGAACAGGCGGACAGATTGGCTGGCTCGGCAAAACTTGGTGGAGTATTGATGTATGACAAAACAAATGTGGTTGCGGCCTTGTGGGAGCACGTGTACACCTCGGAGGAGCAAATGGATCACCATAGTCTGGTAAGAATGAGACAGCGAGGTGTGACGAGGGGATCTGGCCGATGCTCGACGCTCAGAGGAAAGGCGAGACGGACATATAATCAGATTGCTACTGGAACTATTAGTGTTGGAACTCTTCGCTGGCTGCTGAGGATGGGGACGGAGCGCTTATGGGAATGTCCCGAGTGCTGTGATGTCGGTTCCTAAGTCAATCAATCAATCAATCAATCATATATCTTTATATTGGTAGAATTATCGCGTGAAATGCCCGTTACTGAATGTCTTAATATTTATCATTAAAGTTTAATCGCTTATATTTTTGCTAAAGTATTCTATTAATTCTACTAATGTTTAATTAATTTTTAAAAATCAATTTTTGGCTTGAAAAAAAAAAAACACACTTTAGGAAACAAATGTCTGGAACAGAGAGACTTAAGTGAACCAACTCGTCATTTTGATGCTAGACTTCCGACGACCGAGCACCTGAGAGGTAAGCACTCATTTAACACATGAAGTGTGCATTGAAGCCCATTATCAGTTTTTAGTTGGCACTGAGTGAAGAGTTGTCACCTTAATTAACGAACAACAAATGGATTCAGATTATAGTCTGAAGATTTGCAGCACACGAAAGTGCTGGCATCGCACAAATGAGAATTTTAAGAGCTAGAGCACAAAACCGCACAGTTAGATTTCTTTATGACGTCTGATAACATTAACTTTAAATATGCTTACTTGGCAAAGTATTATATTTGAAAAGGTAAGATACACATGCGTAGATGCTCTAAGCTGCTCACCACATGTTCATTGTTACTTTAAGCAGTTGTCATTTCTATTTCATCATCATCATCATCATCATCATCATCATCATCATCATCATCATCATCATCATCATCATCATCTTCATCATCATCATCATCATCATCATCATCATCATCATCATCATCATCATCATCATCATCATCATCGTCATTTGCAGAATTCGGTCTCATCACGGCTGTTGGAAAGTTTCTCAATCAGTAGCCATATTTCAGTCTCATCATCATAATCGTCACCATTTGCTGAATTAGTTCTCGTCATGGTCTGTCGAAAGGGCTCTCTATCCATTGTCTGAGCTCCTTCATTATGCATGTTCATGCCCTATATGTCTGCGGTGCCCTGTGTTAGGCCGATGGGTGGATCTCGGTCTCTTCTTTCGGGACCCGTGCCTTCCATCACTGTTGTTTATAATAAACTACAGTTTCTAATAATAGACTACAATTTCTATAGACCATTGTTTCTATAGACCATTGTTTCTATAGACCATTGTTTCTATAGACCATTGTTTCTATAGATCATTGTTTCAAATAGACCACTGTTTCTAACAGACCACAGTTTCTATAGACCACTGTTTCTATAGACCACAATTTATATAGACCACTGTTTCTATAGACCACAGTTTATATAGACCACTGTTTCTATAGACCACATTTTCTGTAGACCACAGTTTCTATAGACCACTGTTTCTAATAGACCACAGTTTCTATAGACCACTGTTTCTAACAGACCACTGTTTCTAACAGACCACAGTTTCTAATAGACCACTGTTTCTATAGACCACAGTTTATAATAGACCACAGTTTCTAATAGACCACAGTTTCTATAGACCACTGTTTCTATAGACCACAATTTATATAGACCACTGTTTCTATAGACCACAGTTTATATAGACCACTGTTTCTATAGACCACATTTTCTGTAGACCACAGTTTCTATAAACCACTGTTTCTATAGACCGCTGTTTCTATAGACACTGTTTCTATAGACACTGTTTCTATAGACCACTGTTTCTATAGACCACGGTTTCTATAAATCACTGTTTCTATAGACCACTGTTTCTATAGACCACTGTTTCTATAGACCACAGTTTCTATAGACCACAGTTTATATAGACCATTGTCATGTTTAATCTCAACAAAGTATTTCAGTGACCTAGACGTCATGCTGTTTATGAACAAGTTTTGAAGTTTTCTTCCATGCTCAGATCTTGCAGAATGTCAGTATTTGTCTTCTTCTGGGTCCACACTATTCTTACAATGTTTCTGTACCATTTTGCTCAAAAGCCCAATCTTCTTCATTTTGGTCCACAATATCCTCATAATGTTTCTGTAACATTTAATTGTACTTTAGTTTTTGTTTGTTAATGCTGTCCACAGATATTCAGTACTGTTTAACCCCAGCATTGTCACAACCAGTCTATGATTTCTATATTTTTGTGATGCACGTGATCTTTGTCCTCAACTTTTTAAGGCAAGATCTGGTGATCAGGTCATCATTTCTCATTAGTGAACATATTCTAGAGACTGAAATATCGTCTATACTACTGATTCAAGATCACTTGGACGGATCTCAATGTGTGAGGCAACAGCCCTATAATGGCCAGGCATCTATTACTATTCCACTGAACACATGTAAACAAAAATGACATCATTCAACTTCTGAACCACCAAAAACTATACAGGAATGTCATGAACCTAAACATGCTGCTTTTATTGGAGGTGTAATCTGGAGGTCTGAGTGCAAACTAAGTAGACATTTTACTGGACCACACCATTCTACATAATCTATTATACTATACATAAATGTACATTTGTCTGCGTCTGCATTTTAATCTCACAGGCAGTGACTGTTTCTAGAATGTGTATTATAGTATTATAATATGAGCTTGCATTCCAAGTCAGAAACCACATTGCTCCTCTTCTAACCCAGGTCTTGTGCTATTTATGTATGAGGCTTGAAATTGAATTGTTCACGTGACTTATATCGACAATTGTTCTGTGATTCATACACAGTGATTCTGATATGTTAAAATCACGCTTTATAGGTGAAACGTCCTCTAAAAGTACTGGAGAGTTTTGGTCAGAGACCATAACTTTATGAAGGGAAAATCCCAACTGCACCTCCCCGTGGTAGAGGATGGAAACACACTACGGTGTGGCTAACACAGCTCTGGGGACCGAGTATCCACCGGAATAAGTGGACAACTCTGCAGCTGAGCAGAGCAAGGCACTCACTTGTCCTTACAGTCGGAAATGGCTGTCAAAAGCAGAGGTAAAAAGACCACCATGTGAATGTGGAAGGCAAGGGGAAACCACCACATTATCTTCCCAAGACTTCATGGCAAACATATAATCAAAGTTAGTGAAGGACGTTAATGGCTGTCTTAGGGCATCCTCGTCCGGTAGGGACAGTCATGAGCCACAGGTGACACCAGACCGTCATCCAGCTACTGATGGCAAAATCTTAACTAAAATAAATAAATTTAGAGTAGGAACATGGAATGTTAGGACATTAAATGAGCTAGGAAAGTTGACCAATGTTCTAAGTGAGATGGATAGCATGAAAATGAATATACTAGGCGTTAGTGAGATGAGATGGAAGGGATCGGGCAAAATTATAGCTGACAATCACACAATAATTTATTCTGGAGGGGAGACACATGAGAAAGGGGTAGGAATAATATTAGATGAAAAAACAGCCAAGTCAATTAATGGATACTGGTGTATTTCAGATAGAGTTATTATGGTAAAAATCAAAGGCAAACCAATAGACATAAATATTATACAAGTATATGCACCAACAGCAAGCAGTAGTGATGAAGAAATACAACACTTTTACGACGAAATAGAAATGGCGATGGCTCAAATTGGATCACAAGAAATAAAGATAATACTTGGTGATTTTAATGCAAAAGTAGGAAAGGGAAAAATGGAGGATGTAGTGGGGAATTATGGTTTAGGTACAAGAAATGAAAGAGGGGAAAAGCTAATAGAATGGGCAAATATCAATGATATGATAATTGGAAACACATGGTTTAAACACCATAAAAGACGACTGTACACATGGATAAGCCCTGATAAGAATATACGCAACCAAATTGACTACATACTAATTAATAAAAGATTTAGAAATGCTTTAATTAATGTAAAGACAATGCCTGGTGCTGACTGTAATAGTGATCATGTACCACTATGTGGACAAATAAAAGTAAGATTAAAAAGAGGGAAAAAAATGGTTAAGAACATGAGACTTAATAAAGAGGTTCTAAAAATAGATAAAGAAATGCAAGAACAATACAGAGTGACTGTGAAAAATAGGTACAATGCAATAACTAAAATACAGAGTATAGATGAACAATGGGAAATGTTAAGGGACTCCATTCATCAAACTAGCAAAGAAGTATTACCAGAGAGAGGCAAAATAGCTAAGAAAAAATGGATGAATGAAGATATCTTAAACCTGATGGACAAAAGAAAACAGTATAAAAATAACAAACAAGAATTCGCTAAGATAAATAAAGAAATAAAAGATAAATGTGGGAAGGCTAAAGAAAGTTGGTTAAACGAGCAATGCAAAAAAATTGAATTAAATTCCATTAAAGATACAAAAAATATGCACAGACAAATCAGTGAGCTTACAGGAAAAAAAATAAGAATAAATACAGGGTGTTTGAAATCAAAAACAGGAAAGATAATATTAGAGGAAGATGCTATAATGAAGAGGTGGAATGAGTATATAAGAGAATTATATGAAGGAGAAAGGGCAGAATTAACAGAAGATAGTAACTTAGAAGGTCCACCTATTCTGAAAGAAGAAGTCGCTGACGCTATGAAACGTATGAAGAAAGGAAAAACAGCTGGGCCAGATGAAATCACAATAGAAGAATTAGAAGTATTGGGAGAATTTGGAGTAGATATATTAACCAAAATGTTGAATGATATTTACAGCAGTGGATATTTACCCAGTGATATGCTGAAATCTGTATTTATAGCTATACCAAAAAGACCAGGAGCAATTGATTGTGAAGATTTTCGTACAATTAACCTTATAAACCATATCACTAAGCTTCTACTCAGAATCATAATGAGAAGAACCAAAAAGAAAATAAAAATGGAAATTAGTGAAGAACAGTATGGATTTGTGGAAGGAAAGGGCACAAACAATGCAATTTATACATTGCGGACACTAATAGAAAGGTCAATAGAGAAACAGAGGGACATATATTTGTGCTTCATAGATTATACTAAGGCATTTGATAAAGTGAAACATGATGAACTGATTAAAATGTTGGAAGATATCAACACTGATGGAAAAGATTTAAGAATAATAAAGAATATTTACTGGAACCAAATAGCAGCAATTAAAATGGGAAATAAAGAGGGTAGTTACGAACAGATAAAGCTAGGAGTACGACAAGGGTGTGTCTTGTCACCAGATCTTTTCTCCCTGTATAGCGAAGTAATAATGAGAGAGATCAAAGAGATGCCAGGAATACTAGTTGGAGGTTATAATATAAATAATATACGCTATGCAGATGACACAGTATTGGTGGCGGATAATTCAACAGACCTACAACAATTATTAGACGTTGTAGTAACAGAGAGTGCAAGGAAAGGACTCAACTTGAATATCAAGAAAACAGTAACAATGGTAATATCAAAGAAAATGGTGACACCAAAATGTGACATAGAAATAGAAGGGAAAATCCTTAACCAAGTTGATAATTTTAGATACCTAGGGGCATTTATAACATCAGATGGAAGATGTACAACAGAGATTAGGAGCAGAATAGGGCAGGCAAAAGCCGCATTTCATAAAATGAAGAGTATCTTATGCAATAAGTCACTGTCACTGAATGTAAGAAAGAGAGTGCTGAAATGCTATGTAGAACCAGTTTTGCTGTATGGCAGTGAATCTTGGAATGTAAATGAACAAATTAAGAAGAAATTAGAAGCAACAGAGATGTGGTTCCTGAGACGAATGTTGCGAATTCCTTGGACTGCCAGAGTAACTAACGACGACTGCCTGAAACAGGCTAATGAAACTAGAACATTATATACAACAATAAGACAGAGACAAACAGCTTTCCTCGGTCATGTGATGAGAAGAGAGGCATTGGAGAACATTGTAACAACTGGAAAGATCGAGGGGAAGAGAGGCAGAGGTAGACCAAGAGAAGTGATGCTGGATGGATTGAGACGGTGGCATGGAGGAATATCAGCAGCAGAGTTGATCCAGAAAACCAAAGACCGAGATCTATGGAGAGCCATGAACGCCTACGCCAGCCGGCACGGCACTTGATGATGATGATAGGTGAAACACTAAGCGTGGGAAAGACATCGTTAGTACTGCTATAACAGAGTTAGTTATAGGAGGAAGGGGCAGTGAAGTGTGCATAGTCAATAATGGAGCAGTGCACGGGCAAGCACCATAGTAGGAAGTAGCTAAGGGCTACTATGTAGCTAGACTGTGACGACAGAGTGGTCACATGGTGAGTTACTGCTAGGGGAGCCAACGAACCGGTCGTACTTGGGAAGTCATCTGAAAGAAATGCGGACTCTATATTTTTTATCAACATACAACGTTCACGGTTCGATGTACTGCCATCAATGTTTTGGATAATTGCATACTCCTTTTGCTACGTGCCAACCAATAAACGCTAGAAGAACTCAAACCAACGCGTTGAGTATGATTTCATCTTCCATTGTCGACACGGACCGTATTCACCATCTCCACTACTGCACTGTTATACTGAGGCATGGAGGAAACCATGGGCTTAACTAACAATATGGGGCATACAGTTAACACTTTTGAAATGGGGGTCTTCAAACACCGGGGCAAGTTTATTGTATGGACAAACTGAAAAATAATACACGAAATCTGAATGTGAAAAAGGGCTTTACCAAAGGACATACAGATGGGAAAGACAGAATACTTTGATGACGTCAAAAACATAACAATCGACTGAAAACTAATCTATATATGCCATTATTGTATGTAAGTAGAGGACTATTGTTCACGCATTGGGCACACCGTGCTAGATCCATGTTTGTATACAACAGTCGGCATTCTGTAGGTGATTTAGTCAGTATCACACACGATGCCTTTTCTTCCCACGAATTTCCTGGTACTAGTTTTAGACTATGTCGACCTGGGCGCAATTGTAACAATTCGAATCCGCACTCTATTGTGTGTACATGTGATTTATTTAAACTATTACTGTGTGTACACGTCTTCTATGTATACCACTATCATGTGTGCATGTGTATATGTGTACTACTCCTGGAGTACATGTGTTATATTTGTACTATTCCTGGGTTTACGTTTGTTGTATTTGTGCTATTAAAGTGTGTAATATATTCTGTCTGTGTCTTTACTGTATGTGTGTGTGTGTGCTCAGTATGTGTTATTAATGCATATGCATGTGTTTTATTTGTGCCAGTGGTGACTATAAATGTGTTTTGCTTGTTTGTTTGTGTGTAGGTAATTTCTGCTTGTATTTCGCAGTCAGAGCTATGCTGGAGACATTCGGCAACATGGCGATGATCATTCTCCTGCTGGCGCAAGAACATATCCTATGGCACAGTTGAGCTTTATGTTTGCTTCGTGTTCACCCTTATCTTATGCCTTAGACATGCTAATCTTTTATTTCGTTTGGTTCTTTTCTGGCTTCGTTTCTGCTATTCGCACGCGCGCGCGCGCACACACACACACACGCGCGCGCGCACACACACACACACACGAAATGTTGATTGTTAACAAAAATAATTATTCTATATTGGAACGCAATTGGGAGGGTACAAACCTTACCCTAGTGCGAGAAAATGAAACCTAAAGTCTAAATGTCATGACAGGGCATATCAGACCCTAAGACTTGGCAGGCTCGGCAACTAGTCTAGGATTGAAGATCTGACAGGCGAACAGTTAGAGTATTGTTTTGCTGATCCGGCAGCTTCTACAGCTTGCCTTGTTCCAGATATATTGGTGTTACCTTTCCTCTGGAGTAAACTAGGCATGCCGGAAGAGGGATTATATTGCATGGACAACATATGGTCTCTAAATTCAACCCAGACTTTGTGCTATGGAGAGGTATAACTCTATTTTACAGACTATCGTCTGTCAAGACGGCATGGTAGCAGTCATTATACATAAACTTGAGCTCCACGGTATCACAGGTGCAGCACCATAACCTGGGGGACTGGCGGCTTATGTTCGTAACCTCAGCGAGGCGGAATTGTTAAATCGTCCTTTGCTTCCACGTCGACCCAGATAATATAGCGACCCAACATGCCGTGGAAAGTAAAAGCGACTGAATTAATATTAATCACACCACCCACTGATTGCCATTTGGTTTATACATTTATGAGATTAACACCATATACCCACTGTGGGTGTCAACTATGGTCCTTAGCTGTGTTTTTTTTTTTTTTTTACATTCGTCTTCTTATTATTGTCCATACCGCGCCATTTCTGTCCCTCTGTGCCAGGATCTCAAACTGTACAGCATCTTTCTCTCTTGGTCTTCCCTTGCTTAACCTCCCAGCTTTGTTCATGAGTGTGTGTGCGCTGCGGGTTGGTGATCGTGGGTGATGTATCTGTTTTTCCCCCTTTATTCTTTAATCAGAAAGTTTATTTGTACATTTGTTATCTTTCTTTTCCATTTGTGTTTAACTAGAATGTTTCTATCAGAATTTTTTTATCTGTCTGTCCCGTTTTATCTAACCAACAATATCTATCTGTATTTATTACTGTGTCCTCCCCCCCCCCCCCCCCCACACCCCCCACCCCCACCCCCTTTAAAAAAAAAAAGTATTATAAAAAATTTTCATCGGTATTTGTTATCTTTCTTTCATATTTCATGTTTTTATCTGACCAGACATAGCGTAAAACACCCATTACTGCTACAACGGAACACACAGGAAACAGGAGAAATAAATCTGCGTCAGCACACACTGCCGGCCCCGTGGTCATGTGCTGGAATCCGAATCGACCTGGAGATGTTGAAATATTTGACCTGGGTTCCCAGGTCCACCCAGTCTAACATGGATCCAGGACATGTTCTGGGAAGTAAAGGCGACCCATCGAGTGCCGATTGGTATATAAGAAATATGGGGCTAGCACCATATCCCGAGTACCCCTGGAGGCGTTGAAATGGATTCTTTACTTACAGCTAGTGGAAACGTACCAACAAGTCATATTGTTTTATTTGTAGAAGTACAGTGTGGAGAAGAGAGACAGACAGCGGCTGCAGTCGTTGAGCCATTCAATGATCAGTTGAAATGGATTCTTTACTTACTGCTAGTGGAAACGTACCAACAAGTCATATTGTTTTATTTGTAGAAGTACAGTGTGGAGAAGAGAGACAGACAGTGGCTGCAGTCGTTGAGCCATTCAATGATCAGTTGAAATGGATTCTTTACTTACTGCTAGTGGAAACGTACCAACAAGTCATATTGTTTTATTTGTAGAAGTACAGTGTGGAGAAGAGAGACAGACAGTGGCTGCAGTCGTTGAGCCATTCAATGATCAGTTGAAATGGATTCTTTACTTACAGCTAGTGGAAACGTATCAACAAGTCATATTGTTTTATTTGTAGAAGTACAGTGTGGAGAAGAGAGACAGACAGTGGCTGCAGTCGTTGAGCCATTCAATGATCAGTTGAAATGGATTCTTTACTTACAGCTAGTGGAAACGTACCAACAAGTCATATTGTTTTATTTGTAGAAGTACAGTGTGGAGAAGAGAGACAGACAGCGGCTGCAGTCGTTGAGCCATTCAATGATCAGTTGAAATTGTTTCTTTACTTACTGCTACTGGAAACGTATCAACAAGTCATATTGTTTTATTTGTAGAAGTACAGTGTGGAGAAGAGAGACAGACAGCGGCTGCAGTCGTTGAGCCATTCAATGATCAGTTGAAATTGTTTCTTTACTTACAGCTAGTGGAAACGTACCAACAAGTCATATTGTTTTATTTGTAGAAGTACAGTGTGGAGAAGAGAGACAGACAGCGGCTGCAGTCGTTGAGCCATTCAATGATCAGTTGAAATGGATTCTTTACTTACTGCTAGTGGAAACGTACCAACAAGTCATATTGTTTTATTTGTAGAAGTACAGTGTGGAGAAGAGAGACAGACAGCGGCTGCAGTCGTTGAGCCATTCAATGATCAGTTGAAACCTGTAAGTACTTAGTGATCCGGATGTCTTCCTCTGTTTCCTTCGCCTTCAATCTCCCACACACTCATGATTTGAAAACGACAGAGGTCGGCGTGAGGTGCCCGAAATGTCCATATAGTTTAAAAAAAACAACAAAAAAACATATCAAATATAAAATAGAATGACAGTCGCCCATAATCATGAGAAAGTGAATTTTACGTTTAGTCTTCTCCGATATGGGCGAAAAACTCGGAGGCATCTTCGTGCACATTGCGTACATTGAACAAACCTTGCCAGTTAAAACTGGAACAGAGCGGCTCGATTCCCAGGCTAAATTTTAAAATCTAAACATCCAAAAGCTCTGCGGCGAAAGAGTTATGGACGTTATTCCTAATCCCGCATATGGCGTTCGATACACAGCTGCGGGCGATCTGACAGCAGATCACCTTGCGGTGGCATTGTTATACAATGGTATGAGTGTCGCTCGTTCTGAAAGTAACGGCAAACTACTGAACTAAACTTCCTAAAAACACAACCAGCCAAAAAATGCTTGGGTTGACTGCAACGTCCTGTAATGCAATTAACTTTAACTGGATTCTGGTATATACATATTTTAGATATTCCCAATGTTACGGAGTGCTGCGATTCTCCTTATGTCATGTATGGGAGAAGACTAGCACTTATGTGTAACGAATGTGATCCTCAACCAAAACAACATTTTACAAAGTGAAAGTCACTCCCACTCCGTTTCACGCATATAATTGGTTGTTTGGTTGGTTGGTTCCATGGTTGGTTGACTGGTTATGAATTATTTAAAAGAATGCATTTTAACCACGAAGCCAAATGCATTGACGCGCAGGTCGTCTGAACCATGAAAAGACCTACATCTATCGAGATGAGATTGTCTATCGGTGCGAGGCTGGAGTAGAAACTTTTGTCCCCACACGGTACCAAAGTCCCATCTCGAAGTGGAAGGTATTGCAGTCTTCTTCTTCCCATCTCCAAGTGGGCGGTATTGCAGTCTTCTTCTTCCCATCTCCAAGCACAGCAACCAGTGAGCTGTGCGAGACTGATACTGCAACTTCACACGCGGAGAGGTATCGTAGAATGTAAACGGGTCATGATCAGGGTTGCCAATTTTTTTTTTTTTTGACCAAAAAAATATCTAGAAACGGCCCAAACAACATCCATAAATATCTAGATTTCGTTGGAAAGTATCTAGGAAAAATATCCAGATTGAGAATTAAGAAATTACATATGTATTGATGTGACTGCCGTTCTCCTTGGCGAAGGTGTTTACGGCTTTCGCCGTAACCCCGTATAATCTCGTGAGTAACGCAGCTGCGCCCGAAGCGGCAGCGGTTCGAGCCGCTCTGTAACTTACGTGGGTATGTGAGCCGGTCGCTCAGAAAGCAATGGCAAACTACTGAGCGTAATCTTGCCTAGTACATCAACAGCAGCTGAAAAATGTTGATGTTGACTGCAACGTCCTGTAAGGGATGTGCAACATAAAAAAAATTGACGTGACTTACCCTATAGAATCATGTTCTCATCTTCACTGATGTCTGTCTTACAAGATGCACTTAGCTTGGATGATGAAGTTGAAGCTTCAGATTCAAAATGACTCTGGAAAGCTTTAGCTGTTCCAATTTCTTTTAATATACGACCAGGGAGCTGATAAGTTGAACAGAATTTTCCTGCTCTCATCAGGCCAAATCTTATAGTCAAGATAGCATTTAAAAGGTCAAATTTCATCCTGTTTCTTATTTTATATTTTGTATAATTCATAGTACTGAAAACTCTTTCCACATCAGCATTTGAATGGGGTAGTATCATGGCAGACATCGCACGTTCAAAGAGCTCACAGAATGGACTGTTACCTGGGGCATCTTTAAATTGTCTTACTTCACTCCAAAAAGCTTCAGTTACTGTTTTGTTTTTCCAGTCAACCAAATTTATTTTGGTTAACTGATATTCTGCTTCCGCCACACTATTATCAGTAGCCCCTAAAAATTTCATAACTTGACAATATTTTGATATGTCCTTTACTGGCTGAAGTATGTTGTTAACAGAAAAGAGTGAAATATTTTTCAATACATCTAAATTTTCAGGAAATCTCTGCTTCAATTGATTGAATAATGAGAGAAGAAAATCTTGACAGCGCTTTCTTAAGTTGTTCTCTTCATTTTCTGTTAACAGTCCTTTTGTTTTTAAACCATCAATTTTTGATTCGATTTGGTATCCCAGGTATGGCTTAGGAGCCAAATAGCTCTCTATAGTGCAAGTGAACAAGTCAGCTTTAGAAGTTGGCAATATAAGTCTTTTACCAATTGAGTGAAATAGCAAAGTGAGATCGTCAAGTAATTTAACTTTATCAACATTTTGAGATTCAAACAGTTTATTAACTTTTTGCACTTCACTTAAAATGGGTTGTAAAAAGAGAAGGAATGCCAATTTTTTTCATCACTGTACATTCCATATAGTATTTCAGCTGTGTAGCACTTTTCACTTTGTCTTGTTATTTCGAAGTGTGTCTTCAACTCCAACCATTGGTTCACAATTACTTCAACAGCTGGTTGAATTGATAACCATCTAGTTTTGCAATATGACAGAATTTTCAGTGGTGAGGAACTATCATTTAATGCTTTATATAAATTATTATATTGCTGTTGTCTGACAGATGATTTGGAGAACCAGTTATGTGTTTCAGCAATAAGGAATTCCAAATTCCTTGGTAAACATTCTGATGAGGCATGTGATAATGCTAGCTGCAAGGAATGACACGCACATTTTATGAGGATTAAAGATGGGATATCTTCCTTCAATTTTGCATAAACGCCATGGTTGATACCAACCATTACCGATGCATTATCGGTTCCAATTGCAGCCAAATTCTTCAAGTTTAAATGTTTACTGACCAAAAGTTTCTTCAGTGCCTGAACTATACTTTCTGCATCACACTCTTCCAAGTGAACTAGTCCAAGAAATGTAGAAACTACTTTGTCTTTGCTGTTGCTATAATATATAACACATACACCAAGCACTTTCAGAACCGAAATGTCATTCGATTCGTCTAATAATAAACTATATTTATTTGTAGAAATATCACTGATCAAATCTTCTTCAAAGTGAGAAAACAAAGTACTTCTGATCATATTTGTACACTTGCTGCAATGCATTTCCACGTCCTTTAGCACTTTACTGTCAGAAATAGTGTTTTTAAACAAATCAATCAAATGGTCACAGTTCACGATTGCACAATGACAACTTAAAAACATTGCGACAGATCCTTCAACTTTTGATGATTCATTACTCTGTGTAGTTCTGAAAACAGATGTCAACGGTGGCATATCCATAAATGGCACTGCATTTTTATGTTTTTTAGTCTCTGCATGTTTCTTCAAGTCTTGTATTTTCGCTTTCATTTCGCATTTGCAGTACTTAAGAGCCTTAGACGCATCTCCATGAATTTTTTAACACCAAAAACTAGGGAGGTAAATTTTCAGTAATGTCCAAAACATGTTTAACAAAACAGTTTAGTGACGTCAATATATCACAGTCAATTTCACATTCACTGTTTAATGTCACCAAAATCACTCAGTGAGTTACACATCATAATCAATGACATAAACTTTCACTGAAAAATATCTTTCAAGGAGAACACAAAATTGATAGTGCTACTAGTGGTTGCCTGGTTGCCACCATTAGTGACTGGGTGACCATTACACCCCCACTAAAAAGGGTAGATATAATACTTTCACAAGTAAAAAGCATTTGGACAAGTTTGAATACAACCGGGAAATATACAAACCACCACAAGTAAACATCAACAGTATAGAAGTGTCAACACCTCGTTTTATCTACTGAGGTCTGGCATATCACCTCTCACAGAATCAACGACGTGAGTGTGTACAAATATACTGCTCGTTTATTCAACTTAGCATGCACATCATTTCAATCCTACAATGTGTACATGCATAGCATATTCATAATAATAACATGACATCACAATTCATGTATATCGTATATTCTTCTAACTATATACTCGCGCTCGCAGTCAGCGCGCACACACAACTTGTAGCAGATACCCCCAGTTCAGGCTATCATTCGCTCGTGTCAATTCTTCACTCGTTCAAGCATTCGCCAAACACAACCGTCTCTGTCTACAGCCTGGTCCCGTCTTAGTAAGCCTTTGGCCTCGGTCGTCTATCTCGTGGTGAAGCACCACGTGCCACCTCACCTGTGTCGTGGTTTGCCGTGACCAGTACTGCGTCTTAGTCTTGTCCTTCACCTCTGGATCAGTCTTCGAGGTTAGTCCGTCCTCGAGGTTAGTCCGTCCTCGAGGTTAGTCCGTCCGTTGCTGCTAACGGTCTTCTAATTAACTCATATCGTCAGGTCTGTCCCTGTACACTTAACCCATGTGTCCCTTGTCCTATAGTCGGGCTTCGTCCTACGGGGTAATTTATAGGGCTATGACAAGAAACGTTACGACATGTTGCAAGTAGTCATTCTACACAACAGTTTATTTGTAACTTTTGTGCTTGCTTGCTTGCTTGTGTTCGTTGGCTTGAGCTCCAACGCGAAGTCCTGTAGAAATGTAACTTTTGTGATAAATAATTTGTGATAAATAATATCAAAGGAAACAATTTATCCTGGTCTGGGCAAGGGAAGTAAATTGCATTAATATTATTCTCTTATAAAGTTAACATTATTTACAACAGTCACTAAGTATGATAATCCAGCTAAATATTTTTTATTACATTAATACTTTATGTTGGATATAGGAAAAAGATAATGTTCAATGTTAATTACATTATTTGCTTATGCTATTCTACTTTCTCGATAATATGTTAAATCATAATGGCATCTCAATTTTATTTCCTGAGGTTGTACAAGAATTAAGTCCGACTTACTTCATTAGTCCATTACTACATATGGACAAATATCACCTTCGGATTAACAGGCCTGCGAGTGTAAACCCAGGACTATCATTGTGAGCCGGTGATGGACCATATTTTCTTGAAGTAGAAAAGGGTTAGGGTAATGATAAAATCGAGTCCGACTTTCTTCCTCCTCCTGTCTTCCCCTCTTGTCTTCCCCTCTTTTCCTCCTCCTGATCCCCCACTCCTTTTCCTTCTATTATTCCTCCTCCTGCCTTCTTCCTCTTCAGACCCCCAATAGGACACAGGGCCACCCAAGGACCCGTATCAAGGGATCCACATCACGAGTAATCAGTCTCCTTAAGCCACAGTCACAACTACCAACCTCCAATCTCCGCAACCTCAAACCACCAACCTGACTCAACCTCAATCCACAACCACCAACCTCCGCAACCTCAAACCACAGCCACAACCACAACCTCCCCCACCTCAAGCCACCAACCTCACTCCTCCTCAAGCCACAGCCACAACCACCGACCAAAAACACAACCTTCGCAACCTCAAACCATGAATCCGTAATGAACACAACGTGTGCTTCAGTAGTCCCCTCTAGCCAACGGAATGCCGCTGTTAGTGTCGCCACCTCCATTCTCATGCTGGAGGTCATTGTCTCATATGCTAGTCTCTCCTTTTTCAAGACTCGTCCATTAGCCTTTGCAATAAAGCCCCAAACCACTACGTCTGTTTCTCACCACTGACCCATCGGTGTAGATGACCATGTCACCTTGATGTATGTTACTCTGGATCAGCTGTTGCACCTCAAACTCAGTGCGGCCCGCTGCCCATTCTCTGCACTCACGACCCAGTGTAATTATTACATTGTGCCAGTCCGTCATGTCTTCCCGAACTTCAACCCACTCTCTTCAACGATTTATGGTCACTAGATCACACACCTGAACTTATAGAAAGTTCTGCCTGTGCCATCCAGGACCTGCCTCGTCTTAGTCTATGACCCTAGACTATATCCATGGCTGCATGTAGCAAGTGATTTCTACATGCAGCAACTTTCAGGTACCATTTGGCCTGAAAGACCCTAAGCCTATCCGTCATTGTTGGTAGCGCCAGGATATGCCTCATATCCTTTGTGCACCCCAGGATTAACCGCATGACAGCATTCTGTATGCGCTCCAACCTTTCAAGCTGATTGTTTGAAACTGTCAGCAGCCCCAAACCATACTCAATGACAGAAATTATTAACTGCTGAAAGAGCCTGTACAACATCCTCTGGTCTACCCCGGTTGCTGCCATAGCCCTCAATGCATTAAGTCCCTACCAGCCTTCACCAACAGAGCCTCCACATGATCATTAAAAGACAAACACCTGTCAAAGGTGATACCCAAATACTTCAATTTACTCTCGCCTAAGAGGGTATCCATTCAACATAATACCTGGGACATCTGCCTTGACGATCCGGTTATCCAGGGAGTACCACACAACCGATGCCTTGTCTGGATGTATAATGGCCCCTGCGTCCTTGCACCAATCTGCCACCCCCATTTACTGCCACCTGTAAGTCTTTCGCCAAACTGTCCCTTTCTCTGCCCTGTCTATACACCAGCACATCATCTGCTAATGTCAAGATTCTACCCACACCTGGTGTCTCAATAGCTGCGATTTTGCTGGTGTAGACATTAAAGAGCATTGTGGACAAGGCAGATCCCTGCGGCTACCCAGGTGTAATAGTACATGGGTCAGAAGTCCAGGAACCCATGCGCAGTGCAACCTTACGCTCATAAAGAGCATTGTGGACAAGGCAGATCCCTGCGGCTACCCAGGTGTAATAGTACATGGGTCAGAAGTCCAGGAACCCATGCGCAGTGCAACCTTACGCTCATAAAGGACTGCCGCAACCCATCTAACAAGGCAAAGGCAGGCCTCCATGTCCAACAGTGTGTATATTAACCGATCATACATGACCCTGTTATACGCATCCTCCGGGTAAAGAGCTACCACCACTGTCTATTGTTTATCCTTGAAGCCCTCGTAGACATCAAAAGCAAAGGTTGCAGCATTAGCCCAGGTGTCCTTTCCAGGCCGGTAACTCCCAAGTCCTTGGGGAAGCAGATTACGACTTTCCAAATGTAGCTGGAGCCTGCGTGCTACTATCTTTTCGAGGACTTTGCCATACGTGTTTTGCAGGGTTATGATTCGGTATCCATTAAGTCTGGAGTGATCCTTACCTGGCTTTGGGAGTGGGATTAGGTAGCTATGAACCCAATCGTGGGGTATTTCCGCCGTATTGATGCTTAGGTTGAAACAAAGAACCATCTCCTCCAAGTCCCCATCATTTATGTTACTCATATAGGAGTACCTCACCCCATCCGGACCTGGCGCTGAGTCTTTAGCCCGTTTTAGTACCCGTCTAATATCCTCCACCTTAATCTCACAGTCCTCCTTCCTAGTGACCCGTGACAAGGCTTCTCTGATGTTATCTCTAATAGCTCTATCTTGCTGATCCGTTTGTTTTAAAAATCGTGCAAGGAAAGCCTCCCCTTTGTCCTTGTCAGTTGTCACAGGTCGGTTGTTATCATCATAAACGGGACGCAGAGGTGTTTCCAAGGCACCAGGGCCGGGTTATATACTGGCCAAGACCTATTGACGCGTCCTCGTCGAGCGTCCTGGGCAACAGGTCCCTTCAGGTTCCTGGCTAAAGTCAATAGGATCGCCGATTCCTCCGAAGTCGGAGAGTGTCTGCCTGTACGGCGAGGAACCACCAGTCTGCACACTGTCACCGACCGTTAGGGTGTTTCTATTGAAATAGACAGAAATCCCTATCCAAGAGTTTGCCGACAGTCTCTAGAAATTATGGCTCGTTATAAGAATGTCTAAAGGGATGGTCCCGATAGAAGAGACTGGGATTCACTTGGTAGACAAAGGCAGAAGGTGAAGAACACTCGTGTATGTAGGAAGACCTAACACGAATGTCTAGTTTATCTGTCGGTGATCCTTCGTCATTTAATGATAAGCCCCCTGTTTTAAATACTTGCACGCACTCACGCACACGCCTTGCATTCAAATGATCACGAGGGGAGTACGTTGGTACAAGTATAAAACAATAATACTCTTTAATAGTAAAAGAGATAATGACAATTGTCGTTCACTGGTGAACTATGACAGTTACAATTATGTTACAGGTACAAAAATAAAAATAGTTTTCTGATGCTTAGACAGATAGCATGTCATCATTCACACCATCCAGACAGTGACACACTCAGAACACATGTAGACACAGAGTCACCTGAGATAATCTGATCTCGTTTAGGAATAGTGCTGGCTTTCGTTTGGATTATGTCTTGGAGTCGACCCTGGCATTCGACAGGTGTACGATGCTCCTCCAGATTCCAGGTTCCGTCTCCACTAGTTGGTGGCTCAAAGTTTCGGTAACCGGACCGGTTAGGTGTCAGCAGTATCAGCAGCGAGGCTCCTTAAATCAAACAAACAGTTGCAGACTCCTTAGTGTCTTGACAATAACAATGTGTCTGAGTGTTGGTGTTGTGTGTCTGTTGTGTATGTGTCAGATGCAGAACAGGAATAAAACAATTCCTCTCTGCTATTCTGTATCAAAAGCAAAGGCCAATAGTTCTTATCAGCTTGGCTATACCTTGTATGACATGATGATACAAGGTGAAAAAGGGTCCAGAAGTGGACACATTCTAAGACCACATGGTCCATTGGAATAGAACATGTAGACAAATCTTTGTTTGAAAAAAGCATTACAAAATGTACATGGTTGTAAAACTTGAAGTGACTCATATGCAATAATTACTGGTGTATTCCTTAATACCATGGTGAGGAAGTCCTGGGCAGCCAGGATGTTTCCCTAGATAGCTAAGGAAGGGCCAACAATAATTCAACCTAATCCCACATCAGTCATTAGGCATAAAGCAATCAAGTGTCGCCATGAAGTCGTGAGGTATACCCCACAGAATATACGAGCTAAAAGATAAGAAGAAGGCCAGCAGGCAAGCAAGGGGGCTGAGATATTCCAGGCATTGGGCTTTAGGATGTCTCAGTTATCCCTTGTTGAGTTATTTACTCCCCAAATTCTGATTCCTCACCACATAGTATTTGCTTTGAACTTATGACCGTCAGTGTCATGTAGTTCGGCATGGCGGTGAATCAGGGGTAAGCAAATTTATGTTTGAATATATATCGCCTAGTAATATTGCTGGCATGTGAGAATCATGTTCCACATGTCTCTTCTACTTCTGCCCACATGGCAAAATCCTGTTATCATATTTTCAACAAAATATACACGCAAATACCTTCACAAAATGCATATGAAAATAATCAGTAAGGTTTATACATTATATCTATATATTTTTATCTATAAATATATCTAGGCCTCACATGTTTTCTCTCAATGTCTTCCATTTCAAATACCACGTTTCATAAATATACATGGTCGGGAAAGTTTTGGGTTTTCCCAATATCAGAATATAAATGTGTACACACTTCTTACTATAATCATAATTATTAGGTTACTACACTCACCCCCAGTCTTATTGCAGCAATTAAGATAGGTTTTGGTATAATCTACCAAAGATGGAGTTGGATTTGGCAGCCCACTTCATGTAAGGTCTGCATGGCACAGCAGCTATGGTCGTTGTGAACCGGCCGGAAGTTGTTAGTCACAAGTTCCGGTGCAGCCGTACTAATAGCATATCGCGTATTCCCGTTGCTAGGGAGTGACGGACCTATATTCCCAGTCATTAGACTTGATATTAATAAGGGTTGAAGACAGGGGATTTCCCTTGTGACATCATTTGATGATGACGTGGAAATGTGCTGTCCCCAATAGTACAGTGTGTAGTTTTAGTGCAGCAAATGTCTGCGTGGCCAATATGACGTCATTATTAGTAATTTAGCTGCCGTACTGAATCCAGAATGTAAATAGTAATTCCACTAACGTAGTAGTGGTGGTGTTTGCATAGTGATCTAGACTCATCCCGTCACACACACCAATAAGCCAGACATGGGACAACGGATACTCACGCAAACCTCAGGTCCTGTATGACATCACACTGATGTTGGACAACATGATGCCTTCATCCGATATACAGGACTTCGCGTTGGAGCTCAAGCCAACGAACACAAGCAAGCAAGCAAGCATCATCATAAACGGTACCATATGTACGAGGCATCGCCTATCTCTTCATCTGCCGGTGCAGCCTCCAGAATTTTCCCAATGTCACATCCCCACCGACTTCATTGATAAACTGTTCCCACTTAATCCTGTTTGTCTTTCCTTTGGCAAAAAGGCCAATTCCCCCCCCCCCCACCCCCCCCCCGCTCTCCCCCCCCCCAACAAAAAAACATTGGGTCGAAAAACAACCTATATAACACCTTCTATAAATTACCTGCTACATGATGATGACAGTGGTGGCGGTTAAATATGTAAAAGTATGTAAAACTATGTGATACACTATGTATACGTAGTATATATTCAGTAAAGAAATTGTGTTTTATTGAATAAGTAAACAAGTAAAATTGAATGTCTGGGTAAATATGTGGCATTAGTAAGCAAGAAACTGATGATAAAGTACAGTAAGGCTATTATGTAGATGGAGTCAGGAAACGGCGAACAATTGATATGGGCATAGAACAATGTGTCCAACAAATTGTTCTCGTAAACTCATAAAGTGCCTGTTCAGAATAGATGGACTAAAGTGGTACGATAGATTCACTATGTGTAGCTCACGGAGAAAACTGTAAATACCAGTGAATCAAGAGGTCAGGGAAACACCCTGACTCTCTGTAGGACACACTTCAACAGACGTGAATGTTCCAGTGTCTATGTCAGGGGGATAGTGATATAGGGTGCAAGAATTATGGGCACGTTGCTAATTTTTATTGTGTTTTCTTAAAATAGAAACCAGACGTGGCCGATGAGCATGGCCCGCTGGAGGAGTTTGGGGAACTTGAAACATCCAATGTGAATACTACTAGGAAGCTTCCAGAATCTGTGACAGCGAGACTAAATCATAGTGTACACAACGGGGAGAATTTATGGCGTGTAAAAAGATTTGCTTATGAGGACACACATGAGTGGCCCAAGACTGACTCTTTGGATTATGATTTTGATGTGAGTTCCACACTAAGGCAAGTTTCATAAGCGCGCATCTCATCATTTAGCATACTTGAGAAGTCCAGTTGCATTATAATCTGTTTCAGTTGTACACTACACGATATGATATCGCACCATAAGGTTGAATTTTTGTGGAATCTCTGGAAGAATGAGTTTAACTCCGAAGTCCGATGCGCCAGAGCTACGAGAGGGATTCCATCTATTGGGGTGAGGTTAATATGTTGAGACTTTCCTCCCGACCCAGTATGTAAGTACATCCCTTAGCCCTTGGGCTGCAGAGCTTTCCTGGCTGCAGAACCCAGCGGGATGTGAAGACAGGCACTGGGACTTTAGATTTGATGTGTGGTATGGTGATCCTAGAAACAATGAGATTCGCGTCAAGGCCTTATACACTTGTTCATAGATGGTTGGAGTTTGCAGCTATAGTGTTCTAAGGGCTGAGGTAACCAGTCTTACGCCAACCTTCCTCCATGGTTTCCTGCGACATGCATGGCAGGTTACAGTTGTTTGTTCGGCATACTGTACACTAACATTTGGCATCGAAATGGCATCAGTATGCAAACCAAACATCATCATCATCATCAAGTGCCGTGCCGGCTGGCGTAGGCGTTCATGGTTCTCCACAAATCTCGGTCTTTGGTTTTCTGGATCAACTCTGCTGCTGATATTCCTCCATGCCACCGTCTCAAACCATCCAGCATCATTTCTCTTGGTCTGCCTCTGCCTCTCTTCCCCTCGATCTTTCCAGTTGTTACGATGTTCTCCAATGCCTCTCTTCTCATCACATGACCGAAGAAAGATGTTTGTCTCTGTCTTATTGTTGTATATAATGTTCTAGTTTCATTAGCCTGTTTCAGGCAGTCATCGTTAGTTACTCTGGCAGTCCAAGGAATTCGCAACATTCGTCTCAGGAACCACATCTCTGTTGCTTCTAATTTCTTCTTACTTTGTTCATTTACATTCCAAGATTCACTGCCATACAGCAAAACTGGTTCTACATAGCATTTCAGCACTCTCTTTCTTACATTCAGTGATAGTGACTTATTGCACAAGATACTCTTCATTTTCTGAAATGCGGCTTTTGCCTGCCCTATTCTGCTCCTAATCTCTGTTGTACATCTTCCATCTGATGTTATAAATGCCCCTAGGTATCTAAAATTATCCACTTGGTTAAGGATTTTTCCTTCTATTTCTATGTCACATTTTGGTGTCACCATTTTCTTTGATATTACCATTGTTACTGTTTTCTTGATATTCAAGGAGAGTCCTTTCCTTGCACTCTCTGTTACTACAACGTCTAATAATTGTTGTAGGATCTGTTGAATTATCCGCCACCAATACTGTGTCATCTGCATAGCGTATATTATTTATATTATAATCCTCCAACTAGTATTCCTGGCATCTCTTTGATTTCTCTCATTATTACTTCGCTATACAGGGAGAAAAGATCTGGTGACAAGACACACCCCTGTCGTACTCCTAGTTTTATCTGTTCGTAACTACCCTCTTTATTTCCCATTTTAATTGCTGCTACTTGGTTCCAGTAAACATTCTTTATTATTCTTAAATCTTTTCCATCAATGTTGATATCTTCCAACATTTTAATCAGTTCATCATGTTTTACTTTATCAAATGCCTTAGTATAATCTATGAAGCACAAATATATGTCTCTCTGTTTCTCTATTGACCTTTCTATTAGTGTCCGCAATGTATACATTGCATTGTTTGTGCCCTTTCCTTCCACAAATCCATACTGTTCAAACCAAACCTGGATGAAGGAAATGGGAACCTGAAAACCAAACTAAAGGTGTACAGAGCTACAGCCCTTCCAGTGATGCTATTTGCTTGTGAAACATGGACATAAAGACGTCGTACACAGAACCATTTCCAAACAATATGATGGAATATCTCGAGAAGTTGTTTAAAGTGCAGCCTCCATCTTTTTAGGATTTATTTGTGTTCACTTATTGGTTCTCCTTTTTCGCTGTTAATTATTTCAGGGTTTGCTCTGTTCTCATTGCGCTGATCTTTTTGTAGACGTTTCTTATTGCTTCCTTGTAGTTTATATTTAGAGCTTCTCCATATTCCTCCCAGTAGTTTTGTTTTTCTCTTTTTACTATTCTACTCGCATGTGTTCTTGCAATTTTATATTCTATGTAATCAAGGGCCTGTTTTCTCTTCACACATTTTTATATTTTTCCTTTTTGTCTTTTGCAACTTTCTTTACCTCGGTGTTCCACCAACTTGTTATTTTGTATCTGTGTTTTGCGTTTTTTCTTAGTTCCACATGCTATTTTTGCAGTATTTAAAATGCTTGATTTGAACATCTCCCATTCTTCTTCCACTGTTTTTTAGGTAGTTTTACAAAGATTTCAGTTAATTGTTTTTCAAAATGTTTATCGCTGCTTCGTCTTTGATATTATTTTAAGTTTACTAATTCCCGTGGCATGTATTTGCCTGGTCTTTGCTTTCTTCTTCTGTTAGTTTTTATTGTTATAATAACTGCTTTGTGGTCTGTGTTTTATGCTTAAGTTGGACAAGACCCTTGCATCTAATATATTTCTCTTTCTGTTATTTCTTGTTAATATAACATTAGTTTGTCTGTTGGTATCTTGATCGTTTCAATTGTACCAGGTGTATATTTATGTCTTTGTGTTTATAAAATGTGTTTGTAAATAGAGGTCGTGTTGGCAGCATAGCTCTACCAGTCTACTCCCATTATCATCTCTTTAATTGTATCGGTCTCCAAATGCTCCAAGATGTTATTCTATGTCCGTTCTGTTGTGTCCTTCTTGCGTTGATGTCTTCCCAACTATGATATCCTGTTTCTCTATTTTATTTAGTACTTCATGGATGTCTTCGAAGAACTCCACGCATTCTTGCTCACTTTTGTTTGTATTACAGGGTGCGCATATTTGTACATATATAGTAATTGTCTATTCTGTTGCTTGCTTGCGTTCGCTGGCTGTGAACTCCAGCGTGAGGTCCTGTATATCGAATGAAGACATCCTGTTGTCCAACATCAGTGTGATATCATACCGGACTGAGGTTTGCGTGAGTATCCGTTGTCCCATGTCTGGCTTATTGGTGTGCAGACTGGTGGTTCCTCGCCGTGCAGGCAGATACTCTCCAACTTCAGAAGAATCAGCGATCCTACTACGTTAGCCAGGACCCGAAGGGACCTGTTGCCCAGGACGCACGACTAGGAGTGTTAGTAGGTCTTGGCCAGTATAGAACCTGGCCCTGGTGCCTTGGAAACACCTCTGCGCCCTATCTGTTCTTTTATTCTCACTGTTATGATTCTTTCAGAGAAATATTGATGTTTAATATTCTTCTTCTAGCCGTGGTTCAATGACTCTTCCAACACCATGTCTTGGTAATTCTTGTTATTCCACTCCGGAGTAGACAAACGTATAACTGTGGTGGATCTCATAGCATCCTTTACCTTTTATTCAACTGTTGCAATTCCCATCAGTCAAATTTTTATCTTTTCCATTGTTTCTATTTCTTCTTCTTCTTTACTGTTAAAACCGCATATGTTCATTGTGCCTATTTTTTTTTTTTATCGCCGATCTATCTCGTAGTCCTTTAACATTGCCGGGTCTATATCCATTTGGGTCAGTCCGATTATACTTCTAGTTTTTTCTAAGAGCAATATGAAAAACCCCGTGCCAGCTTGCTAGGCCAGTCGCAGGTTGTTGTTGTTGTTGTTTTTAATTTTGCATATTTTTTTTACAGTCAAAACCAATATTTCTGCCGCTGTGATCTCTTGGCAGATTTATGTTCAGTAGTTTGCCATTGTTTTCTGAATGACTGGCACCGATACCAACGCAAAACCAACGCAACGCGGTCTGCTCCCAAATCGCAGTCGCAGGTTTAGGATTGACAAATCTGACCAAGAGGAGTCCCTCCCCCCTGGCGAGCCAGAGCTCCGTTGGCCCATGACCTACACGAGATATTTGTTTCCTTATTAGAATATATCCGTCCATTGACTTGATACTATCTATGTGTATACTAGTGCGCTTGACTGATATGTCCGTTGTGGTCTTGTACTAGATTTTATTATCTTTGCTTTTCATGTTTTCCATTTCTGTATTTTCCTCGTTGAGCCATTTATTTTTAGCACCATCGCATTTCTTTTTTATTTCTCTGTTTAATTTATGATGTGCCTTGCCATCACTCTTTGCCAGTCTTTTTGTTTCCGCAAATATAAAAAATACCATTTGTGATCAATTTTAGTCGCCCTTTTTATCGCTTTATTGATATTTTCTTCTATTCAAGTTCGAATGTTTTCGTTGAACTCTTGCCATATCTCTTTTTAAGTTGCTAGTACTTTGTTTCTTACAGACACGTTTTTTGTCAGGTTTCAATATATATTTTTTTTTAAACCAATTTTTAAAAATTTCTTATTATGTTTGTATTTCTTGAGATTGTTCAGTTAATCACCCAGACAGCACACGATCGGAATATGATCAGTGCCACACTCTGTTTTATCTAATAATTTTGTTTGCAACGAAGAAAGAACAGTATTTCAGAAGTGGTTTCTATCTCCAAGTGTTTTGTTACTTTAAACATTGCCACACAATAATTTGCTGTCCCCACCTTTAGTGTTCGAATTGCAAAAGTGACTTATGGGAGTATGGAGCCGGTCGCTCAGAAAGTCGTGGCATGCTGATGTGTGAGTGGATTTGCGATGTGTGGGTTGGTGTGGGACGTGGGTGCGTGGGTGGGGAATATGTGGTCTATGGAGATGTGGCTGGGGGATGGGTGGTTGGAGGTGTGGGTGGGGGAGAGGCTGTGTGGGTTAGGATGTAATCTAGCCTAGGAATCAACATACAGCTGAAAGATGCTGGTGTTGACTGCAATATCCTGAGACAGGATGGAAACGCGGAGGAAAAAAAAAAGTATGAAAGAAAGCGTGGAGAGCAATGCATTTCAAAGCAATAGATATTATTGAGTTCTCCCGTAGTTCAAATGACCCCATTGTTTCAATATAATTTCGTCTCTGGACACTAGCTTATTAATAACAACCAGCTACAGACTGACACATCTACTGTTATAGAGACTGACTGTATCAAGTCCAGTTGAGTGGAAGGTAAGTGATCTTGCACAACTGAGAGTTAACCTTCAACAAATACAAATATAGTATCCCGTTAACATCCTTCATACACCCGCTCTTCAGTGTATTCAAATACAATTTATCGGAAGTGCCGAATATACGCATGTAAATGTTGGTTCATGGTACCTAACGTACACCGGGAGTAGACTAGAGGAAGGTCATCCAGTTATCAAAAGGGATATGTTTGTAGGCATCCCGCTGCAGCCATTGACGGGGAGTAGTTGTTCTATTCACATTAATGAAGGCGAGCTCGCGCGCGCACACACACACACACATACACACACACATACACAACGCACGCGGGCACACACATTATGTTAAAAGTGCTTTTTCCTTTTCTTTATTTGGATTAGAAGAAGAGAAATTTTGAAGATACGGGGCACGGATGAGAGTCATGTTATTTGGCAGTGTTGTTAGGACCGTCAGTGGCCTAAGCCAGTATCCCCAGTAAGAGTGGCGTTTCGATCTGAAGTCAGCCCGGCCTCGAAATCTAGCAGTGACACACTCGAACGCCCTCGCGCGCGCGCGCGCGCGCACACACACACACACACACACACACACACACACACACACAGTGTTAAAAAGTATAATCTTCTCGTGTTTATGTATTTTCTGTATTGGTCTTTTAAAAAAAGAGAACAATAAACATAAACGAACGCAGGCACTGACACACAATGTTAAAAAGTATAATATGCTTATGTTTATTCATTCTTTTCTTTATTTGGTTTAGAAGAAGAGAAACATAAACACGCACAAAAATATATCACTACTGTCTGGTTTGCAGGAGGCAGGAGAAACCGAGGAGGTGGCACTGTGGCAGAAGATTGGAAGAAACTGGCAGCCGGTTCTCATCCGAGGGATTTTCCTGTTGGCAGGCGGGATCATGCTGCTGATGATCATATGTTGTTGCTGCAGTATCTGCTGCCGAGTGTGCTGTCAGTCTCTGCGGGAAAACTGTGTCCCTTGTGGCGGATTTCTGGCCCTCATCACCGCTTATTATGAAGATCCGAGTAAGAGAAATTAACACCTGATATACTACTTCCAATGCACAATATAACTGTCAAGCTCATGTTATAGCAGATACGGCGACACTGGTGGCTGATGATATGTCGCGCTATCATTGTTGTTAGTATCCTCGCCTACCAACACACTAGCCCAGTACTGGATTCCCAGCAATGGGGACAATTCGGACGTGACGTTGGCCAGCCTTGTAAAACTGGTGCCAGGGGTTTATCCAGGAAAAGAAAGGCCGTCGGTGTAACACTGACCACACTACAGCTTCGCGTATCGTTTGCTCACAGCACAGAATGAATCACTGAAAAACGAGAAGTAGGTTGAGAGTTTTACCAAAGCACAACTACAAAAAACAATGGACGTTGCGGCCAAAGCCTTCGTCAGGACAGAACAAACAAACAAAAATAGATTAACTAATACACGATCGACACTACATGAATCTCTAAATATCAACTCATCTGCGTCAAAGCTATGAGACGGCTATCCAAGGCTGGAATGGAACGGATGTTGTGTAAAGGGGTCAACTGCCTAAAGGTCAGTACAGCCAGAAACTCGGTGATTGGTTAATTCAACCGGCGAGGGAAACCGCGCTAGGGGGATCAGGGTGCGCCCAGGAGAGCGAATAGAAAAATATGGATGTGTAACTCTGTTACGATGTAACGGATGCAGTACGCAATTCCGCCAAGTTACAAGTGACGGTAGTTAAGAACGCAATGAGAAACGACCCCATGCAAACCAAACAAGAAGTCACAGAAAGCAGAGATAATGCTAGTGGTGACTACCACGTCCTGCGAAGGACATACAAATGGCTATGAAGTGGACTATAAGATGGTGGAGATGGAGGGGGAGGGGGTTTGTGGATAAGGGGTGTGGATGACTTAAATAAAACTGTGTTGGACATTGAGGCCGTGAGGGGAAAGTGAACCCAACTGGAAGATAAGACGGTTTTCCAATATCTTGCGATGGCGTTCGTGAGATGTGCACGATTTTATCGCCGTAACACGTATGTCGGCAACCCCACAGTGGTCGGAACTGTTAAAGTGTAGGGGTACCGGTTTCTTGGCACCACTGTCGATATCGGATAAATGTTGTCTAAATCTGTCCGCAAGACGAAGGCCCGTCTCTCCAAGATACCTCATGTCGCAACGTGTGCAGATGATCGCATAGATGACGTTGCGACTCGTACATGAGAAACCCTCTCGGATGTGGAAAGTAGTCTTAGGGAAAGTGAGACTTGTGGTTTGAAGGACATATGGACAAGTCTTACAACGAGATCGAAGACATGCAGTCGTGCCAGGAAGAGAATGATGGGATTGTGATAGAGTGCTATGAACCAGAACATCCCTCAGGTTACGATCCCGCCTGTATGCCACAAGTGGGGCTTCTGAGAAGACACAGTGAGTGGCCGGGTCTGCCTGGAGGATGGCTAGATGCCTCATGAGAATATTCTTGGCAGCAATATTATGAGGATGGTAGGTAAGTGAGAGAATAGGTCTACTATTGCGTGGTTTCGGCCTGGAAGAGAGAGCCTCGGCACGACTAATAGATTGGCAGCGGTGAAGAGCTGTAGACAGAACATTCTCCGGGTAGCCGCGAAGGCGGAAGAAATCCAACATTTCGTGGGCTTTTTGACGGAAGTCATTATTATCATGACAAAGCCGTCGGAGACGTAGCAGTTGTGAGAAAGGAATGGAATCCTTGCAAGAGGGAGGATGGGAGGAGGTGTAGAGCAGGAATGCATGTGAGTCAGTCGGTTTATAGTAAACCGTCGTGCATAGGCCAGCAGAACCTAAGGAAACTGTTATGTCTAGGAAATTAACAGCCGACGAGGAAATAGTGGAGGTGAGTCTGATGCTAGGATGAAAGTTAGAGAAAAAGGCAATGAAGTCCTGAAGATCAGACAATGACATGTCTGAAACACCAAAACAGTCATCGATATACCTCCTATAGAGCTCCGGGAGCCTACCAGTGTAGTGACTCCATACCTGGTGTTCAAGATAGCCCATGAAAAGACAGGCATAACTCGGACCCATCTTAGTACCCATGGCCACCCCGCTGATCTGGTCAAAATAGTCCCCATTGAACTCAAATGAATTGAGGTTAAGGACTAACTCTGCCAGACGCAACAATGGTCCGGTGGCTATGGTGGGGCCGTGTCTTTTGTCTAAGAAAAATTCCAAGGCTTTAAGGCCGTCAGAGTGAGGAATAGATGTATAGAGTGAAGTCACATCTAAAGTAAAGATGTGGTGCTGTGAAGGGGTGGTGAAGCTGATGGAATCAAAGATGGAGATAGCGTGGTTGGTGTCTTTGATATATGAGGGGAGGCTAGCAACCAACGGCTGAAATATGCTGTCAAGGAACTCTGAAATCCGTTCAGTAGGACAAGAGCAGGCAGAGACGATGGGTCTGCCTGGGTTCCCTAGCTTGTGTGTCTTAGGAAGCATGTACAAGGTGGGTTTGCCCAAGCAACTATCATGAATGATCAGCGACGTGGCGGAGCTAGGCAGGAGGCCTTGTCTGATGATGGCATTCGTCACACTCTTGACTTCGGTGTTGTTAATGACCGTCCCGTCTTCTTTCCGTGGTTTGTAAAAAGTGGCATCACCAAGTTGTTTGTTGCCTTCCTGTATATACAGGTCCTTTCTCCAAACCACTAACGCCCCTCCCTTGTCAGCAGGCTTGATAACAATATCATCACGGCGTTTCAAATGTGTGAGCGCCTGTTGTTCCTCCGCTGTGAGGTTCGAGTGCCTTAGTGGCCTGAATTTCAGTTGTTCTATGTCGAAGAGCGTCTTCTCGATGTATAGATCTAAGGCCTTGGATGCTCCTGCAGGAGGGACCCACGTGGATCTGCGTTTAGAAAGGTGGGAGAAGTGATCGGTGGGATCCGAGGAGTTGTCCTTAGTAGGTTGATTACTGAAGTGATATTGCAACCTGAGAGTGCGATGGAAACGATGGACGTCCTGCAGTAGTGCATATCTGTCGGCAGAGGGACGCAGAGGTATGAAACGGAGGCCTTTACTAAGGACCGACTTCTCCGGTGCTGATAGGGTGAGATCAGGAGGTATGCACACAACTAAATTATCGGAAACGATGGTGGGGTGAGCCAAGAGAGAAGAGGCGGGAGGAGTAGGGATAGAGGCACGAAGTTTGGTTAACTTAGTTTTTTTTAGCCGTGGAAAGACATTTATATAAGTGGTGATTAGTGCTATTGATGATACAGCGTATCACACAATACAGGAAATAATTATCTGAGGTAAGATGTTTAAGATGCCAATCGAGTGTGGAAATACAAGAGCTAATGTCAGACAAATGGCGCGCATGGTTGTCGGCAATACAACGCATGCGAAGGGTAGCACATTTAAGCTTAATTTTAGATAAACGTCTACTACAACTGTCGTGAAGAGAGCCCGCCGATGGGTTAAATCTAGAAGTGAACCCACGTGGGGTGAGATGAAGTCGTAGGCAGTTATGCAGGAAGTTAAAATGACATGTAGTACGCGTCTTTTTGTAGATGTTAAGAGCCAAGTCGGTGGCAGGGATTTTAATATCCGTTGGTAGAAGAGAAAAGCAGATGATGATGTATGATCTTCACTGTTGGAATAACTGAGGTGATTCGGTTGAAGGCATAGCGGCAAATGGTAGAGAAAATATGGATACAAGACCGATGTGAAGGCCTAGTCGTTAAATGGGGTCACCGGGTGTACAGGCGTATGCACAAAGGAAATGGGCGGTAAAATTGATAGAGTAGCCAGTGGGAAGGGCAGTGATGGGGCACCGTGTTAAGACGGTGGACGTGTAGACACAAATACTAAGCACACAACACACAACGAATGGACTGTAAAAACAAACAAAAGCTTAACAGACTATGAGGACGGAACATAAAACATATAGTAGCAGTTCGTGGGAATGAAGCGTGGTTATCGAGAATAAGGTGAACTGCGGTAAAACTTGAAAAGCAATGAATGAATCACTGAAAAACGAGAAGTAGGTTGAGAGTTTTACCAAAGCACAACTACAAAAAACAATGGACGTTGCGGCCAAAGCCTTCGTCAGCACAGAACAAACAAACAAAAATAGATTAACTAATACACGATCGACACTACATGAATGTCTAAATATCAACTCATCTGCGTCAAAGCTATGAGACGGCTATCCAAGGCTGGAATGGAACGGATGTTGTGTAAAGGGGTCAACTGCCTAAAGGTCAATACAGCCAGAAACTCGGTGATTGGTTAATTCAACCGGTGAGGGAAACCGCGCTAGGGGGATCAGGGTGCGCCCAGGAGAGCGAATAGAAAAATATGGATGTGTAACTCTGTTACGATGTAACGGATGCAGTACGCAATTCCGCCAAGTTACAAGTGACGGTAGTTAAGAACGCAATGAGAAACGACCCCATGCAAACCAAACAAGAAGTCACAGAAAGCAGAGATAATGCTAGTGGTGACTACCACGTCCTGCGAAGGACATACAAACAGTGTATTTTGGCATCACCCAGCTGCTTGTTCTGGCCATATTTATCCGCCATAAGTCCTCCCTGGTCCAGAAGTTAAACGACTTTCTCCGCAATCCCGTTTATCCACAAAGGGTAACGCAACACCCGAGAATTGGAAGCCGTTCTCGCCGCGTTGGTAACTGACGGGATAAGTGAGCCGGCCGCTCAGAAAGCAATGGCAATCTACTGAGCGTAATCTTGCCAAGAAATCAACGACAGTGGTAAAATGATGGTGTTGACAGCGATGTCCTGTAAAGGATATGCGGAAAATAAGTTTCTTTAACATTTTTTACTGCATGGTCATTTATACTTTAATATCTGCCTCTCTCTCTCTCTCTCTCTCTCTCTCTCTCTCTCTCTCTCTCTCTCTCTCTCTCTCTCTCTCTCTCTCTCTCTCTCTCTCTCCCCCCACCCTAGATAAGGGTATTCATATAAGTTTGTCCTGTGTTGTATTTTAAGGACTTTTCTCTCTCTAATGTCTTAGTGGGTCTCTGATGGGCCTGTGGTAAGGGGTAAAAGAACGGGTGGGATTTTATTGTAAAGACATGGATATTATTTTAAAAAATTAAAAATTTTGATATATGTTACTACAATATCTAGCAAGAGAATAACAGCAGAGGCTATGAAGGCAGTCTTAACTCTGCGCTGGTTTGTCAAGATGGCGACACAGCATACAGAGGAATGTCCTGAGTGCAGTGATTTCGAATTGTAATTTGAGTATTCAGTATTGACGGGTATTTCTATCACCGCAAGTCATGGATGTCTGCTATTTGACAACGGGCACTTTCTTGTCATCCATCGATGTAGATGCCAGAATTTCTGTACAATTTTCTCAGCTGACATCACTTGCACTAGCTCTCCCACACTTTTATTTAGCTTGTCTAGCCAGTGTTAGATATGGTAATATTTCTTACTTTCACTTGTCCCTAGGAAGTATAATATCATCAAATGGCAGATCAGAAGACGAGATCGAAAATAGGTGCAATAAGGCAAATCAACTCATTGGACAAATGGCACCAATACTAAAGAACAAACATGTATCAATAACTACTAAGAAAGCACTTTACAACACAATCTTCCTACCAACTCTGTGCTACCAATGCCAAACCTGGACAATGACAGAAAAAGAGAAAAGAAAAATCACAACAACAGAAATGAGGTTCCTGAGAAGAATACTCAACGAATCAAGAAGAGATAAGATCAGAAATGAAGACATCAGGACTAAAGTGGGGGTTAAAGCTGCTCTAGATTTTATTAGAAAGCAGCAAGTCAAATGGTTTGGCCATGCAAGTAGGCTACCAGTCAACAGCATGCCACAACAAGCAATGCTGTACAGACCAGATGGAAACAGAAGAAGAGGCCGACCACGTAAACGTTGGACGGAGGGAATAACAGAATCCATAGGAATGTCGATATACGAAGCCCATAACCGGGCACTCTCACGAAGTTTATACTTCACCTCGACACCGCAAGGTACAAGAGGAACATGATGAGATGAGATGAGACTTGTCCCATTTATTTCATCTCATCATTTTGTTATGGTCAATCGTCTCATACTTTCTGCCACTCCTAAGCTGCCCATTTTTTTGCTATCGAAATTTGTTCAACTCGCTTATTCCACCGTGGTGGTTGGATAAAAACACTACTCGGCTGGCTTTTGTCCGGCTATCTGCCCAAAGTAGACAAAGGTTGAACCGGGTCGTTATTTCCACCATGAAGTTTATATGGGTTTTATGTGATATATGAAGATTTATTTAGGCTTATTAACCACATGATATCACATTAAGTGGCTTGCCGACTGAGCTGTCATGCTTCACTACATCTTGTGATCGCCAACGGAATGTAACAATTCGTGTGGCTGACTCCCTTTTGTGACATGATACAAGACTGCCAAGAATGTTCCCTCGCCGTCTTCTTCTATCTCTCTGTCCACAAATCTTTCCAGTTGTTACAACACGTTCCAATTTATGTCTTCTCTTAACGTGGCCAAAAATGATGTCTGTCTCTTGGTTGTGTTTGTGATAAGTTGTCTTTGTGACTTAGCCTCCCTCAAAATGTCCGGATTGCTCATGTTGGATGTCCTAGGCATTTGTAGCGGTCTTCTATAAAACCACATCTCCACAGCTTCCATTGACCTTTTCACCCCTTACTAATTGTCCAGGATTTGCAGCCATATTTAAGAATTAGTTTTACGTAGCATACAAATATTCTTATTTCAACCTCCTATATCAAGGACTTATTGCATAACATGTTTTTCAGTTAACAGAATGCAGTTTTGCTTGCCCGTGTTGGTTCTGTGTCTTTGTATTGCATCTTTCATCTGAATGTTATCCACCTGCCTAGATATTTGAATTTCTGCACTTGCCACAGCCGGCCCCCTGGCCTAGAGGTTAGCGACTTTCTCCGTAATCCCGTATACTCTCGTGAGTAACGTGACGACCGCGAGAATCGGTAGCGGTTCTAACCGCGTCGGTAACTTACGGGGTATTTGGGCCGGTCGCCCTGAAAGCAATGGCAAATTACTGAGCGTAATCTTGCCAAGAAATCAACAATCAGCTGAAAGATGCTGATGTTGATAGCGATGTCCTGTAAAGGATATGCAAACATTATTATTATACTTGCCACATAATATCATTTACTTTAAGTGTATATTTAGGCACGATCTGTTTCTTTGATATCCCCATAACTTTTCACTTTCTATAATCACTGTATCCCATCATCATCATCATCATCATCATCATCATCATCATCATCATCATCATCATCATCATCATCATCATCATCATCATCATCATCATCATCATCATCATCATCATCATCATCATCATCATCACCACCATCATCATCATCATCATCATCATCATCATCATCATCATCATCATCATCATCATGTGCCATGACTATATGCGTGGGCGGTCATGTTTCGCCATTTCATTCGATAACCAGAGTTGTGGATCAGCTCAGTGTCCCTGCCAGACCATGCCTCGTGGCCAAGCCATCCAGGTAATTACTTGTCTGCCTTCCTCATGTTCTCTTCTCCTCAATCTTGCCAGTTGTCACAAAGTTCTCCAATTTATTTCTTCCCGTAATGTGACCAACAAATTTTGATTGTCTACGTCTGATTTCTATAATCAGTTTACGATTTACATTTGTTTCTTTTAGGACCTGGCCACTGGTTTTTCTATCTGTCAGTGGTATTCTTTGCATTTTCCTCAGAAACAACATTCCCACAGTCATCAGATGTTTTTCAGCCTGTATGCTCATTGTCCACGCTTCACATCCATAAAAAATCATAGGTTCCATATAGCACCTCAACACTCTTTTTCTCCATGAAAATTGCATCTTTTTATTGGTCAGTAGGTTCTCCATCTTGCAATAGGCTACCTTCGCCATGGCGATTCTTGTTCAAATCTCTTCAAGACATTTCCCATGCAGATGTTATGATTGTTCCGAGATAATTGTACCGATTCACTTGCTTAAGAATATTCCCATTTACTAAAAAAGTCGACAGGGTCGACTTCATTGCACCTGGGTTTTATCCCATATGGCTCGGTCTCTTTCCGCAGCGCGGAAAGCGTCGCACCAAGCACAAACTCCGTAGCTCTAGCGACGACCAACAGGAGTCTCCGAAAAATTTAACTCGTGAACCGAAAGGACGCGGCCCGGAATCGAACCCACAACCTTCGGAGCCCGAGTCAAACGGCTTGACCACTTCGCCACAGAGACTCCCATTTACTTGTATTTATATTGTGGTATTACCTACTGTTGCGAGAATCAAGCGATGACTGTGAATCTACAACAGTGGTCAGACTGCGAGAACTGCAAATTAAAAGAGGTGTTGCCAAACCAGAACACTACGCAGTAAGCCAAAGAAGATTGATTAAAACCAACACAGAACTGGTGTCGTGAGCCGCTACACGCTGCGAGATTTGCTGATGAGGGGATCCGAGCACTTATGGACTGAATGGTTCGATGTGCAATGAGGATGATCTGTCGACTAACTAACTAACTTGTGGTATTTCCTTCTTCCCAGCGACAACCATAATCCGTGTCTTATTACAATTTAATTCTAGCCCTAGTTGTTCACTAATGTGCAACAACCGCAGCTACTAAATGTTGCAGATCCTGCTTATTGTCTGCAATCAATACTGTATCATCCGCATATCTAATGTTATTGATGTTTCTTTCTCCATTGATGATTCCATTCATATCTTCTACATTTCTGAAAATATTTTCACTTATATATATATATATTCTGTAGATACCATTATAAAGTCACTGTGCAATGAGAACAAATCAGGAGACATTACACAACCTTGTCTGACATCCTTTTTTGTGCACCGAAATGTTCCTGAAAGCTTGTTGATTCTTAAGGTTGATGTTTGCTGCCAATACAATATAAGTTCTTTATTATTCGCAAATCTTTGCCGTCAGTGTTTACTTGTTCTAGTAATTGTATTATTACCTCCCCTTTCGCATTGTCAAACGCGTTAGTGTAATCTGTGAAGCATCCTTACATATATGTTGTTACTTCCATCATTCTAATAGTGTTCTGAGAATATACAGTGGCGGTTGTTTGTGTGCCAATCAATCCCCTCTACAAATCCACATCATGCAGTGTTACGAGTAATTATTCTCAATAACAGCTTTGTCACGTGACTAATAAGACTTCTAGTTCGATGGTCTTCGCATTCTAATGCGCCAAGATTACTTTGGCAGAGCTATAACTACGAGATTTAAAAGGTCATTCCGACAATCCTCATAACAAGGTTTAATCGATTGCTAACATTTAATAACAGACCGTGTCGCGTTGTGTTATAACTTACTGGTATGGGAGTCGGTCGTTCAGAAAGCAATGGCAAACTACTGAATGTAACACTTGCCTAGTACATCAACAGCAGCATGAAAAATGCTGGTGTTGACTGCAGCGTCCCGTAAGGGATACATTTAATTTGCATACTATCGCATGATGACGATCGGACGAAATGATTCTACTGGAATCCCTATTAACATCGTTAACTTGATCGAATTCGTCGAGAAGTATGATTAACTGAGGATTATTTTTTATTTTCGACTTGCTCGCTTTGAACTCAAGCGTAGTCCATGCACACTACTTATAGTGGTGCTGGATTGAATTTTGCGTGTGGATTAACTTTCCCCATTAACAGTGTCCCTCGCCATCAGGCGAACCTGAATATAGTGGTGACTTCCCATTGCCTTCCACAGGTTTATGTACACAGTATAGTTGACTCCAATAAATAGACAAAGTGTGTGGTTATATGTTGCGCCTCTTATCTGCTGGGGGGGGGGGGATGTCACTGAGGTTTGATGTATTTTATAGATAAAGTTGCCCCACCAACTAACTCGCTACCTCTCAATGACCATCGCCTGTGTTGTTCCACAATATATTTGCAGCTAACCCCTAGAAAAAATATCTGTAAGCCACTCTTCCTCCTGCGCCCGGTAGTAGAACAGGTTCCTACCCCATAAGATATGCATATATAAAGCATGATATATGAAGCATTATATATGAAGCATGATATATGAAGCATAATATATGAAATATGACTATTATGTATGATATACGAAATATGACTATGAAGCATGATATATGAAGTATGACTACGAAGGACGACATATGCATGTTTATCTGGACTTTATTGTCTGTGTGCCTGGACATTATTCCTTGCTTGGTATATGATTTCCTGTCTGGATTACATTGCCTATCCAATGTTCCCACTGGGATGGGCACGGCACTAATCTCAGTGCCCTTGGGCAAAGCTACGCTGGCTTAGTCTCGTGTAGTTGACATGTTTATTCCAGCAGTTACACATTTGTCTTCTGTCAACCACTGCCACCTAGCAAATCAGTGTAATAACATCCCCATTGCCATTTTGTTATTCTTGTTGCAATATACGTTGACGTATTTATCCAGTCTATTTGAGATCAACCACATGTCGTACATATAATCTCTATATATTGCAGTGTACAAGAAAGCCAAGGATCTGGCAGCACTGATGGGTCTCAAGCTGGATTATGCCACGTATATGCAAATCAAAGATAGATTTGAAATGCAGGGAACAGGCACGTACAACCCACTTGGTCTACCACACATGCAGTAGGCTACAGGATACCCAAATATCGTTTTAATAGACTTTTAACAATAACTGAGTTTTGATCTATAATTATTATAATCAGTTATTATTTTTGACAAAGCAATGATAGTCTGAGCGAATGGATAACAAATAAGATTTTACTTTTCTGCTCTTAATGTCGGGTAGGCAGGCAGCTGTTTATCTAGAACAGGGGTCACCAAATATTTTTCACAACGGGCCAGATAACTGACAAAATGACGAGCGCGGGCCGGATACTCGTTCTGTACAATACTTGCGCCGGCGAAAGTACGTGGCGAAGGTCTTACGGACGCGGTTAGCAATCCCGTATACCTGCGTTCGAAACACAACTGCGCGCGATTTGGCAGCAGACCGTGTTTTTTACGCTACGGTATGGGTGCCGGTCGTTCAGAAAGCAATGGCAACCTACTGAACGTAAACTTGCCAAGACAACAACATCACAAAATACTGGTGTTGACCACAAACTTCCTATAAAGAATATGCAACTAACTTTAACAATACTCGCAAGCCAGAACGAAAGCTCTGGGGAAAAAGACGTAAAACTAAGTTAATCATGGGTGAGTGGCGTGCAATGCACAATAAAAAGACAACCAGCAAATTTATTTACTAAAAATTTTATCAAAGAAGAGGACGATAGCAAAAATGATAGTTACATCAGACCTAGTTTGCACATATCCGAATCTCACAAACTAAGCAGCCAAAAAGGTTAGTGAGATTTGTGAAACTGATATTTGGCTTTTAAGTTATCATCAATATTTGGTTTGGAATTGCTGCATCAAATGAGGAGAATTGTTGTCAAATGTTCATCAGTCAATCTCGTTCGATGTATTGACTTCACATACATCATTTTTGAAAATGTTTCCTCACAGACATAAGTTTTTCCAAACACTAATGCCATACCTTCGGCAAATTTCTTCAGTTTCGGAAACTCAACATCAGGTAAGCAGTTTTCCTTCTCTGTGCTTCTCTTTCAACAAGTTATTTGCTTTGCAAATCAATGAGCTCCAACTGTAGTTCAACTGCACATCATCAAGGTTACAATCAAATGGATGCTGGAACAGAAGAATGTCACTCTCAATTCTGTCAAGATCTGAAAATTTTTCCACACAATGCTTCTTCAAGTCACGAATAATTTTTTTTTCTCGGAAAATCGAGGTTGACGTCTTCGACTATAGTAGCGCAAAACTCTTTGAAACAGTGAAAATGAAAAAAAAAATATTTCTCCTTCCAGTTGTGCTTCAAATAATGACAGCTTTCTCCGAAATTCTTTGATGATTCTGTAGAGATCACAGACGAAGTTGTACTTTCCCCGAAGTTTCAAATTCAGCTCATTTAAGTGGGATGTGATGTCGACCAAAAATGACAACTTTGACAGCCAGGTAGGATCTGACAGCTGTGGATCAGCTCTATCCTTTTCAGTGAGGAAAACATCTATTTCTTTTCGGAGCTTGTAAAAATGAAACATGGCTTTACCGCAGCTGAACCACCTCATTGATGTGTGATAAGGCAAGTCACAGATTTCAGAATCAATTTCTTCAAGAAAAGCCTTGAACTGACGGCGATTGAGTGCATGACCCCTAATGCAGTTCACAGCAGAAACAATTGGTATGAGTACACAAAAATATCAAAGTCTTTCCCACAGATTGCTTGCTGATGTATGATACAGTGTATGAACAAAGCGCTCGGAATCTGCAAATCTTCTGAGTCCTGATCTGCCCCATTAGACCCTTCTTCACTCAAGCCATGTTTTTTCCCCTACATCAACTGTAACACCTCGAAGCTGATTCCAGTGAAGGTTATAGTCTTGCAAAACTTTTTGCTCTTCCATGAAAATGTTTTTTTCCAGTTGTTGTTCCATGCATGCCAACTCTTCCGTTATCTGATAGTCCAAATTGACACCACGAATGAACACGAGAAGTTGTGACGTACTCGAGAGATCAGTAGACTTATTCAGCGCTAAAGAATACCACAACAAGTTCCTAGTTTTATCGCGTATCTGTAGTACTATATTCTTTCCAAGTTCTATTGTTCTTCGCACAACTGAACTTGCCGAAAGGCTGATAGTTCCAAACAAATCGGCCTTCTCAGGACACAAGTCATTTGCTGCTTCCATCATACACTCTTTGATGAAGTTGACATCAGTAAACGGTTTTCCTCGTTCTGCCATCTTATGCATTATTTTGTAACTTGTACGAGTGACAAATTCATTTTCAGCAAACTTTCTAAACCATATTTCATGGACTCTTATTTCGCAGAGCTAACTTTCCATGAAACTGAATATGTTGATAGATGTTGTGTTTCGTAGTGACGCCAAAGATTGTGCTCTTTCAAAACGACAACACTTTCGTTGCATATTACGCAACTGGTGTTCTGGTCCTTTGTTTCCACTTTACTCTTTACTTTACTCTCCATTTTACTCTCCACTTTACTCTCCACTTTACTCAACATTCTTCATTGAAAACGCGACACTCGGCGTTCACTTTCCTTTTCTTAGTAGCCATAACGAAGGGTGAAATACACGGATCTGAATATGAAAATGATATTGAATTAGAAACATAATTTAAATCCTATTAAAACACAAGAAAAACAAAAGTACTAGGGTCACTAGTGAAGCTACGGCTCACCAAAGGTACATATAAAGTTTATAGGTACTTTGGCAATAGAATATATCTCATAATAAGGTTTTCAAAATATATAAATAAGACCGGCCTAAATAAACAGCCTAGAGCAGAGTTTTTCAACCGGGGTTCACTAGTGGAAACCAGGGTTCCGCCGAAACGGACCGAAATCGCATAAATGCAAGATTTCTGCCCATCTGGTTTATTACACACAGTAGGACAGACACTTGGATCATCGCACACGTTTTTTGAGCACTATGACACAAGACACCACAGACACTATGACACAGACACTACAGAACAGGACACTACAGACACTATGACACAGACACACTGACACAGGACACTACAGACACCCTGACACAGGACACTACAGACACTATGACACATGACACTACAGACACTATGACACAGGACAAAACATAACTCTAGTCTCGCGATTTTAATCCCAATCTAGGAGGGATATTTCATTTCTGCCTGCATACGAGGCATAAGATACTTGCATAGATAGAATGTCGTCATGCCTCTGTATTGGTAAACTATTGTCACCTTAAACCCATTTACTAGAGGTCTGGGCATTTCTACAGTTCTGAACATGAACGCCAAGTTGGCTGAAATTATAGACATTATCAGCGTTGTAGACAGTTGGCGCACGGATTACAAAAGTGGACAGTTCGTCTTATTTTATACATGTGAGCTTATCGATGGATCATGACTTTAAACATGTCTGGACTGGATGTTTGTTTAAACCAAGGGATAACCAATCGAAACACGATACGGTCATTCACATGCTGCCTGTGTCTAAATGGGCTGAGTATACGTGGCATTCTCGTACCGCGGCGTTTCATCATGATGAAATAGATAGCATACAACACACATGTTGCATTATTAATGTCTTGTAGCATACATGGATTATAGAGTGAGGGTATGTTGTAATTGCGTTCTATAAAATTGTTAATGTCTGAGTGTAAAGGTGATAATCCCAATGAATCGAAATATTCAAACTACCGAGGACCTCGAAAAATAGGGCTATCCAGTGGGAACATGAGTAAGCACTTGTATAAGTTAGTTAGTTAGTCGACAGATCATCTCATTGCACATCGAACCATTCAGTTCATTAGTGCTCATTAGTGCTCGGATCTCCTCCTCGGTACATCTCGCAGCTAAGGACACCAGTTCTGTGTTTGTTTATTAATCTTCTCTGGCTGTTTGTTTATTAATCTTCTCTGGCTTCCTGCGTAGTGTTCTTGTTTGGCCACACTTCTTTTAATTTGCTATTCTCGCATCCTGACCATGGTTGTAGATTCACTGTCGTCACTTGTTTCTTGCTAACGGTTTACGTCTCGTAAAGCATTCAGAATGTCAGCTACCATTCACTTCGGATCCACCCTATCTCTATCTTCTTGAGCATGCTCATTGAGTCACTAAGGAAACATGCCCTATTGAATGTCTGTGTCTCGAGTCATGTTATTGCTTTACGTACTGCCGTGACTTCCATAGTCAGGCTACTTGTGGTTAAAGCAAAAGCACCAGGATCTTCGTTCACAATTCTCCCTTCGGCCTGAGCCGTATAGGCCCATGAAATTCTCATTCGTTGGACGACCGAATCACCCTCTAAAGAATTCTCGAAGATCAACGCCTCTACTTCCGCCTCCACAGCAGCCGAATTTTCGTGTCCATATGTTCTGTCTAGTTGGATGTAAACTGAAAAGGACGTACAGAAATCTGTTGGCACTTGTACCCACTCCTCGCCAGGTTCTAAGTCCTCAAGTAAACACACCTGTTGAAGAAAGTCTTCGGCTTGACCCATCCACGACCTTACTCTTTTTAACCTGCTGCCCTTCACCATCGTAATTTCACTATGCAGTCAATGTTATGTGTTTGAGTTAACTCTGAGGTAGCCACGTGCTCTGCAAATTTGTATTCTGTCCCCACCGGGTGGAAAATCTAGAAGATAGCAATCGCCCTGCATGCTGTATTTCTTGCACAGCTAAGAAAAATACGCATAATACGCGTTCTGAATCATTTCCATTCTTTCCATCTGCTTTCGGCGGAGAGTCATAATCGCCATCGTATACACAAAAACAGATATGACAAGACCCTCGTAGAGAAGATATAGATGGCGCTGCTCACAGTTTGCCGCCGCCATCACCCGCATCGCAGCCAAACCCCGCTTGACCTTTGTTATCACCTGGTCTATGTGCTCATAATAAGCAAGGCTTATCCTCAGGTAATTCATTGCCTGCGTTCTTTCCACAGTCTCTGAACATAGTTTTACAGTTGGTGTTGGAGTGTTGACAGTGTGGTTATTCAAAAAGAATAATGCCATTGCTGCCTTCGTTGGAATGACCATTGCCTCAGATTCCACACACCAAGTGCTTATGCGATTTAGTTCTGTTTGTAGTTCCGCAGCAGCCCGATCTCTACCCATACCCTGACGATACACTAAAACATCGTCGGCATATGACAATGTCCTCCCATTCCAGTGATCTGCTCGCTGGCAATTCTCGCAGTGTAGACGTTGAAAACCACCGGAGATAATGGTGATCCCTGTGGCAGGTCTGACTATATTGTTGTTGGTTCCGAAGTCCAAATGCCACATATAAAAACTACTTTCCGTTGGAAGAGGGCTGCAGCGATCCAACTAAGGAGGAATGGACTTACCTTGAGTTCAAGCAGCTGAAACATTAAAAAATCCAACGGTACTCTGTTGTACGCATCCTCAAGATCAATCACCGCAGCACATGTTTCAATGCCTGCGTGGAAACCTTCATAGACATCATGGGCAAAAACTGCTGCGTTGGTCCAGGTTTCTCTGTTTGGACGGTACCCTCCAAGGGTAGGTGGGAAACAACCTTGCCTCTCTATCTGGCTTGATATTTTCCTGGCAATTAACTTCTCCAGCAGCTTGCCTATTATATTTTGCATGGTTATTACCCGATACACCGGAATTTGTGTGTGGTCTTTGTCAGGCGTCGGCAAGGGAATCAGATCAGCTCGTTGTCGGTACACATACTAAAGTCGTCATATATTATACCATCTGGCATTGGTGCGCTGTTTTTTGTTCGTCGTAGCAAAGCCCTGATCTCTTTCACTGTATTAAACGATTAAGCTCCAGTATCTCGTTTTAAAGACGCAACAAGCGCAGTTTGTTGATACAGTTTTCAGCCTCGATAAGCAATCAATTCAACTATTCGATAAATTCGGTGGGTGACTTCTACAAACCGGGTGTAAACGTAGTAATCATGGATGGATCGGCCATTTCAGGGGGTGGAATATAGTTTACCCATACTTCACCTTCTAGAACATTAAAATATGTGTATGGAAACTGAATGTCCATCAAACCGACCTCGTACTGCGAAGTTAGATGTATAGTCTGCGGTAATTTTACAAAGAGATGACTTGGATTATCACTCGTGAAATTTTTAGTGAGGAATTGCTTGCTAGTGTGACGTAAAAACTCATATTAACGTTGATTCTCTAGTTTATGATTAGGTAGCATATATTCCAAACAACTACTCATCAGCACTACCCACAGCGTGCCCTCAGGTGCCTCGGCATTGCTCGACTTAGACTGAATAATGAGACGGCTATGACAGCAAATGTTATCACCACCTTACAGATGAACACAGTCTCTAGACGCCACACTCGTCCAAAAAACGACCAGAACAAATGTCTTTCTCCGCCTCCATCTATATTATTTTGTAGGCGCAAAATAATAGTTTTCGTGTTATCTTCATCACCAATACCACTAGTCTCATATCTGGCTAGTTGCTTTTCGACTATCCAACTATTGAATGAAGTAGGATAACCAAACCATTTCACTAAGTGCTCTTTACCCCTGACCCCTCGCCTTTCTTGTAAAATGTTTTCAATGAAACACACACCTACTCGCTGGATCTCTTCTTTGTAAAACGAACTTTGCATTTCATCACCAGAATAATGTTTTAACACATGTGTAGCCGTATTGGTCTGGTTTATATCACTGACCGTAAGCAGTTCTTCTGTCCACGACGGCATATAGCCTTTTGTAAAAGGTTGAATGGATTGGGCAAGTCTGACACGAACGCCTTCTTTAAAATGAACAATTCTTGGCACGTCTGTCTTAAGAAACAAGTTGTCCCACACCTCTTCTTGATTACTGTTGTTAACTTGCACTGGAGCCATTAGAACGCTTCTGAGATACGAACCATTGTATTTTCGGATCAAGCTATCTATCACATCTATATATCGAAGTTTATTGGATTTGATAAAGTAACGCCACATTTTTTCTTCAAGTGTGCGGTTGAATCTTTCCACTATACCTGCTTTAACGTCTTCATTTTCTGTCGTAAAAAATGGAACCTTCTTCTTTACGAAACTTTAAGAATGTCTTCTTGACGAATTCCAACCCTATGTCGGTCTGAAAATTTATCGGTTTTCTATCACCAAAATCTTACCCACGGTACCGACTAAAGCGTTTCCCGTTTTTTGTGTGTGTGGGTATGGAATCGCCCACGCTTATTTATTGAACGCGACGATACACGTCACTGAATACGACAGATCATCATTGTGTTTTCGTATACTTCGCATATCTATTAACTCAACCTAGAACTGTTGATTGATACCACCTGTTATAGACAATGGCTCCAGTCACCTGCCAGTATGGTCACTGACTGGGAGGAAAGCAACGACAAACTACTTTCTTTTCAGATACCTAGATTTTCATGACTCGTGAAATCACAGAACATCACACGAAAAGGACAGCAACATTGAAATTGGTAACATGGAATGTTCATACCTTAAGCGAAGACGAAAAATTGGATAATATAAAAAAGACACCACAGACACATATGACACAGGGCACTACCGATACTATGACACAGGACACTACAGGCACCCAGACACAGAGCACTGTGACACAGCTCACCACAGACACTATGACACTGGAGACCATAGACACTATGACACAGGACACTACAGACACTATGACACAGGACACTACAGACACTATGACACAGAACACTACAAACACTATGACACAGGACACTACAGACACTATGACACAGGACACTACAGACACTATGACACAGGACACTACAGACACCATGACACAGGACACTACAGACACTATGACAAAGGACACTACATACAATATGACATAGGACACTACAGACACTATGACACATGACACTACATAACCTATGACACAGGACACTACAGACACTATGACAAAGGACACTACATACAATATGACATAGGACACTACAGACACTATGACACATGACACTACAGAACCTATGACACAGGACACTGCAGACACTATGACACAGGACACTACAGACACTATGATACAGGACACTACAGACATTATGATACAGGACACTACAGACATTATGATATAGGACACTACAGACATTATGATATAGGACACTACAGACACTATGACACAGGACACCAAAGACACTATGACACATGACCCCAAAGACACTATGACACAGGACTCCAAAGACACTATGACACAGGACCCCAAGGCAACTATGACACAGGACCCCAAATACACTATGACATAGGACCCCAAAGACTCTATGACACAGGACACCAAAGACACTATGACACAGGACACAAAGACACTATGACACAGGACACCAAAGACACTATGACACATGACCCCAAGGCAACTATGACAGCAGGACCCCAAATACACTATGACACAGGACACCAAAGACACTATGAAACATGACCCCAAAGACACTATGACACAGGACCCCAAAGACACTATGACACAGGACCCCAAGGCAACTATGACACAGGACCCCAAATACACTATGACACAGGACCCCAAAGGCACTATGACACATGACCCCAAAGACACTATGACACAGGACACCACAGGCACTATGAAACAGGACCCCAAAGACACTGTGGCACAGGGTACTACAGACACTATGACACAGAACAACACAAACACTATGGCAAAGGACACTACAGACACCCTGACACAGGACACTACAGACACCCTGACACAGGACACTACAGACACTATGACACTGGAAACTACAAACATGATGACACAGAACGCCACAGACACTGTGATACAGGAAACTACAGACACTATGATACAGGACACAACAGACACTATGATACAGGACACTACAGACACTATGATACAGGACACTACAGACACTATGATACAAGACACTACAACCACCCTGGCACAGGACACTACAGACACTATGATACAGGACACTACAGACAATATGACACTGGAAACTACAAACATGATGACACAGAACGCCACAGACACTGTGATACAGGAAACTACAGACACTATGATACAGGACACAACAGACACTATGATGCAGGACACTACAGACACTATGATACAGGACACTACAACCACCCTGGCACAGGACACTACAGACACTATGATACAGGACACTACAGACACTACTGATACAGGACACTACAGACACTATGATACAGGACACAACAGACACTATGATACAGGACACTACAGACACTATGATACAGGACACTACAACCACACTGGCACAGGACACTACAGACACTATGATACAGGACACAACAGACACTATGATACAGGACACTACAGACACTATGATACAGGACACAACAGACACTATGATACAGGACACAACAGACACTATGATACAGGACACTACAGACACTATGATACAGGACACTACAACCACCCTGGCACAGGACACTACAGACACTATGATACAGGACACAACAGACACTATGATACAGGACACTACAGACACTATGATACAGGACACTACAGACACTATGATACAGGACACTACAACCACCCTGGCACAGGACACTACAGACACTATGATACAGGACACAACAGACACTATGATACAGGACACTACAGACACTATGATACAGGACACAACAGACACTATGATACAGGACACAACAGACACTATGATACAGGACACAACAGACACTATGATACAGGACACTACAGACACTATGATACAGGACACTACAACCACCCTGGCACAGGACACTACAGACACTATGATACAGGACACAACAGACACTATGATACAGGACACAACAGACACTATGATACAGGACACTACAGACACTATGATACAGGACACTACAACCACCCTGGCACAGGACACTACAGACACTATGATACAGGACACAACAGATACTATGATACAGGACACAACAGACACTATGATACAGGACACAACAGACACTATGATACAGGACACAACAGACACTATGATACAGGACACTACAGACACTATGATACAGAACACTACAGACACTATGATACAGGACACAACAGACACTATGATACAGGACACTACAGACACTATGATACAGAACACTATAGACACTATGATACAGGACACAACAGACACTATGATACAGGACACTACAGACACTATGATACAGGACACTACAACCACCCTGGCACAGGACACCACAGACACTATGATACAGGACACTACAGACACTATGATACAGGACACTACAGACACTATGATACAGGACACTACAACCACCCTGGCACAGGACACTAAAGACACTATGATACAGGACACTACAGACACTATGATACAGAACACTACAGACACTATGATACAGGACACAACAGACACTATGATACAGGACACTACAGACACTATGATACAGGACACTACAACCACCCTGGCACAAGACACTACAGACACTATGATACAGGACACTACAGACACTATGATACAGGACACTACAGACATTATGATACAGGACACAACAGACACTATGATACAGGACACTACAGACACTATGATACAGGACACTACAACCACCCTGGCACAGGACACTACAGACACTATGATACAGGACACTACAGACACTATGATACAGGACACTACAGACACTATGACACAGGACACTACAGACACTATGACACAGGACACTACAGACACTATGACACAGGACACTACAGACACTATGACAAAGGACACTACATACAATATGACATAGGACACTACAGACACTATGACACATGACACTACAGAACCTATGACACAGTACACTACATACACCGTGACACAGGACACTACAGACACTGTGACACAGGACACTACAGACACTATGATACAGGACACTACAGACATTATGATACAGGACACTACAGACACCCTGACACAGAACACTAAGGACATGGTGTCACAGAACACACACACACTATGATACAGGACACTACAACCACTCTGCCACAGGACACCACAGACACCATGACACATGACACTACAGACACTATGATATAGGACACTACAGACACTATGATAAGGACACTAAGGACACTATGATACAGGACACTACAGACATTATGATACAGGACACCACAGACACTATGATACAGGACACTAAATACACTATGGCACAAAACACCACAAACACTTTGACACAGGGCACTACAGACACCCCGAAACAGGACACCACAAACACTATGACACAAGACACCACAGGCACTATGACACAGGACACCAAAGACACTATGACACATGACCCCAAAGACACTATGACACAGGACCCCAAGGCAACTATGACACAGGACCCCAAATACACTATGACACAGGACCCCAAAGACACTATGACACAGGACACCAAAGACACTATGACACAGGACACCAAAGACACTATGACACAGGACACCAAAGACACTATGACACATGACCCCAAGGCAACTATGACACAGGACCCCAAATACACTATGACACAGGACACCAAAGACACTATGAAACATGACCCCAAAGACACTATGACACAGGACCCCAAAGACACTATGACACAGGTCTCCAAGGCAACTGTGACACAGGACCCCAAATACACTATGACACAGGACACCAAAGACACTATGAAACATGACCCCAAAGACACTATGACACAGGACCCCAAAGACACTATGACACAGGTCTCCAAGGCAACTGTGACACAGGACCCCAAATACACTATGACACAGGACCCCAAAGGCACTATGACACATGACCCCAAAGACACTATGACACAGGACACCACAGGCACTATGAAACAGGACCCCAAAGACACTGTGGCACAGGGTACTACAGACACTATGACACAGAACAACACAAACACTATGGCAAAGGACACTACAGACACCCTGACACAGGACACTACAGACACCCTGACACAGGACACTACAGACACTATGACACTGGAAACTACAACCATGATGACACAGAACGCCACAGACACTGTGATACAGGAAACTACAGACACTATGATGCAGGACACAACAGACACTATGATACAGGACACTACCGACACTATGATACAGGACACAACAGACACTATGATACAGGACACTACAGACACTATGATACAGGACACTACAGACACTATGATACAGGACACAACAGACACTATGATACAGGACACTACAGACACTATGTTACAGGACACTACAACCACCCTGGCACAGAACACTACAGACACTATGATACAGGACACTACAGACACTATGATACAGGACACTACAGACACTATGATACAGGACACAACAGACACTATGATACAGGACACTACATACACTATGATACAGGACACTACAACCACCCTGGCACTAGACACTACAGACACTATGATACAGGACACTACAGACACTATGATACAGGACACAACAGACACTATGATACAGGACACTACAGACACTATGATACAGGACACTACAACCACCCTGGCACAGGACACTACAGACACTATGATACAGGACACTACAGACACTATGATACAGGACACTACAGACACTATGATACAGGACACAACAGACACTATGATACAGGACACTACAGACACTATGATACAGGACACTACAGACACTATGATACAGGACACAACAGACACTATAACACAGGACACTACAGACACTATGACACATGACACTACAGACATTATCACACAGGACACTACACACACCCTGACACAGGACACTACACACACCCTGGCACAGGACACTACAGACACTATGATACAGGACACTACAGACACTATGATACAGGACACTACAGACACTATGATACAGGACACTACAACCACCCTGGCACAGAACACTACAGACACTATGATACAGGACACTACAGACACTATGATACAGGACACTACAACCACCCTGGCACAGGACACTACAACCACCCTGGCACAGGACACTACAGACACTATGATACAGGACACTACAGACACTATGATACAGGACACTACAGACACTATGATACAGGACACTACAGACACTATGATACAGGACACTGCAGACACTATGATACAGGACACTACAACCACTCTGACACAGGACACTACAGACACTATGATACAGGACACTACAGACACTATGATACAGGACACTACAGACACTATGATACAGGACACTACAGATACTATGATACATGACACTACAGACACTATGATACAGGACACTACAGACTCTATGATACAGGACACTACACACCCTGACACAGGACACTACAGACACTATGATACAGGACACTACAGACACTATGATACAGGACACTACAGACACTATGATACAGGACACTACAGACACTATGATACAGGACACAACAGACACTATGATACAGGACACTACAGACACTATGATACAGGACACAACAGACACTAAGATACAGGACACAACAGACACAATGATACAGGACACTACAGACACTATGATACAGGATACTACAGACACTATGATACTGGACACTACAGACACTATGATACAGGACACAACAGACACTATGAAACATGACCCCAAAGACACTATGACACAGGACCCCAAAGACACTATGACACAGGTCTCCAAGGCAACTGTGACACAGGACCCCAAATACACTATGACACAGGACACCAAAGACACTATGAAACATGACCCCAAAGACACTATGACACAGGACCCCAAAGACACTATGACACAGGTCTCCAAGGCAACTGTGACACAGGACCCCAAATACACTATGACACAGGACCCCAAAGGCACTATGACACATGACCCCAAAGACACTATGACACAGGACACCACAGGCACTATGAAACAGGACCCCAAAGACACTGTGGCACAGGGTACTACAGACACTATGACACAGAACAACACAAACACTATGGCAAAGGACACTACAGACACCCTGACACAGGACACTACAGACACCCTGACACAGGACACTACAGACACTATGACACTGAAAACTACAACCATGATGACACAGAACGCCACAGACACTGTGATACAGGAAACTACAGACACTATGATGCAGGACACAACAGACACTATGATACAGGACACTACCGACACTATGATACAGGACACAACAGACACTATGATACAGGACACTACAGACACTATGATACAGGACACTACAGACACTATGATACAGGACACTACAGACACTATGATACAGGACACTACAGACACTATGATACAGGACACAACAGACACTATGTTACAGGACACTACAGACACTATGATACAGGACACTACAGACACTATGATACAGAACACTACAGACTATGATACAGGACACTACAACCACCCTGGCACAGGACACAACAGACACTATGATACAGGACACAACAGACACTATGATACAGGATACTATAGACACTATGATACAGGATACTACAGACACTATGATACAGCACACTACAGACACTATGATACAGGACACAACAGACACTATGATACAGGACACTACAGACACCCTGACACAGACATCCTGACATAAGACACTAGGAGCACCCTGACAGTGAACACTACAGACATCCTGATATGGACACTACCGACGCCCTAGGTATGATAATACATGATACGGGGAAACTGGCGGAGGTTGAAGGATATTTCCGTTGGTCTTTGGTGTAAGCGACCTTCTGCATAGGACTGGCGACATGATAATAATCCAGGACACACGAAATAGCAATGGTCATTACCAAATATGTACACAGTCAATACAGGAGTGAGGCAGGGATGTGCACTCTCCTCTCTGCTATGTAATATCTACATAGACCGAACATCCAAAAAAGTAAGCCTCGGCAGAACAGATTCAGAAAACTTCGAAATCTTTACTTCAGATGAAATAACAGATTCACCCGCAATAAATAAGTTGTTATTTGCAGATGATCGGTGCCTGTTTTACAGCGACGAGGGTAGACTGCAAAATCATATTAATAAGCTGAGTTCAATATGCATCAGATACAATATGAATATAAATACAACCAAAACTAAAGTAATGCAGAGTAGCAGATCACCCGGTCCACTATGACTAAATATACAGATAAATAGCAGACATCTGAAACAAGTTAATTCAAATAGCTTGGAAGTAAGATCACAGAAGATGACAGAATAGACAGAACAATCGTAATCAGATGTCAAAAAGTAATGCTTATGCTATTACCCATACTCAAACATCCAAATCTCTCTCTCTCTCTCTCTCTCTCTCTCTCTCTCTCTCTCTCTCTCTCTATGTGAGCGAGAGAGAGAGAGAGTGTATGTGTGTGTGTGTGTGTGTGTGTGTGTGTGTGTGTGTGTGTGTGTGTGTGTGTGTGTGTGTGTGTGTGTTTCCCGAGAAACGACAGATAATAAATGAGATATTCACATCAACCCTACTCTACCAAAGTCATACTTAGACATTATCCAAATCACACTTACGCAAAATCAACACCTCTGAGATGATATGTTTGAGGAGAGCTGTCAACCTAACTATGGGAGACAGAATAAGAAATGATGTTAATAGACAGACAGTGAGATCAGCAACTTGTGCCACATATTGAAAGACAGAAGATCAAATGGTTTGGCCATCTCTTAGAATGTAACACCGTCAACTACCAGCACTGGCCCTACATAAAAAAAAATCTGCTACCATAGCAAGAGGACGCCCGAGAAGAAAATGGAAAAATGTATTGACGACATCAGAAACATTGTACAATCACATGGAATGACACTATCCAGTACCCACCCATGGAGCACTGGAGCGCCGACTACTCCTTCCCACGACGCTTGACGGAAAAAGTGGATGATGACGATAGTTAAAAACTTTAGAACAAACAGGGGTGGGTGGATGGGGGGGGGGGGAAGAGAGAGAGAGAGAGAGAGAGAGAGAGAGAGAGAGAGAGAGAGAGAGAGAGAGAGAGAGAGAGAGATTGGGCTGTTATAAGCTGTGCTGCAATCGTATTTCCCACTTCAATAGCTGCTACTTGGCTCCATGGAAAGAAAAAGAAGAAAGATTAGGAGGAGGGGAAAAGGAAGAGGTGGAGAAAATGAGGAAAAAGATAAGGAAGAGAAAGAGCAGGAGGAGAAAGTAAAGAAGAGGAGGGGTGGAAGATGGAGAAGAAGAAGGACAGAAGATGGAAGAGAAGAATCAGAGGAAGGTCAAGAAGAAGAAGAAGAAGAAGAAGAAGAAGAAGAAGAAGAAGAAGAAGTATGCGTGTGTTATTTATATTTTTGGTTGAAACCGAAACGCAAGGATGGCAGAGTTTTAAAGGAAGTACACAATTGTTAATTACATTTAAAATCAAACAATTCAAAAAAAAAATTTAGGTATGCTCACCTGAAAACAAAACAAACGCCATATGTCAATATTAAAATGTAAATCGAAAATTAACAGAAACAATGTGAACATGTATTAATACATTACAACGGCCCCTGTCATCATTCTGGCTTAAGAGGACTTTTATCGCAAAGGTGGACAAGATACAACACAGCTGTCGCTTTCCTCAAACGCTTCCCCCCCCCCCCCCCCCTTTCCCTATCTTCCCTACCTACGTCGCTGGGGTTTGCCGGTTTCAAAAGTTATTAGTTAAAACTCCAATTTTCAAAACTGGCGGTCCTCCATTGGTATTGGGAACATCAAACTGCTCAACGCCTGAATTATCGTAAAAATTTTCACTAATTCTGACCATATATCTAAAACTTTCATCCTTAGCCAATTTTTATTTCTTTTTGAATGAGCAAAATCACGAAGAACAGAAAAATCAGGCCAAGCACAAACATCTGTTACAGAAATGTTGCGCGTGAATCGCTCATATGTGTGGATGCGAATGCTGGAAAGAGGTTAATAAAATGGTTAAACTAGGCTCCTGATATGTGATTTTTGAGAAGTGTTTAAAATATCGCGGAGAAAGAAGAAAACATACGCTGAGATATTTGCGACTTGTGGCCGATACGAAAGCATTCGTGAAAACTATAAAGAAAGACAAATGATATTTATATGGCATATCTTATATAAACAGAAGAGATAGAAAACAGAAATTAGCCGTGTGTCCGAAAATCGTGAACAATAAGAGGAAGAGGAACGCATAAACAGATGTATATGGCAAGTCTAAGCAACTGGACAGCAAATGGCCAGAGACAGGTACAGTTTGTCCCATAACAGGCACTGCCATTGGAGTCTTAAACAGTCCTAAAGCTCGAGAGTATCACTGCACCGGGTTTTATCCAATTTGGCTCGGTCTTTTTCCGCAGGCGACCAGTAGAAAGCGTCGCACAAATCACGAACTCCGTAGCTCCAGCGACGATCCACAGGAGTCTCAGAGAAAAATGCACTCGTGAACCGAATGACATAGCTCGGAATCGAACCCACAACCTTCGGAGTGCGAGGCAGACGGTTTGACCACTTCGCCACGGAGAATCGCTTGTGTGAAGCGTTAGGTTTTCATATAGTGTAGGCCACGGCATAAGAAGTAGGATGACCAGTTCTCTTCTTCGTTGACTTTTCTTCCCAGGCAGTTCACATCTGTATAAGGTTAGGAAGATCCAAACCCACAATCCCCTTCCTACACCGTAAGGTAGTATAGACAGTAATGACAGTGGGTCGATCACAAAGTCGTACTGCCAAGGAAACATTCTGCCTCCACTGGCATTTGAAAACTGATCACTGCCTTGGCAGGCAGCGCTCTAACAACTATGTCATTATAGCTCATATATAGTATAAACTATGAGCAGCATCAAAGAAAGTCATTAAAACTCAAATGACAGACGCAAAGGGAACCACGTACGTGAGGTGAGGAACTAACAACAGGAGCTATCAACACCAATAACAAAACCGGTCAAAGACTGGGCGGGGTGGTGTACTACGTACAGCGGGTGAAATAATAATTAGTGAAAACTTCAAAGAAACATAAACCACGCTCCTTTGAAGTAATAATTTCCAAATAATGGCATTGATCGAATTCACGTGACCTGCATAGATAATATGCTTGCATGTAATTATTACTAGAATGGTAAGGTTCCGAATGTAATTGTTTGTGCTAGTGGTTCACAGTGCAAACAGTCAATTAATGAACTTGGTGCAATAAAGCAAACATAAAACCAAAGAATGCATTACGATTCTGTTTAGCGCTTCACTAAATATATGTAACGAGCTGCCGACGAGCATGAAGAGATCAATGAATCAGGGTTGCTGGTGCTGACATCCGTGCACACGTTGACAAGTATCGCAGACACCTCCATTAAGTGTGCATGTCCACTGTAGGGCATTGCGATCAACTCCAACACCAGCTTGATTTTCTAGGCAAGTTGACGTTCAGTAGCTTGCCATTGCTTTCAGAACGTTAAAGTTCAACAGACCGGTGTAGGGAACGATCCTCCTATCTTGCCATCAGCACACTGGAAGTTCAAACAGGAGCGCATTAACCCTCAGCGAACACAGACTGCGCATCATACGCAGAGAGGCGCCGGATGTAATTTTCTGTTTCACTTGTCTTATTGCTTGTACTATTTTGATTACTTTAGTGTCTCTTTTACTGCATCTAGCCAGCTCTTTTTGTGTCGTCCTCTCGCCTTGTATCCCACTTGGAGCGCTCTTGCCGCTGGTTGATCTTGTTCCATTCTAAATATATGTCAGAACATATTTAATTCTTTGGTGTTCTATAAAGTCAGTAATAGTTGTTATCCCTATACTTGTTCTTAGTTTCCCATTTGTCTCTCTATCTCTTCTTGTATTTACAGCTTTGTATCTCATCTCACAATACGTGATTTTACGCCTTTTGTGTTTCTAGGGCTGTCTATGTTTGGCATTGGACACACAGCGCTAGGCCGAACGAAGCATCTATCAGCTTCTTTGTATGTTGATATTTGGGCGCTTTGGAATAAGTGCTGTTTGATACTTGATGTTGTTTGCTTTCTGTATTCTAGTTTCTATTTCTCTATATAGTCTTCCATCCTCTGTGAACATACTGTCCAGATAATTGTACTCTCTAACTTGTTTTAATGATGTTCCATTTATATTTACCTTATATTGCACTGGCGTTCGTCGAATTGTTATAAATTCTGTTGTTTCGATGTTAATCTTCATATCAAAGTTCTTACAGCAATTGTCAAGGTAATTTATATGAAGCTGGAGATCCACGTTGTTTTCATACAGTAACCGCTGGTCGTTTGCAAACAGCAGCTCATTTAAACTCTGTGGTTGTGGATTTGCTTCTTTAGTAATCATATCCATATAGGCTATGATCAAAAGTGGTGATTTTTTTTTATTGGGCTCGCGCGCTTTGAACTCAAGCGTAGTCTCACACACTATAGTAGCGATCGACTGAATTTTGCGTGTGGATTGAATTTTGCGTGTGGATTGGCTTTCCCTATTAATAGTGTCCCTCGCCATCAGGCGAACCCACTCCGACTTCAGAGGTACTTGTAATTTACGTCCTAATGTCAATGACGACAGGTCAACATTTTAGTCCAGCTGTCCAATGTAGGGGTTGAACCTCTTAGCTCGGCATCGGCACACTCGATGTTTAAGAACACGCGTTCTTATCCATTCGGCCATGTAAGCTTGCAAGAATAAAAAATGGTGATAAAGCACATCCTTGTTGCCCGATGCCTGATGTTACTTGGAACCAGTTTGTCTTGCCGACATTTGTTCTTATTGCACATTCACTGTTTTGACACACATCCCTAATGCTATCCCCAGTTGCACAGTATTATTTGAGCATTTTCCACAGCTTATTCCTTTTTACTCAGTCCTATGTTGACCTAGTATTACATTCTCAATTGTGAACATACACCACAGAGTGAACCTAACAAGGACTGTGAAGTTTCACAAAAGATAACACTTCAGGCATAGTCACATTTCAAGCGAACGAAAGAAGACACCCCCCCCCCCCCCCAAAAAAAAAAATGTGTAGGCTGGTCATTGTGCGGTGGAAATCGATAAATAATGACGTGCATTTATGTAGAATTTAGGGAAGCGGTAGCCTCGTGGCTAGATAATTGGCTGCCCGTAAGATGGTTCGATCCGCACGGAGATTATTTAAGGAAACATGTAAAATTGAACTGAGCTACCGGTCAACCCAGCCTAAATATGTACTAGGACATGTCTTGGGAAGTTAAGGCCGGACAGATACTGACCACATCAGCAAGGACGTGTCCATTAGTATATACACTCTGGCTCTAGTTCCGCATGCCTTAAGCATGTAAACGGATTGTTTACTGTTTACTTTATTATATAGGTAGGATTCTAACAATAGTATGAACACAGATAGAACATGTCTGCACTCACAAAGACATCACAATATCACCATTGACAAACCCGTCATATTTTCTTGATGAGATGCTGTTCACCGCATGGCCGTAACAATCAGCGCCGCTTCTTCTTACTAGAGCATTAATTCCCACTTCCGCTTCTCCCCATTGGACCAGTTGTCATTTCTCCCCACTGGAACAGTTGTCGTTTCTCCAAACTGAATCAGTTGTCGCTTCTCTCAGTTTGACCAGTTGTCGCTTCTCTCCATGGGACCAGTTCTCGTTTTTCTCCAACAGACCAGTTGTCGCTTCTCTACTGGCTCTGTACAATATTTTTCTGTCCCCTTTTATCTGTCTTAGCTGTTCCGGGTGATTCACTATGTATGTTTTCATCGTCGGTAACTTGATTCTTCACGGTTAAGCAGAGTCTGTGTGGATTATGTGTTGTGCATTAATATGGATGTCACTATTCCTCCCTGTCTATACAGGTCCTCCAACAGGAGAACAGTATGATTTGTTTTTTAAAAAATGTTGTACATACGAGGGTGAGTCAATAAGTAAGTCACACAGTTCTGTGGGTTGGCAGGTAAATGTAGTTTGTGGTTTCTACAGGTGTCATTAGGTGACAGCAACATCGAACTTTATATTCCCGTTCGTCAGGTGGCGCTAGGTGTCTCATGCACATGCGCAGCGCATAAACAAAATGGCGACTGTTGCCAAAAGGTGAATTACATATAACAAAAAAAAAATCAGCACAACTTGTTGTCCAGGTGGAACCAAATGAACAGAATCCGAAAGCAATGTACCAAACAAGCATCGACGACTAGAAGCCGGCTGACATGTCTTTTATGTCAATATTTATTTCCTGCGAACAGCTTTTGGTAAATATGAATCATAATGCTAATCATAATAATAATATGTGTACCGTTCCTGTACAGCCAGGAGGGCCGGTACCGTAGCAATATACATAATCACACAGCTGAACCTAACTATTGTGACTTATTTATTACGTCATTCATTCTGACTCGCTACATGGCAACCGTACTTACGGCGCGTACAACCAAAGAGCAAAGTACTATTGTGCGGTTTTTTTTTTGTTGGCAAAAAGGACTCCCTGCTAAGGGCATTCATAAGGAAATGCTTCATGTTTATGCTGACAAACGTTTGTCCCGTAAAGCGGTGCATAGCTGGGTAGAACAATTTTCTCAAGGACGCTCTAAAATTGTTGATGAAATCCGATCTGGTCGTCCTGTTGAGATTGCAACAGAATCATCCGTGCAGCGGGTGGAGGGGATAATTAGAGGTGACAGGCGAGTAACGATAGAATCTGTAGCATCTGCAATAGGATGCCGACATGGTTCAGCATACAGCATAATGCATGATCGATTGAAATTTAAGAAAGTGTGCTCAAGGTGGGTACCCAGACAATTGAAGGAGGAACACAAAATGAACCGATTTGGCCTGTCCTTGCGTCATTTCTGTCGATACGAATATTCTGAACAGGATTGTTACTGGGGACGAATCATGGGTGCATCACTACCAGCCCGAACCAAAGCGTGATTAAATGCAATGGAAACACCCTTCTTCGCCTTGGGTCCAATCATTCAAGGTTACGCCATCAGCAGGGAAGGTTATGCTGACAGTGTTCTGGGATTGTTAAGGAGTGCGTATAACCGATTTCAAGAAGAAAGGTGACAATGGGAATTCTGAATCGTACTGTGAAGTTCTATCTATGCTTCATGGTGCAATTCGAAGAAAACGTCCAGGACTGTTGACTAGAGGCGTGTTGCTTCTTCATGACAATGCCAGACCACATACGGCTCGATTAACTCAGGAGAAAATTATTCAACTAAGGTGGGAAGTTCTGGAACATCCGCCTTACAGCCCCGACTTAGACCCTAGCGATTTCCACCTTTTTGGTCCACTGAAAACTCACCTTGGCGGGAAACATTTCGCGAATGACGCCGAAGTTGAATGTGAAGTGAAAATGTGGTTAGAAAACAGAGCACGCAGTTCTATGTAGCCGGTTTAGGTGGACTGATAAAACGATGGGATAAGTGCATCAATGTTGGTGGAAATTATGTTGAGAAATAAAGGGACAATGTATACATAATAATAAACTGGTTTCAAGTTGTTATCTTATTTAGGTATTTTGTTACAACTATTTGTGACTTACTTATTGACTTTCCCTCGTATATGAATATTGTTTTCTTTTTTACCATATTGAGTGATAGATGAACGGAAGTGAGAGATCCTGAGGTGAACACACACCCACAGAATATCATTTATCCGTGCTGTAACTATGACTCGATGTAGATGCTCTGACGCTGAGTTGGAGATAAGCCGTGGGGTACATCTCTGTGCACACAGTATAACAATTATCCTTGCTGAACCATCGTGTATTATGTGGTCGGGGGGTGGTAAGATTACACACATGCCCTAGAACACAGTTATCAATACATTCTTGCTATCTAGATCAAACATGGTATTGCTCTGATGCGTTTGATCTGATAACACGTGGTATAACAATCATCCTAAGTGACTCTGTTTTATAATGTACAGTCAGACTAAAGCGGGATTTCTTTAGTTTCCTTTTATCCACATTACCCATGTAGGACATACTGTTATACTTCCAATTCAATTCACTATTTTTTTTTAAATTCTGTTCTCTATCAGTGTTTCTTTTCTGTTACACTATTTCTATAGAACTGTGTACGTGCGCATCAATATTTATTTATCTCGATGTCACTGTTAACAGCCTACACTAGCATAAAATCAGGCGTTGTGGATACATTCACTACAATAAACCGTCCATGTTCACAAACTGTCAGTCATCTTAACTTCATATTGCTCAACTTCTACCACCTCTTAAAACATGGTCCCGCCCATTATTGGACGTCTTCTCCCCTCCATGCTGACATGATCACTGGATCGCTCCCACCCTCACACGACACCCCCCCCCCCCACGCCCCAATCCTCTGAGTGGCTGCTATACAATCCGATTTCCCTAAACATTATCACTGTTTCATATTCGGAGCCACTGAGTTAAATAATACACATCTTATTTCATTCTACTTTTTAGTTCTCACGATTCCATTACATGATGCGTTAATGCAATCTCTCAGTTGTTTGTATGTTGTTGTATTTCCTAGTTGTTGCTTGCTGATGAAGACTTATTGCAGTGCTTTTTTGTAATTTTACTATGTATAGCTAGTTGTCTTACTCTTCGTAGTTTTCAATTATTTACATTTCCACAGCATTATCTCAGTTTAATGGATTTCATCTATATTTGTATGAACTGGAAACAAATAGGTATATTAATCTCCTGCGAGAAGAAACGTACTAAACATCAACACGTTGCACATACCTTACATGGAGATCCATCGTATCCCAAAATACAGGTGAAAATCCGAAATCAATAAATATATAAAATGAATAATAAAATAAAATACACACAAACGCGTACAATACGACACACAGTACGACCGATGTTTCGATTCTCAGAATCTTTGTCAAGGACAGGACAACACGGATAGATAGGACAACGAAATATAAACAATCACAAAACAAAAAAGCACAACCACTACGTATCCATGTGGGAGCAGAAAAAGCGGACTTGCCGGATGCGAAGGTGCTCTTTGGCTGCAGAGTTTAAGTATAGTAGGTGTGATATACATTTTCACAAGAGTAATATGCACTAAAATAATTCCAGGCAATAAAAATAGTTCGACACCGCTCATTCCCAGCAGCGATAATCCGACTTTTTCATCGACCTATTGTGACGTCACCACCGGAACAACGAAATCTAAATATAAGCCAGTGCGGGAGAAAATCTGTCTGTTTTGTGAACTAACCCACACACACACACGACGCAGGAGAGATAGGATGAGGAAGGGAGTGATAGTCTCTTCAAAATCAACTTAGCAAAGATAATTTAGTATAAGTTAGATAGGAAGAAAAACATCAGCCCTCGACATCGCACTGAGAAAAATCTGAATCCTGGCGCCGAAGTGTGGAAGAAATTCATTTTAAATGAAGGTAGTGGTCTTATTCATGTCAATCCAGACCTGACTTGGTGAAGTTTGAATGCAGCACCTGTTGAGTGAGCACATGGTTGAGTGATGCCCTTGATAGAGTAGCGTCGAACCGTATCTACCTGCAACCATTCCATTTGTCTCATAGGAGAGGTAATCTTTATTTAAATAAGTACCGGCCAAGACAAAGGAAAACAAGAGCCAACTTATGTTCTACTACGCCCAGGAACAATAATACTACAATTGATGATAGCCAGAGAGATTCCCAAAGCTGGAAGTGGAGAATCCTGATTGGAGACAGTTCTTTTTTTCCAGATCATCCAGACCAGTAAAAGATTAGCTTTACAGGCCACTACGAAAAAAATCTAAACTGTTCATATCTACCTTATCATGGGCACATCAAGTCTGTAATATTTAATGTATATGTCCTTATTTCTATGACAGGAAATTGTAATTTTGAATGCAATTTACAAAATCCATATTTATGTTTATTAAATCATAAAAACTAAGGTCATGTCATGTATTGATTGTATTTTACTTGTCATAATCAAATTGTTTTAAATTACCCTTGATAGAAGTAATTAGTTAGTAGAGGAGAGGCAAGGAACCACTTAGGGAATAAATTGGGTATAAAAGGGAGTACAACTTTTTCAGTATTTCCTAAAGGTATTCCTTGGTTATCTGAAACTCTATTTCTGGTCTCAACAATTGAGTCAGTACAACTAAATTAATTAAACGGGCAGGATCACATTGGGAAAAATGATGTTTCATCATTTATCTCTGTGGGGTTGAGCCATCAATCAAACCCATATCCGACAAGTTGGGGGCTAAGTCCGGGTATTTCTTTAATTAGAAAGTAGAATACAGCAGGTTAGGATAGTAACATTCACCTAGTCAGAGTTATCATATCATTAGATATTGATAAAGTAGGTAGATAACTCTAAACAGACATACGTGCTTTGCTTAAAGTCTATTCTCCAGGTATACAGGCGTATTCACCTTCAGAGAAGACAAGAAAAAGGTAAGAATGGCAGACACCGCCAGACTGAGAAATCTTTTCATGGAGACGGGTAAGCAGTGTGACCTAACAGGTAAGGAGTTAGCTCAGTATGTTATCGAAGAGTTCGAGAAACACGAACGGCTACAAGCTGAGAAGGAAAAAGGAGGAAAGACGGCTGCAAGTCAAATTGAAAATAAGGAGAAGGATAGAGAAGCAGAAAGAGAAAGGCGACAACATGAACTGGAAATGAGGAAGTTGGACAATGAAACCGAGTTACGACGAATGGACATCATGAACCAACACAATCCCTCAGCGGATCAAAGTAGATCTTCAGCTGAACCACCAGGGGAAGCAGCTTCAGTTCAAGTGAACGCCATGTCTTTTCCGTTGGATCCTTTCAACGAACAAACAGACGTCATCGAAAATTATCAAGATTCGAAAGGATGTGTGTGATGTGCGGATTGGAGGAGACCAAATGGGCAGTTAAATTGTCACAGGGACTTCGCGGAATTTCTTACGATGTATTTCTAGGATACGACCGGAGGAGTTGGGCAATTATAACATCCTAAAACAAGCCTTATTAGCCAGATTCGAGATAGACGGGGAGAACTACAAGAAACAGTTTAGGACTGCTCAGAAGGAAGCCGGAGAGAACTTCTCTCAATACGTAGAAAGACTAAGATCCTACCTAAACAAATGGCGTACCATGTCTAGATTTGAGGAAACCTACCAAGATCTAGAAGAAATGATAATGATAGATCAACTTAAACAGAAAATGTCTCAGGACATGAGAGCATTTTTAACACAGAATGGAGCTGAGAGATTGGAGTCGATCATTACTTTGGCAGAGAGATATGAAAAGTCGCAGAAAGAGGCAGGAGGTAATCAACGAAATACCAATAATCTTCCTCGTGAATTCCCTCAGAAGACCAAAGATAAAGGAGAACCGAAATCCAGCAAACCAAATGGATCGAAAGGATCAAATAAGACCACTACAAATCAGAACCAGCAGGTCAAGTGGGAGAAGAAGCTCTACTGCAGCCATTGTAAAAATCATACTCATAACACAAGGGATTGCAAAAAGAAGCCTCAACCTCTTACCACAGCCTGTGCAGTAAAACCTAAAGCAGCGAGAAGGAACCGTAATGCTCATTCCAATATGGACACGCAAAGGAACACCGACTCAAAACTGCCAGTCATAGAATCTGTCAACCTGAATGGATGGACAGTGGAATGTCTCTATGATACAGGTTTATTTTTCGACGCAATTGTACAAGCCTCATTGGTAAACCCAGAGCAAGTTACAGATGAAACCGTCGAAATACAGGGATTTCTGAAAAGTTCCGTACCTATGACACTTCCTGTTGCCAAGGTCAGCATAACTTCACGCTATGTTACGGGAGAAATCAGAGCAGCGGTCATGGAAGACCCAGTCCACCCTGTCATGCTCGAATGTCGCTATGTCCTTTTAGGAGAACCAGTACAGCCAATGATAGCATCAGCGGTGACTACGCGCCAACAGGCCAAGGAAACTCCAACATGACTACGACACCAGCAAATCTTCAATCCGAAGATTTAAAACAAGCCCAAGCAACAGATAGCTCACTTGGGACGTGCTTCCGTAAGTTGTCCAAAATCACATACACCTCCTAGGAAGGGTGATTTCTACATGAAGAATGGAATTCTTCACAGAAAGGCAGGAAAGTTAGGACAAGAGTATTCTCAACTGGTTGTTCCAACTACTTACAGAACACAAATACTGGAGATGGGACATAGTATGCCGTTTAGCGGACATATGGGAATCAACGCAACCATGCAACGAATCTCAACTTACTACTACTGGCCTGGAATTAACATGGACATCCAACGATATGTCAAATTCATGCCCAGAATGTCAGAAAGTAGCCCCGAAGCTCTGGACACCACCAGCAACATTAGGGAAAATGCCCATCACGAGAGATTTCAACAAGAAATTCAACAACATAGAGTTAGAGGTGGGAGAAAAAGTACAAGTACTTCTTCCCACAAGTCAAAATCAGTTGCAGATCGGTTGGAGAGGACCTTATGTAGTGAAGGAGAGAATTTCCAGAACAAACTACAAGATCTCTATAAAGGGGAAAGAGAAAATCTTTCATCTCAACCTGTTACAAAAGTACCACGAGAGACCCGCCACCGAGACAGCACATTTGATAGCGATGGCAGTAACAACAGCAGTTGAACATGGAAACTCAATGGGGGTGGCGTATCCTCTGCAGTTCAAAAAGACTTATCGAGATGTGGACATTAGTTCAACATTAACGACGGATCGGCAGCAGCAGATTCGAGAGTGCTTAGAGAATTATGCAGCAATACTAACAGACAAGCTAGGACTAACAGATCTAGTAGAATTCAACATGAAGTTGAAGGATCCAGCACCTGGGCATGTCAAAGACTTACCCTGTTCCAAACGCCAAAGCCAAAACTCTAACATATTAAATCCAACAACTGCTATGAGGAAGGATGAATGTAGGAGCAGACTTTCTCAGCAGACATCCTATTGAAGATTCTGTACAAGAATCAGAGGAGAAAGAAATAATGGGAGAAGAAAGGATTAGAGGAATTATAAGCTTGTTACGCTTGCTCAAAGCTACTGTTCTTCAGGCGAACAACAGTCTGAGAGGGGAGCCATGTGATATACATTTTCACAAGAGTAATATGCACTAAAATAATTCCAGGCAATAAAAATAGTTCGACACCGCTCATTCCCAGCAGCGATAATCCGACTTTTTCATCGACCTATTGTGACGTCACCACCGGAACAACGAAATCTAAATATAAGCCAGTGCGGGAGAAAATCTGTCTGTTTTGTGAACTAACCCACACACACACACGACGCAGGAGAGATAGGATGAGGAAGGGAGTGATAGTCTCTTCAAAATCAACTTAGCAAAGATAATTTAGTATAAGTTAGATAGGAAGAAAAACATCAGCCCTCGACATTGCACTGAGAAAAATCTGAATCCTGGCGCCGAAGTGTGGAAGAAATTCATTTTAAATGAAGGTAGTGGTCTTATTCATGTCAATCCAGACCTGACTTGGTGAAGTTTGAATGCAGCACCTGTTGAGTGAGCACATGGTTGAGTGATGCCCTTGATAGAGTAGCGTCGAACCGTATCTACCTGCAACCATTCCATTTGTCTCATAGGAGAGGTAATCTTTATTTAAATAAGTACCGGCCAAGACAAAGGAAAACAAGAGCCAACTTATGTTCTACTACGCCCAGGAACAATAATACTACAATTGATGATAGCCAGAGTGATTCCCAAAGCTGGAAGTGGAGAATCCTGATTGGAGACAGTTCTTTTTTTCCAGATCATCCAGACCAGTAAAAGATGAGCTTTACAGGCCACTACGAAAAAAATCTAAACTGTTCATATCTACCTTATCATGGGCACATCAAGTCTGTAATATTTAATGTATATGTATATGTCCTTATTTCTATGACAGGAAATTGTAATTTTGAATGCAATTTACAAAATCCATATTTATGTTTATTAAATCATAAAAACTAAGGTCATGTCATGTATTGATTGTATTTTACTTGTCATAATCAAATTGTTTTAAATTACCCTTGATAGAATTAATTAGTTAGTAGAGGAGAGGCAAGGAACCACTTAGGGAATAAATTGGGTATAAAAGGGAGTACAACTTTTTCAGTATTTCCTAAAGGTATTCCTTGGTTCTCTGAAACTCTATTTCTGGTCTCAACAATTGAGTCAGTACAACTAAATTAATTAAACGGGCAGGATCACATTGGGAAAAATGATGTTTCATCATTTATCTCTGTGGGGTTGAGCCATCAATCAAACCCATATCCGACAAGTTGGGGGCTAAGTCCGGGTATTTCTTTAATTAGAAAGTAGAATACAGCAGGTTAGGATAGTAACATTCACCTAGTCAGAGTTATCATATCATTAGATATTGATAAAGTAGGTAGATAACTCTAATCAGACATACGTGCTTTGCTTAAAGTCTATTCTCCAGGTATACAGGCGTATTCACCTTCAGAGAAGACAAGAAAAAGGTAAGAATGGCAGACACCGCCAGACTGAGAAATCTTTTCATGGAGACGGGTAAGCAGTGTGACCTAACAGGTAAGGAGTTAGCTCAGTATGTTAGCGAAGAGTTCGAGAAACACGAACGGCTACAAGCTGAGAAGGAAAAGGAGGAAAGACGGCTGCAAGTCAAATTGGAAAATAAGGAGAAGGATAGAGAAGCAGAAAGAGAAAGGCGACAACATGAACTGGAAATGAGGAAGTTGGACAATGAAACCGAGTTACGACGAATGGAAATCATGAACCAACACAATCCCTCAGCGGATCAAAGTAGATCTTCAGCTGAACCACCAGGGGAAGCAGCTTCAGTTCAAGTGAACGCCATGTCTTTTCCGTTGGATCCTTTCAACGAACAAACAGACGTCATCGAAAATTATCAAGATTCGAAAGGATGTGTGTGATGTGCGGATTGGAGGAGACCAAATGGGCAGTTAAATTGTCACAGGGACTTCGCGGAATTTCTTACGATGTATTTTCTAGGATACGACCGGAGGAGTTGGGCAATTATAACATCCTAAAACAAGCCTTATTAGCCAGATTCGAGATAGACGGGGAGAACTACAAGAAACAGTTTAGGACTGCTCAGAAGGAAGCCGGAGAGAACTTCTCTCAATACGTAGAAAGACTAAGATCCTACCTAAACAAATGGCGTACCATGTCTAGATTTGAGGAAACCTACCAAGATCTAGAAGAAATGATAATGATAGATCAACTTAAACAGAAAATGTCTCAGGACATGAGAGCATTTTTAAACACAGAATGGAGCTGAGAGATTGGAGTCGATCATTACTTTGGCAGAGAGATATGAAAAGTCGCAGAAAGAGGCAGGAGGTAATCAACGAAATACCAATAATCTTCCTCGTGAATTCCCTCAGAAGACCAAAGATAAAGGAGAACCGAAATCCAGCAAACCAAATGGATCGAAATGGATCAAATAAGACCACTACAAATCAGAACCAGCAGGTCAAGTGGGAGAAGAAGCTCTACTGCAGCCATTGTAAAAATCATACTCATAACACAAGGGATTGCAAAAAGAAGCCTCAACCTCTTACCACAGCCTGTGCAGTAAAACCTAAAGCAGCGAGAAGGAACCGTAATGCTCATTCCAATATGGACACGCAAAGGAACACCAACTCAAAACTGCCAGTCATAGAATCTGTCAACCTGAATGGATGGACAGTGGAATGTCTCTATGATACAGGTTTATTTTTCGACGCAATTGTACAAGCCTCATTGGTAAACCCAGAGCAAGTTACAGATGAAACCGTCGAAATACAGGGATTTCTGAAAAGTTCCGTACCTATGACACTTCCTGTTGCCAAGGTCAGCATAACTTCACGCTATGTTACGGGAGAAATCAGAGCAGCGGTCATGGAAGACCCAGTCCACCCTGTCATGCTCGAATGTCGCTATGTCCTTTTAGGAGAACCAGTACAGCCAATGATAGCATCAGCGGTGACTACGCGCCAACAGGCCAAGGAAACTCCAACAATGACTACGACACCAGCAAATCTTCAACCCGAAGATTTAAAACAAGCCCAAGCAACAGATAGCTCACTTGGGACGTGCTTCCGTAAGTTGCCAAAATCACATACACCTCCTAGGAAGGGTGATTTCTACATGAAGAATGGAATTCTTCACAGAAAGGCAGGAAAGTTAGGACAAGAGTATTCTCAACTGGTTGTTCCAACTACTTACAGAACACAAATACTGGAGATGGGACATAGTATGCCGTTTAGCGGACATATGGGAATCAACGCAACCATGCAGCGAATCTCAACTTACTACTACTGGCCTGGAATTAACATGGATATCCAACGATATGTCAAATTATGCCCAGAATGTCAGAAAGTAGCCCCGAAGCTCTGGACACCACCAGCAACATTAGGGAAAACACCCATCACGATAGATTTCAACAAGAAATTCAACAACATAGAGTTAGAGGTGGGAGAAAAAGTACAAGTACTTCTTCCCACAAGTCAAAATCAGTTGCAGATCGGTTGGAGAGGACCTTATGTAGTGAAGGAGAGAATTTCCAGAACAAACTACAAGATCTCTATAAAGGGGAAAGAGAAAATCTTTCATCTCAACCTGTTACAAAAAGTACCACGAGAGACCCGCCACTGAGACAGCACATTTGATAGCGATGGCAGGAACAACAGAAGTTGAACATGGAAACTCAAAGGGATTCGAGTATCCTCTGCAGTTCAAAAAGACTTATCGAGATGTGGACATTAGTTCAACATTAACGACGGATCGGCAGCAGCAGATTCGAGAGTGCTTAGAGAATTATGCAGCAATACTAACAGACAAGCTAGGACTAACAGATCTAGTAGAATTCAACATGAAGTTGAAGGATCCAGCACCTGGGCATGTCAAAGACTTACCCTGTTCCAAACGCCAAAGCCAAAACTCTAACAGATTAAATCCAACAACTGCTGTGAGGAAGGATGAATGTAGGAGCAGACTTTCCCAGCAGACATCCTATTGAAGATTCTGTACAAGAATCAGAGGAGAAAAGAAATAATGGGAGAAGAAAGGATTAGAGGAATTATAAGCTTGTTACGCTTGCTCAAAGCTACTGTTCTTCAGGCGAACAACAGTCTGAGAGGGGAGCCATGTGATATACATTTTCACAAGAGTAATATGCACTAAAATAATTCCAGGCAATAAAAATAGTTCGACACCGCTCATTCCCAGCAGCGATAATCCGACTTTTTCATCGACCTATTGTGACGTCACCACCGGAACAACGAAATCTAAATATAAGCCAATGCGGGAGAAAATCTGTCTGTTTTGTGAACTAACCCACACACACACACGACGCAGGAGAGATAGGATGAGGAAGGGAGTGATAGTCTCTTCAAAATCAACTTAGCAAAGATAATTTAGTATAAGTTAGATAGGAAGAAAAACATCAGCCCTCGACATCGCACTGAGAAAAATCTGAATCCTGGCGCCGAAGTGTGGAAGAAATTCATTTTAAATGAAGGTAGTGGTCTTATTCATGTCAATCCAGACCTGACTTGGTGAAGTTTGAATGCAGCACCTGTTGAGTGAGCACATGGTTGAGTGATGCCCTTGATAGAGTAGCGTCGAACCTTATCTACCTGCAACCATTCCATTTGTCTCATAGGAGAGGTAATCTTTATTTAAATAAGTACCGGCCAAGACAAAGGAAAACAAGAGCCAACTTATGTTCTACTACGCCCAGGAACAATAATACTACAATTGATGATAGCCAGAGTGATTCCCAAAGCTGGAAGTGGAGAATCCTGATTGGAGACAGTTCTTTTTTTTCAGATCATCCAGACCAGTAAAAGATTAGCTTTACAGGCCACTGCGAAAAAATCTAAACTGTTCATATCTACCTTATCATGGGCACATCAAGTCTGTAATATTTAATGTATATGTCCTTATTTCTATGACAGGAAATTGTAATTTTGAATGCAATTTACAAAATCCATATTTATGTTTATTAAATCATAAAAACTAAGGTCATGTCATGTATTGATTGTATTTTACTTGTCATAATCAAATTGTTTTAAATTACCCTTGATAGAATTAATTAGTTGGTAGAGGAGAGGCAAGGAACCACTTAGGGAATAAATTGGGTATAAAAGGGAGTACAACTTTTTCAGTATTTCCTAAAGGTATTCCTTGGTTCTCTGAAACTCTATTTCTGGTCTCAACAATTGAGTCAGTACAACTAAATTAATTAAACGGGCAGGATCACATTGGGAAAAATGATGTTTCATCATTTATCTCTGTGGGGTTGAGCCATCAATCAAACCCATATCCGACAGTAGGTTGCCAGATAGGATTTACTTCGCCAAAAATATGCGAAACAGTCTGATATGAAAATATAGGGGTGTGGCGACAATTAGGTATGAATAATGCTGTTTTAGGGAAAGGTCTTAGTTTTGTCCCTCTACGCTCCCGTATGGACAGTTGCGCTATTTTGGAAGACGTTTCCAACTTCCACAGACGACTCCGCCTCAAGTACCACCACAGAGACAAGCCTGTCCACAGTCTCACCACACAACCTCCTGACATTTTTCCATCTTCAGCTAAATCCCGTTCCACATGGACTCCACCTTCCGGAGTTTCCAACGCGCTTGACCTTTACATAGCTAACACACTCCATGAGATTAAGCAAATTTCTTTCCCTCGCTTGAAACGCTCCAACCTATCCCCTCCCGAATGGCGTGCCCTATCCCAACTACAGCGCAGACAGGACATAGTAATCAAACCGGCGGATCTCCCCCGATGTGTCTCCACCTTGACGTGGTGGGGGAGCTTGCGTGTCCCATCGACAGCATTTGCTTGCTGATGGATGAAAAACTACATATCGGACAGCTTATGGGATAGGGACCAGACTAAGAGAGATACAACCTGCTGCTCTGCAGGTGAGACTGAGGATAGCAGTCTAAAATGTAAATCAGGCGCACGAAGGCAGAAGTTCTTGGTCCGGACAAAACACTAAAGGCTCCCTGTCGAGGGCTGTGGCTGAACGCCTCTAAGCCACAAACCCTCGGACCTGAGAGCCGGGACGATAGCCACCTTTCGAAAAATAAAGGCGTGATACTGAGCAAGCTACATGCTCAGGTCTGATAGAAGTTCGAAGGCTCTCAGCTGGGGGATATGAGAGATTCCCGGATGAGAGGGCCAGGCCGTTTCTCGTTCACATTGCACGAAGGTAAGGTGCTGAGCCGGCAGCACAAGTAGCCTACCTCGTGAGCGAGTACAAAAAGTCAAAAAAAGTGCCCCAGTCGAAGAAAACGGCTCCGAAAACTGTATCTAACTCATAGAGAGTGTAGACAAAAGTGGAAGAACGTCCCAATGACGCAAAATGGAACGCACGGCGAGCGAACCTATTGCGTGGTCCGAAGTCAAAAGCAAAAGCTTACCGAGTTGGTGTCGCTTGCAGTCTGACCGTCCCTGGTGTGTGCTAGAGCGATCAGTGGCAAACGAGTTGCCCAACACATGGAAGTGAGGAACTAAAGCAGCCATGAGCAGGACGTGGCAACTCCTCGGGTGAGCCCAGTCACAGAGCAATATGTGCCGGCTCTGCAATTATGGAAGCCTCCTTGGATAGCGAGGGAATGCTCATAGTCTGCCCCTGCCTTCCCTTGAGGGCCGACCACGATGTCGTTCATCGTTCTATCTTGACCAGCTGAGATGTTAGCGACATCACAACAGTCCAACGTGCCTCGAAACCAGAGGAAGGATAACCTCATTAAAAAATGCCCGCTGAAGTCGGAAGTGTCGTCCTACGGGTGGCAAACTAAAAATTGACACTACGCAATTACGTCCGAGTGAAATGTCTCGTCCGAATGTCTCCCGTGCTAGGAACAGCTCTGACTACCTAGTTTCCGAATGCCGCTCTTGTTCGGAACAGCTCTGACTGGGTAGTTTTCCGAATGTCTGTTGTGCCTGGAAAAGCTCTGATGGGCGCAACGACAAGCACATGTCCGAAAACTCGCTGAGTGGATGCCGTCTGCAAACCTGTCTGGTATGTGCGGGAATGACCCGGGGAAACGAAATGACCAATATATTGAAGTGAGGATTTAAAGCAGCCATAAGCAGGACGTGACGATCTCCCTCGGTGAGCCCAGATCCAGGGCGTTATGTGTCGGCCCTGCAACTATGGAAGCAACCTTGGATGGCGGAAAATGCTATGGACTGTCCCTGCCTTCCTTTGAGGGATGACCGTTGTCCTCGACCGTTCAACCTTGGCCAGCATGGTTGCAGATGGCACTACAAAAGTGAGTCTCCCAAGAATGCTACCTGGTCAAAAAAGCACGCTAAAGTCGATGTGTTGGCCTACGGGTTTCGGCCCAAGGGCGCATAACAGACACACCGCAATCACATCTGAAAAAACACTCCGGATGAACGAAAAGAAGAAGAAGAAGAAACCGGCGGATAAAGGGGGTGCGGCGGTTGTTTGGCGGAAAGATCTATATGTCGAGGAAGTCATGTCTCAACTTAATAAACCTGATAATTATTCCCCCTGCGTCGAAGACCCCACTCTCTCCTATAACCGGAAGATTCAAAATACCATCAAACAGCTCATACGTGAGGATGCCTTACCACCCAGTGCCTCTTCACTTCACATCCATAACTTTAACTTGGGCAAACCCACCCTCTACATGCTGCCCAAAATACATAAACTCAAAAATCCTGGACGTCCGATAGTTTCCGCCTGCTCATGCCCGACTGAACTGATCTCAGCGTTTCTTGACAGGATTTTCCAACCTCTAGTTGCGAATCTCCCGTCATACATCAAAGATACAAGCATGCGTTACTTTAATTCAACTCTCTCCAACTAACTACCGAGAACACATAAAGACTATTCCTAATGGATGTATGTTCCCTCTATACCTCCATTCCTCACGCTGATGGCCCCAGAGCGCTACAGTTCTTTCTGGATCAACGCACAGATCAAGCCATCCCTACTTGCACTCTTGTAAGACTAACTGAATTATTCCTCACAAATAATTCCTTTGATTTCAATGACCACTACTTTGAACAAATCAGCGGTGTCGCCGTGGGCACTAAAATGGGACCCAGCTACGCATGCTTATTTATGGGACATCTGGAACACCAGATTGAACTCAGCTATGATGGTCTTCTCCCTTCTTTTTACCGACGCTACATCGATGACGGCATAGGTCTCACTGACATGTCAGAGGCAGAACTGAACCGTTTCATTAATTATGTCAATGACTTCCATCCATCGATCAAATGCACCACATAAATTTCCACCACCTCTGTCAATTTTCTTGACACCACTATTAAATTAAACCCTACAGGCCTCACGACCTCCGTGTACTACAAACCTACTGATGCTCACGGTTTCCTCCTGTACAGCTCACCTCACTCCAAAAGCTGCAAAGATTTCATCCCATATTCCCAGCTACTCCGCCTTCGTCGTATCTGTCAGGATGAGAATGACTTCCTCGAGAAAGCCCATGAAATGCTTGACTTTTTCTGCAGACGGTCCTACCCAGAGGACGTCTTGTCTACAGCTTTCTGTCGCATAACCCAAGTCTCGCGGGAAATGTCCCTCGTCAAACAAACGCGACCTCCTAACAATGAACCTAAGCTCATCGTCACCTTCCATCCACATGCCTATGCCATCAAGCACATTTTCCTGCGACACTGGTCTATCTTGGAATCCGATCCAACCACTCGTAAGGTATTCTCCAATGGCCCTAGGGTAATTTTCCGCCGTAACCAGAGTCTCAGAGACCACCATGTGCATAGTAGCCTCCCCACGGTTACTTCATCTGTGGGCACATTCGTATAGCATCGTAAGAACTGTCTGACATGCCCATATGTTGTTCAGACACCGGAGATTGCATTCCCCCTAGGCACCTTCTTCTTGAAAGATTCTTTCACTTGTACATCCCGCAATCTGCAAACGATGTGACATGAAATACATTGGTCAAATTGGCAGACGTCTTGCTGACCGTTTTAGAGAACACCTCAGAGACATCAATCAGGGCGCTGACAAACCTGTCCCCAACCATTTCTATTCCTCCAACCATAATGGAGTCGACAATGTATGTGTCACCGCATTGAGACCCTGCTACTCCAACAGCTCCGTTAGGCTCAAAATTTAATGCCACTTAATCAACAATCTGGGATGCGTCCATCCAGCAGGTATCAATACTGTTGTGGACGCTATTGTATAACTGTTTACACTGTCTATTACTATGCTGCCCTCCCCCCCCCCCCCCAATATTCATACCTAAGTGTCTCCACACCCCTATATTTTCATATCAGACTGTTCGCATATTTTTGGCGACGTAAATCCTATCTGGCAACCTACTATACTTAAACTCTGCAGCCAAAGAGCGCCTTCGCATTTGGCAAATCCGCTTTTTCTGCTCCCACATGGATACGTAGTGGTTGTGCTTTTTTATTTTGTGATTGTTTATATTTCGTTGTCCTATCTATCCGTATTATCCTGTCCTTGACAAAGATTCTAAAAATCGAAACGTCGGTCGTCCTGTGTATCGTATTGTACGCGTTTGTGTGTATTTATTTTATTATTCATTTTATATATTTACTGATTTCGGATTTTCACCTGTATTTCAGAATACGATGGATCTCCTTGTAAGGTATGTGCGACGTGTTGATGTTTAGTACGTTTCTTCTCTCAGGAGCTTAATATATCTATTTGTTTCCAATTCATATTGTTATATCCTGCTGTAGCCGCTGCTTTTTCTTTCTACTCCATCTATATTTGTAAATAAATTATCCACAGCCACGTAAGTGCTCGCAGTAATCGGTCATATTTCATGTATATTTGTAGATAAATTATGCACGGCCACGCAAGTATTCGAAATAATCAGTCACATTTCATCTATATTTGTAGATAAAATATGCACGACCACCCTAGTACTTGCAGTAATCAGTCACATTTCAGTTATGACAAGAGCATATGGTTCGTTGATGATAACGTGAAAGAGCTATTTACCACTATTACGCTCAGCACCGTAGGAACACTGATTTGTTTATGTGGTACAATCGCCAACATAATCAACATAGCTGTGTTCCTGAAACAAGGTTTTAATGACACTATCACTATTAGTTTCTTTGGTCTAGCTATATCCGACGGAGGCTGCTTGCTAACTCAATTGTGGGTATGTATCTCTATGATACCACATCTGCAAATAACCGACGTCCCTATAGATTTCGTTAAGGTTGCCTACGTCACTGGTTCAATTCCATACTCGTGCTTCATCAGAATATCTGGCCTAATCACAACATACATCAGCCTAGAACGATGCCTATGCATTGCCCTGCCGTTACAAGTGAGAAGTTTGTTTACCCCTACAAGAACAGTATGCGTCATTGTCGCTCTCTTTCTAATCATGTTTGCAGTCACTATACCAGATTTCACAGTCAATCTAATAAGATGGAGGTTTGATGAAGATAGAAACCGCACAATATTTACTTCCGACGTTACTGTCGACAGAGAACAGGTTGAAGACGTCGTCTACGCTTTCAACAATGTCTTCGGTTACTTTTCATTTATAAGTATCTCACTTTTAACAGTAATTCTTGTGGCGGTCTTGAACAGCACAGAAAAATGGAGACAGCAATCTGCTGTCGTGGATAAGTCCATGTCAACTTCTAGGGACCGTAAGATAGTTAAAATGGTAGTGACAATGTCCGCGGTGTTCATTGTATGCTTTTTCCCGAAGACATTGGTCTACTTGGCTATAATGGTGAACAGTGACTTTGGTATGTACGGTGACTACCACAACATGGTGATGATGGTCATTTCTACAGCCTTCTGTATGGAAACCTTTAACTGCAGCATCAGTATTGTCATCTACAGGAACTTGAGCAGCAAATACAGGCAAACTTTCAACGCAATGTGGAAACACGTGCTATGTTCTGTCCATTCAAGCAAACCGAAGAGATTTTGCAGAAGTTTGACGATCACTGTTCTTATTGCTTATATATCGCATGTCTCATGTATACATTTCCTAGCACGAGTCTAATAAATTGGTTCATGAAATAGCATATTGTGTGTGTGTGTGTGTGTGTGTGTGTGTGTGTGTATGTGTGTGCCGCGTGTGTGAAATTAACGTTTAATATTAACTGTTACAAAGAGCGCTTGATTACGTAAGGCTACGAATACTGTACAGTTGGTAAACAATATAGACAATACCACGAAGCCAAACTAATATGGTTTTACAGATATATGTTAGAAGTACCATGGTCAGTTAAAATGGACGCTTAAAACGTCTGTAAAAAGACAAGACAGTGAAACACTAGTCATTGAAATCAGAAGGGGACGGTCAAAATTGTATGCACCCGTCGGGAAAGGACAGGAACATATTGTAACAAGTGGCACTTCTTTTTCCATCGTTGCCAAAGACGAGGAGAATGTCATCTGTCATTACTAGAGTGAGTGAGGTAGGGATGGCTGCTGAGACCTAGCTGATTCAATAAACGCCTTCTTTCAGGGAGTGTACAGAACAGTGCATTGTTGTTAAGAGAGAGATCATCTCATTTTTTATTTTTAGTTTAATACAGCACAACTCGATGTAGCTTCTTCAATTCTTAACGGCTCCAAACACACCGTGCTTGCCAGTTGACTGCGCCAGGCAAGTGAACAGCAGTAGTGTTGTCCCAGTTTTTTTTTTTTTTTTTACATTTAACGCCACAACATCCAGTACTAAAGTTAATGCAGGAAAATATGAAGGCGAACAGGGTGAAGAGATACCGGGCGGTCTTGCATCATGGCGTAAAAGATGATGATCATGATATTATTAGAGGAAACTATTTGTGGAGAAGCCGATTGGTAAAGCACTAGAAGAAGAAAACTTAAGACCTATATATATATATGCATGAGGCGCTGAACGCAGTTAAGGGTCAGAGACTGATAAGAGGGAAATCATGGATGGCTCAGGTGGAGGATACGATCAGACAGGTGTGCATCTTGGAGAACATTAGTCGAGGAGAGGAGAAGAGTGGGTCATCGGAGCAGTCAGACTTGTGCAGAGTTATAATCACATTAAGTCGGGAGTGCAGGGAGTGGCCAGCAGGGGCGACGGAAGTGGAAATCCAGCAACTAATTCAGGATAATACTCGCCCAGGTGATGTGATTATCTACACAGATGGTTAAATGTTGAAAGGTAGGAGAAGTGCCTGGGGATTCTTAGCAAAAGCTAATGGTCGACGTTTGGTGCAGAAGAGCCTGGCGTATGATACCTCAACATCTAGCTTAAGAATGGAGGTGGAGGCGGTCAGTGCAGCTTTCCGCTGGATGGAGAACACGATACATACGCACATCGTGATTGTAACTGACTCAGAAAGCATGCTGAGGAGGGTGAGGACAGGCAGGCTTCGTGCAGAGTGGCTTGCTTCCTTCGGGCGTCACTGGTGACAAGCATCACCTGGAATATTTTCTCCGGGGCATGCCGTGTGCTGGGGAATGAACAGGCTGGCAGATTGGCTGGCTCGGCAAAACTTGGTGGAGTATTGATGCATGACAAGGCAGACGTGGTTGCGGCCTTGTGGGAGCACGTGTACACCTCGGAGGAGCAAATGGATCACCATAGTCTGGCAAGAATGAGGCAGCGAGGAGTGACGAGGGGATCTGGCCGACGCTCGACGCTCAGAGGACAGGCGAGACGGACATATAATCAGATTGCTACTGGAACTATTGGTGTTGGAACTCTTCGCTGGCTGCTGAGGATGGGGACGGAGCGCTTTTGGGAATGCTCCGAATGCTGTGATGTCGGTTCCTAAATCAATCAATCAATCAATATATGTGCGTGGGTGTGTGTGTGTGTGTGTGCGTGTGTATGTGTGTGTGTGTGTGTGTGTGTGTGTGTGTGTGTGTGTGTGTGTGAAACACTACGGTTTTCTTTATGCCATCGCTGGAGTGCACATTAAGTAACAGAAAGCTATATGAGAGCCACATACTTTTCCAATGTTCTCCATACGAGATAGACAGCATCAAATGGCAATAGCTTTTCACATACACGAGACGACGTATACCACTTATACTTTCCACACACTAAAGATTTCTCAATATTCGATCATTTAAGTTTGAAAGATAACTATTATTTGTTAGTAATGCACAAATAACTTAGTTTTCTTTTCTTTAGATGGGTTATTTGCAACTGATTTTTGTATAGCACAATTTGGTGTAGCTTCTTCAATTCTTAACGGTGTCAAACACCTCATGCTAGCAGCTAGTTGAGTTCTGTTAGGACGACACGGTGACAGGAGGATTTATAACTTGTTTAATCTTGTAGCTGTTGTTTAGAAAACATGTATGCAGATGTATTGGTAATTCCATCCAATGAAATTTTCTTCTGTGGGTATATTGTCAGGAGTTTGATAAAGTCGGTGTGTTCCCCAGAACATTGTTCTCAGTTCACCTCTACCATCTTGCCTTGTACTGTCCCCAATAGCGGACGCGTTGAGCTAACTGTTAGGTAGTTACCCTGACAATGGCATTAGCACTTTTGATTCCCGGCTCGATGACGCTAGTGGAGGGAGAGACTGGCCACATATTCCTCCACGGTCTCAGGTCTACAAAATATAATGGTCCTAGCTCATCACAGACAGGTTTTTACCTGGCTAATTCCTACGGGTCAGTGCCCCACCAGACGCTGTAGCAGGTCCCTTGGATGTACTATGTGTCCGAGGAGATCACATCGATGCTTAAGCAGTATTTCTCCGCGTCCACTCTCCTTTTCTCTACCTCGGCGTTTACGACCAGATGGATTGACCTGCAAGTGGGTAGAGCAATAGCATGAACGATTTCGCTGATGCTTGTCATGACCATGCATGTCGTTCTGGATGCGGCATCCGGCTACGCACAAGGACCGAGACTCAAAGAAGAATTTCACCAAACAATGCCTTCATAGATAACTGACAATCCTGACACCGAATGAGAGTCATGAACATCGCATGCCCCAAAGACTTGATCAACTGATCGACTGGTGCAGGATGAACTTCAAGCCCAAGAAGTCAAGAAGCCTGTCGATCGAGAAGAGCAAGATGGCGGTAACTGCATTCAAGGCGGCCAACTAGACGATCGCCACTGTGATGGAGGAACTCGTCAAGAGTCTCGCAGGGTGTACGATTTCTCGCTGACAGACAAGAACGCGGTATAACACATATTGGAGACAACAGAAAACGGTCTATGGGCTACCAATATAAGCAATCTCATTTGAAAATTCAAGATCTGATGCCCTCAGTTCATACTGATCCCAAAACTGATATGGCCCCTATTAATCAGTGATATGTGTAACGGTAGAGGGTATAGAAAGTGCAGTCAGCAAAGCCCCGAGAAAATGGCTGGTAGTGCCACCAGGTCTGCTGGGTGTAGCGTTGTACTCAAAGAAGTCCAAACTCGTGCCCTCGTTCGTGTCTGTTGTCGAGGAATACAAAGTCGGAAAAGCTAGGCTCGCGATGATGATGAGCGAGTCCCAAGATGAAACAGTGAGCGGCTCCCAGCTAGCGCTCAGGGCGGGAAAGAATTGGAAGGTTGACGAGGCAGTCAATCGGTGCATAGTTTTTCCAACTAAAGGAAGTTCTGGGATACACCCAGTCCAACAGACTACCAAACCAACACACAGTGGTGGACAAAGGCGACGGCCAGGCAGCGCAGAGACATGGTGGTACAGGAAATTTGTGAAGGAATGTTAGTGTTGTAGTTACTGTAAGGTGTTCCCCCCCTCCCCCCGTGGCATAATCCAGGATCCCAAGTAAAAAGGACATTTCGCTCTGAAGTCAACCCGACCTCGAAATCTAGAAGTGACTTACGCGAACGCGCGCGTGCGCGTTTACACTAGAGCAAACACAATGTTGAAAAAGTATAATCTTCTCTTGTTTATTATTCTTTATTTGGCGTAGAAGAAGAGAAAAACTAACTTGCACACAAATATATCTTCTTCTTCTTCTTTCGTTCGCCTGAAATATGTTTATAACTGCAATGTTGTCTCTTGTATAAATCTAACAGTCTTTTTTAGTTATTCAGCGGTCCATAGAGTTTATCTTCCACTGTTGTCTCTCTAGGTCAGAAGGTTCGCCTGGATATGTTGTAGTTTGGGCAATCCTGGAGTATGTGCTCTGCTGTCTGCGACGCCAAACCACATGTGCACATGGCTGAGTCACCAATCTTGAATTTTGTATACATGTGGTTGCGTAATCTATTGTGTCCTGTTCTGAGGCGCAGAAGAATGACCTGTTCTGGTCTGTCCATAACGTGGTAGTCGTCTTGAGTAAGGTTTGGTGGCGTTCTGACTGATTTGATCATTCTTTTCTTTTGGTGGTATGTAATAGGCACATCTGGTTGTTCTTCTTGTGCTCCTTCCTTAGCCAATCGATCAGCTCTGTCGTTTCCGGGGATTCCACAGTGGGATGGTATCCACTGTGTGGTGATCTTACGCTGACTGCTAAGTTCAGAAAGTAGTGTCCTCAGAACTGGCAATTTCCCAGACAGGAGCGCCTCTATTACGGATTTTGCATCTGTCAATATCACCACAGGTTGTGTACCATGGCTGGTATTTTGTAATTTCTCTGTGGCTATCTTGATTGCCTCAATTTCAGCAAATATATCAATACTATCTCATTTGCAGTAATGGGGACATTTCACTCTGAAGTCAACCAGGCCTCGAAATATAGCAGTGACATACACGAACGCACGCACAGACACACAATGTTAGAAAGTGTAATCTGCTCATGTTTATTATTTCTTTACCTTATTTGGTTTAGAAGAAGAGAAACATAAACACGCACAAAAATATATCATCACTGTCTCGTTTGCAGGAGGCAGGAGAAACCGAGGAGGTGGCACTGTGGCAGAAGATTGGAAGAAACTGGCAGCCGGTTCTCATCCGAGGGATGTTCCTGTTGGCAGGCGGGATCATGCTGCTGATGATCATATGTTGTTTCTGCAGTATCTGCTGCCGAGTGTGCTGTCAGTCTCTGCGGGAAAACTGTGTCCCTTGTGGCGGGGTTCTGGCCCTCATCACCGCTTATTATGAAGATGCGAGTAAGAGCAATTAACACCTTGATAGGCTGCTTCCAATGTAAAACGCAATGTTAAGCTGATGTTACAGCATTTACGGCGACACGGGTGGCAGTTACTAGGTCGTACTATCAATGTTGTTAATAACTTCGCCTACCAACACATTAACCTAGTGTAGGATCCTCTGTAGTGGTGACAATTACCATCACCGTCGCGGCCCTGGCGTCAACCAGCCTGGTAAAACTGCTGCCAGAGGTGTAACTAGGACAAGTCAAGGCCGTTAAGATGACTATTAATCAGATTACTACTGGGATAATTATCACGGAAACTCTTCGCCTATGTTTGAAGATGGCAACAGAGCATGTAGAGTAATATCGCGAGTGAAGTTATTTCGATTTTTAATTTCAGAATCCGTGGCGAATGAGTTACGGACGCAATTCGTAATTCCGCATACCGCGTTCGAAACACAGCTGCGGGCGATTTGGCAGCGGACTGCCATGCGTTTTTTTTTTTAATGAAATGGTATGGGTGCCTGTCGTTCAGAAAGCAATGGCAAACTACTGAACGTAAACTTGCACAGGAATCACGAACAGCAAAAAAGCTGGGGTTGACTACTACGTCCTGTAAAGGATATGCAACTAACTTTAATTTTAACTGTTTTCCCAATTTAGTAGCAAAATTTAGTAGATGCGGTTGTTGCACACAGTTAACAACTGGGGTTAGAATTGAATTATATGAAGACACAGATTATGGTCGTCACTAGGAAGGAAGAAATACTACAATGTAATATACAAGTAAATGGGCATATTCTTAAAAAAAAGTGAATCGATACAACTATCTCGGAACAGTCATAACATCTGATGTGAGATGCCTTGAAGAGATTAGAATAAGAATTACCATGGCGAAGGTAGCCTTTTGCAAGATGAAATACATACTGACCGATAAAAAGATATCTATTTAAACGAGAAAAAGAGTTTGAATAACGAAGACACAAACAATAGATTGCACGATTTATTGCCTGGCATATTTCGCTGCATCTCGTCAGGTACACACTGCAGTAATCACACAACTTACGTGAATTAACTATGTTTAACACACAAAATACTCGCTTGTTAAAATTTGCAGAAGCAATTATGATCAATCAATGCAAGCCAGAATTGTGTAAACAGAAAGACATGTTAGTCAGCTTAAAATTACCGTGGTAGATAAGTGACATTACTGTGCGAATATGTGTATATTTCAACTTGAAGGATTTATCTAGTTAATTCACGTAAGTTGTGTGATTTCTGCAGTATGTACCTGACGAGATGCAGCGAAATATGCCAGGCAATAAATCGTGCAATCTATTGTTTGTGTCTTCGTTATTCAAATTCACTACGAGAAAAAGATTGTTAAAGTGCTACATACAACCTGTACTTTTATATGGATGTGAGTCGTGGACAATGAGCAGACAAGCTGAAAAGCATCTGATGGCTGTGGAGATGTGGTTTCTGAGGAAAATGCAAAGAATACCATGGACAGATAGAAAAACCAATGAACAAGTCCTTCAAGAAACAAATGAAGATCGTAAACTGATTAGAGACATTAGATGTAGACAGTCAAAATTTTTCGGGCATGTTATGAGAAGAAATAAATTGGAGAACATGGTGACAACTGGCAAGATCGAGGGAAACAGTACAAGGGGAAGACCAAGAATTAAATACCTGGATGGCTTGGCTACATGGCATGGTCGAGACAGGAACACGGAGCTGATCCACGACTCTGGTGAGCTAGTGAGATGGAAGACCATGACCGCCCACGCCTATCGGCATGGCACATAATGAATAATTGAATGTATTCCCAATGCTTGTTATGATTTTGTTTTATAAATTAGCACACAGAAGACCCAGATTAAGACACAAGGTGCAAACGGGGCACCATCAATCTTTATTGACGACGCCAAATTGGAAATAGTAGATCATTTTACATATCTACAAAAACAAAGATAATGCATACAGATAAAACTACTATAGAGAAAGAAATATATGTTAACTAGCTGACCCGGCCCGGCTTCGCCCAGACTCTGGTGGGGAGCATCTCATTTAATTCATATAAGTAGTCATATAAGCTCCCGTTCCCGTTCCCGACTATCTGCCTGCCTGCCTGCCTGCCTGTCTGTCTGTCTGTCTGTCTGGCTGTCTGTCTGTCTGTCTGTCTGTCTGTCTGTCTGCTGTCTGTCTGTCTATTATTAGAAAGAGCACTTGAAAGATCTTTACATCTTCCCCCAACAATTAACTTGGGTAAATGGAGCGTCTTATTTAATTCATATTCGGCCCCTGCTCCCGTTCCCGTTCCCAAAAAAGATGACCCGGCCCGGCCTCGCCCAGTCCCTGGTGGGGAGCATATCATTTAATTCATATTCGGCGGAGGGAGGAGGAGGAGGGAGCAGTAGGGAGGAGGGAGCAGGAGGGAGGAGGAGGAGACAGGAGGAGGAGACAGGAGGAGGAGGGAGGAATGAGGGGAGAGAGAGGAGGAGGAGGGAGGAGGAGGAGGGAGGAGGAGGGAGGAGGAGGGAGGAGGAGGAAGAGGGAGGAGGAAGGAGGAGGAGGAGGGAGGAAGAGGGAGGAAGAGGGAGGAGGAGGGAGAAGGAGGAAGGAGGAGGGAGGAGGAGGAAGAGCGAGGAGAAGGAGGGAGGAGGAGGAGGGAGGAGGAGGGAGGAGGAAGAGGGAGGAGGATGGAGAAGGAGGAGGAGGAAGAGGGAGGAGGAGGGGGAAGGAGGGAGGAGGTGGAGGGAGAAGGAGGGAGGAGGATGGAGGAGGAAGAGGGAGAAGGAGGAGGGAGAGGGAGGAGGGAGGAGGAGGGAGAATGGGGAGGGGGAGGAGGGAAAGGGAGGAGGAAGAGGAGGAGGAGGGAGAGGAGGAGGAGGGGGAGGAGGAGGAGGGGGGAGGAGGAGGAGGGAGGAAGAGGAGGGTGGAGGGAGGAGGTGGAGGGAGGAGGAGAAGGGAGGAGGAGGAGGGAGGAGGGGGAGGGAGGAGGTAGAGGGAGGAGGAGGAGGTTGAGGGAGGAGGAGGGAGGAGGAGAAGGGAGGAGGATGGAGGAGGAAGAGGGAAGAGGAGGGAGGAGGATGAGGGAGAAGGAGGCAGGAGGAGGAGGAGGGAGGAGGAGGGGGAGGAGGAGGGAGAGGGAGGATGAGGAGGGAAGAGGAGAGAGGAGAAGGGAGGGAGGAGGCGGAGGAAGAAGGAGGAAGGAGGAGGAGGGAGGAGGAGGAGGAGGAAAGAGAGAGAAGGAGGAGGGAGAGGGAGGAGGAGGAGGGAGGATGAGGAGGGGGAGGAGGGAGAGGGAGGAGGAAGAGGAGGAGGGAGGAGGAGGAGGGTGGAAGGAGGAGGTAGAGGGAGGAGGGAGGAGGAGGAGAGAGGAGGGAGGAGAAGAAGGGAGGAGGAGGGAGTTCACCAATCCGAATTCATACTCGTCTAGGTTCTGTGATTTCGGTCCTTCCATTGATTGTTCTTCCCTTCTACATGACTGTAGATAACTTCTTTACACATAAAAAAGATCAATTGTTATTGACATTGCCATGTGACGATTCTGTGTAGTCACGTCATTTTCTGCGCTTTTCCTAGCGTTGTGGTTCAGGGATTCTTTGATCTCTTCTATTTACGTACGTATTTAGGGAGGGGGAGGAGGGAGGAGGAAGAAGAAGAAAAAAAAAACTATGACAGTTGGCAGCGCGGGAATGAGAGGAAGACGTGTAGAAAATTTCATCTCAATCGGATGGACCGTTCGCGAAAGCATAAAGGACATACAGACTGTAACAAGATCGCCTTGGGTAGTGAGAGTGAACCACACCCGAGGTGTCTCTAGCACTCCCGTGTATTCTAGCTCCAGGGGTTGGATAGGCAGATACACATTTTTACTCTGTGGCTGATCTCATATTAGTTAATTATGTCTACAAGCCCCTCCAGATTCTAGACCCCCACTAACTACCTACTCCTGTGGAACAATGAACACTTAGGCATCGTCCGAGACCACACTCAATCATTATACAAAGAGCAAGTCAACTTACATAAAGTTTATTCTACCCTTGAGAATATAGAACTGAAATGAACATCCTGATAGAATAATCTATTTACACAAATAGAGGATAGAGTAGAGACAGAATCAGAGATATGGTTGTCATCATCAGGTTGAGAAGTAGATTGGATGCAGATGTCCCGTCCAGTCGGTCCGCCACTCACCCGGCTTCCTTCCAGTGAGATGACTAGAACCTTGGAGACCACTCCGTCCCCAGAGCGTGGATCCACAACAATAGAGTCACTGCTGGACCTCAATCAACTGGACCAACTGCATCTTTATCACTCCTATTAAGTCACTGGTAATACTCAGTTCTCGTTCAACACTGGCTGGGAGACAATCCTCCTGGATTTGACTCCAAGTATTCGTGACTTCGATGAATCTAAGTAGTCACTGACCAATTTAATGGTCCCTCAGTAGTACATTACCCGTGGTTGGATAATAAGTCTATTGACCAATTCAATGGTCCCTTACTCACAACACAGTAACACTGGTTATAGAATAAGTCCCTGACCAATCTAATGGTCCCGCAATCATAGCACAGTAACACTGCTTGAAGAATATGTCAATAACCAATTCAATGGTCCTATACTCATATCACAGTACCACTGCTTGAAGAATCAGATAAGGCAACTGATATGTCACTGAGTCCTACACGAACACAGTTCCAAGTCTTCGTACTCGTTCAGTACACTATTAGAATCAGACATCTACTTTCAAGGAAGACAATTCAGGTTGGACTATAATCTATTGTCCCTTCCACCTGGTAATACTTGCCACAAGTTATTAATAGCTGGTGTAGTTCTTCTCAAGACCTGCCACTAAAGCTGCCATAAGAACCATTCAAGTGTCTAAATCTTTTTCCGCGTTTAGGCGGAATCACCGTAATAATATACGGTCAGGTGTTTCCTTTCTTTGAGCATGATTGCTCAAATTGCTGAAATGTTCCTGGCTGAAATAGAGTATCTTCTAATGCAGAAAAACAACACAAACCATCATGTCCCACACGTGCACCTTCAGGGCACCAAAATCACTGGATGCACCTTCACGCATGATGAATCACACTGGGTACATGGTGTGGTTGAGTCTGGCGTGATAAGTAAAGAATTGAACCCTTCGCTGTGTCACACGAAGTGGTTTCCCGCCAACAACAATTATAGTTGATTGGTTCCTCAACAGGCAAACTCCTGAAAAGGAAGAGCGACCGGTGAGAGTATACTGGCCCAAACATTAGTCCACATGCATCCTATCAATGACTACTCAACCCTCAGTCATGCTATTTAGTTATGTATATAACTAAAGCATTATCTCTATATGGAGAGTAGTGAAGCATGGGTTCAGTAATGTCAGCTGGCCTCACAGAACAGCCCGTCAAACAGAGCAATAAATCAGAATGACAAGTCTGATCGTAGGTCTCACCTATCCCTAATCATCTACCAGTCGTCGTTAACGTCACTAGTGATAGTAGGCTATTATCATAGTTCTAATTTAATCGAACTAAACACTAAGGTAAAGAGTCCCTGGACTCGTTCCTTACATTATCAATGTTCATTAATAAACCTAATACTGATCAATATACCATCCCTCGGGATATAGGAAAAGTACATGATCATATCCAATATGTACACATGCCTGTTTGCTGGTGGGACCACCTGCCCACGCTATAGCAAACTCTTCTTATCAGACTCCTCCTTAGAGTCAAGAAGCCTTCTTGATAATACATGTTCCCCACATGTTCCAAGGGTGATGTTCCAGTTCTGCCATCCCAAGTGGTTTAGCCTTGGCTGGGACCGAACTTCATCGTTGGCCTGGTCTGCCAACCTATACTTTCATAACTTGCTTTCACATCCCCCATATCCTATATGTCCCCTGTCTCATACAACCTCCTTGCATCTTTCCATACTTCCAGCACCTTAGCATTCACTCGCACTAGCGCCAGTATGAAAGAACAGGATAGCTAAGACAAGAATTCAGAACGCATATGTATCTCGCGACGGCACGCAGGGTTATCACGCGTCGACCTATTCGGCGTTCGGAATTACTCCAGGAAGTATCACATGCCATGACCTAATATATATATACACAATGCCACATCATATATATATATATATATATATATATATATATATATATATATATATATATATATATATATATATATATATATATATATATATCATCCAATGCAGACTTACCTTCACACAGAAATCCCGTGTTCCACACAATGAATTCACTATTAAGTTACTACACAATAGTTACATCATTCCTGGTGGCACAGAACTAAGTTCTTTCTTTACTTAGTAACTAAGCACAGTTTTGTCTGAATCTCCACCTACCAACTTACCTGGTTTCTAACCGTTCTCCTTGCTTCAGCAACTGACTGACATAAATCTAGGTTTCTATCAGGCACAAGTAACTATGTTTTATTCTAACACAGCAACCTAATAGATGCAACGATTTGCGATACACGGTAAATATAATTTAAACCCAAATCGCCCACAACGCATTCCTGCGTTCCCAACAGCTGATTCGCGAACACACGTTGGTAAACAAACCCACGCCTAGCCTTCAACAGCGTTATCGATCGGTTTGCTAATTAGTTATGCAAGGACATCCGCATAGGTAATGAGGTTAGAACGATGGCGTTTTGTACACACTTACAAAGTTAAATGATTTAAACAAATAAGTACCTGAATGTTCAGAACCAGACTCCAGTCAGCTTTCAGAACTGTTCAAGGGCTCCTCAGCCTCCTTTCCGTAACAGTCATGGTTGAGGTGAGACGCAACACAAAATGGCTCACACAGGTCTGCGTCTGTTCTCTTCGAGCAAAAATGAAGTGAATGAATGGTTTAGCCAATTTCCCCACTCGTGCCAACTCAATGCGCACGAGGAGCTAGTGCTTCTTGGGAAAAGACACTTTCTCGGGAAACAGTCATTCCCCGCCTAGAATTTCTAGATCTCTCTGCACGAGAATTTAGTGCTATACCCAGCCTCACGGGTCACTCAAATTCAGGTGCTCCGAGAATATTCTAGATGGTAATTCCTCCATCGGCTTCCCTCAGTCTATTTATAGCTGGGAAAGTCCCCCGATGACGCGCCAAAATAGTGCGGGATCTTTACGACCAAAGACAGATAAACGCGTTTCGTCACACAGACATACAGACATACATACAGACGGAGATTGCCTTTTATATATATAGATGAGGACATATTGGAGGTGGTAAAAAATTTCGTATATCTTGGGTCATTGATTACAAACAATGGTGACACAATAAAAGAAATTAAATGACGACTATCAATTGCTCTTCAAAGACTAAAACAACTGAATAAATTATGAAGTGGGATAGATAGAAGTACAAAAATTAAATTTTTAAGAGCATGCATCTTTCCCATTGCAACATACGCCTGTGAGACCTGGAAACTTACCAAACAAGTTGAACAGCGCATAAATGCTTTTGAATATAAATGTTATAGACGGGTTCTAATATCTTGGGTAAAGAAAAGAACACATGCATCCATACTTCAAGGGCTGAATATTGAAGAGGGTTGGCTATTAAAGACGATAAAACAAAGAAAATGAAGATGAAGGTGTATTTTTGTCACTTAAAACGTCATGAAAGTTTGGAGAGAACAATAATGGAGAGGTATATGCCTGGGAAGAGAGGAAGAGGAAGACCAAAGAGAAGATGGATACAGGATGTGGCGTATCATCTTCAAATGGATGTATCGGACGCGGGACATATTGCTTGTGGTCGAGAAGTTTTCCGGAAGGTTGTTATAGGAGCGAGGTTCTGCAAAGGATATGCTACTGAATAAGGATCATAGGTAAACAGTAAATTATCAGTAGATCTGGAAATAAATATCAGGATTGATAATGCAGCAACAACAATAGACAGGTTAATAGCAAGATTCTGGGAGAACAGGAAGCTTATTGCCAAGACAAAAGTCCTGGTCTATCAAGCCTGTGTTCTTAGTACTCCTCTTTACAAAGAAAAACATTTAAACAGCTTTCATATGCAGTGTCTGCGAAAAATACTTGGTATTAAGTAGCAAGACAAAATCACAAATATTGAAGTGTTGGAAAGATAGGATTGTATGACGGTTTATTCCTTGCTCAGTCTACGTAGACTTAGATGGATAGGACACATTAGTAGGGTGACGGCAGAATACCAAAGGACACCTGTTTTGGTGAATTACAGATGTGTAAAAGACCTCGGTTTAGGCCTCTACTACGATACAAAGATGTGTGTAAGCGAGACATAATTAATACAGGCATTGATAATGCACATTGGGAGCAAGTCGCCACTGATCGTGTTGTATGGAGGACAAAGATCAGAAATGGAATAAAGACAAAGGAGACAATGATTGCAGATAGGTCACACACTGAGCGTGTGAGACGTAAGATGGTGCGTAAAGTTGGAAATGACCATGTGTTCACATGCAACCATTGTGGACGAACATTTACAGCAAGGCCGCAGAGAGAGGGGGCGGGGGAAGAAGGGGTGTATATGTGGCAATTTCAGCATCCGTCATCCTGTGGATGCGCCCAGTAGAAGGACAGACTCCTACCCCAGACAATATGCATATATACAATTGATATACGAAGCATGATACATGAAATATGACTATCACGCAAGGCACGTGAGTGTTTATTTGGGCTTTATTGTCTGTGTAATACATAACGGTATGCCAGGACTACCAGTGTTGTCATCTCCCTTTGATGAAAAAGCACCAAAATCGACCCAAAAACGCACCAAAAAGCACCACAATTTTTTGGAAAACACCAAAAAAAAAAAAAAAAAAAAAAGCACGAACTATTTTTATTACAAATGTAACAAGGTACCACAGTATAATTTATTATTATCACTTCATATTACAATGAAGTTTATTCCAGATCCGCCAAATCCCAATCAGAACTACTCTCGAGCCAAAAAAGCACCAAATTGCAATAATATTGTTTTGGGAAAGCACCAAAACAAGCACTGGCGGTATTCATTCAAAATGTTATAAAGTAGTTACAATTTATTATTAACACTGAATATTAGAATGAAGTTTATTCCAGATCTGCCAAATTCCAGTCAGACAACTCCTCTTCAGTTTCTGTAGCTATTTCCTGATGTGTTTGCTCCTGCGATGATGATGGTGATGATTGAAAGAAACGTGTATATGCCTCGTGTGATCCAATTTTTCGTAGAATATCCTTAGGTAGTTTATAATCATGAAAGCATTTGCCATATTTCTTCATTCGATATCTAATAGTCAAAACAGCTGTCAAACTCTTGATGCTCAGTCTGTTCCGCAATTTTGATTTTATAACTCCCATCTGACTGAAAATACGCTCCACATCCGCATTAGAATGGGGTAAAATGTTCACAGTTAAAGATAAATCTGTAAGATCTTGGAAAGGATTTTCACCGGTGGCATCCCTGTATGAGGCTATTTCATTTTAGCAAGATCTAATAAACAGGGCTTCATTGGCTGTAGACATTCACTTCCACTAAGACATGACATGGACTGCAACACTCGAACGTTATCGGGCAAACGTAAAAGCAGCTGTGTCAACAGCTCTATTAAAAACTGGATGCACCTTCCACGAATTTCTTTCTTATTAGGAAACTGGTAGTCTGCTATTTCTTTCTCAAACTCATAACCCAGATTGGGTTTAGGATCTAAATAATCTTGAATAGCATTACTTTCTGTTATTTTTCCCCCACAGGAATAGCAGTCTTTGAATTGATAGAATCAGTGAGTTGTACAAGATCGCTGAGTATTTCTGTTGGATCCTGTATATCTGCTTCGAATTTCTTATTCACACTTTGAACTTCTCCGAGAATATGCTTGAGAAATATGAGATACACATAGTTTTTCATGTCGCTAAACATAGAATGTAGAAGGTCTGCTGTATAACAGCGCTCGTTGAGTCTTGCTATATCAAAATGAGTTCTGAGCTCGACCCACTGCTGCAATATTCTGACAATGGCAGATTGAATGGACATCCATCGTGTCTGGCTTAATTGAACAACCTTCAGCGGATGTTGTCCATCATTTAATAAAGCAAAAAGCTCCATGTAATTTGCTTGACGAAGACTTGAGTGAGAAAACCAGTTATATGTTTCTCTTAATCATGAACTCTATGTTCCTTGGCAGACAAGCAGCTGCAGCCTGTGACACTGCCAGTTGAAGGGAATGACATACACACCTAACTAGTACCAAATGAGGAACTACGGACCTTAATTTTGTATATATTCCATTGTTTACACCTGTCATGACATGCATTGTCAGTGGCGAGTGCAACTAGTCTTTGCAACTCAAGTCCATTTTTGTTTAAACAATCTTTTAACGCATTACATATTGCCTGCGCGTTGCAATCACTCACTTCAACTAAATCGTATTAAATGGAGTTAAATTACTTGAATATTGCACGGTAATGTACTAAGACTGTTTTATTCCCTCGCTTCAGTTCAAATTCGGCTTTTAAGTGTCCCCAAAAAGATTTTTAAAAGTAATTTTTACCCACCCCAAAAAAAAAGCACTAAAAAGCACCCCCCAAAAAATTGTGAAGCACCAAATTATTGCGGCCGCGCTAAATGCAAACTTTGGGCACTAAATGACTTGACAAAGCACTAAATTTAGTGCGAAAAGCGTCAAAATTGCAACACTGGCTAGGACATTATTCCTTGCATGGTAAATGATGATGTTCTGGGTTGCAATGCCTGACCAATGTCCCCACTAGGATGGGCACGGCATTAATCTCAGTGCTCTTGGACAAAGCCACGCTGGCTTATTTTCGTGTAGTTGACATGTTTATTCCAGCAGTTGCACATTTGTCTTCTGTTAACCACTGCCACCCTAGCAAATCAGTGTAATACAATCCCTATAGCCATTTTGTTATTTTTGTTACAAATATAAGTTAATGTTTTCATCCAGTCTTTTGGACATCAACAACATGTCGTACATATAATCTCTATATATTGCAGTGTACAAGAAAGCCAAGGATCTGGCAGCACTGATGGGTCTCAAGCTGGATTATGCCACGTATATGCAAATCAAAGATAGTTTTGAAATGCAGGGAACAGGCACGTACAATCCACTTGGTCCTACCACACATGCAGTAGACTACAGGATACCCCCATGATATATTACTTTAATAGACTTAACAATAACAGAGTTTGGATTTGTAATTATTATCATCAGTTATTATTTTTGATTAAGCAACGATAGTCTACTCTAAGCGAGTGGATAGCAAATAAGATTTTAATTTTCTGCTCTTAATGTCGAGTAGGCAGCAGTTTATGTAGAAGATAACAATCTGCAGACAGATGTCGCACCAGTAAGTTGGCAATTACCTGACACCATTTCCAACGTAAACTCCTAACAGATACCCCATACAGACGACAAACTGTATGCACTTCTCATATAATAGGTAATTGGTTTGTGGAATTGTGGAATGTGTTGTGTAACTATCTGTCTCCCTGTCTGCGCTTTCCTCACCTACGAAATAATGCATGTTACAATTATTGACTTCTGTAAAGTATGTTCAAGCTCAGTATATATCTAAGTACCGGCTCTGTGGCGAAGGGGTTACGGACACAGTTCGCAATCCCTCATACCGTGTTCGAAACACAGCTTCGAACGATTTGGCAGCAGACCGCCTTGCGTTGGTTTTATAAAATCCTATGAATGCCGGTCTTTCAGAAAGTAGTTGCAAACTACTGAACGTAATCTCGCCAAGACATCACAAACAGCCAATAAATATAAACAACTAATTGCTGGGGTTGACTAACGTCCTGTAAAGGATATGAGATAACGTTAACTAATACGTCCACGTTGTTTCCCTATTGTCATCAACGAGAACTTCTCAATCGACTGGAAAAAACTCGATCGTTCACCAGTTTCTCTGCCTAATTCATGTTGATACCCATTGTGTGTTTAATGTCGTGTGCACGCCGTCTGTTAGGAGATTGGCCATAGCAGTGTCAGTGTAAGCAGCATGGAAAAACCTATGACACAACAATATCAAACAAATAAATGTAAACATTTTGAGCTCATGAACCTTTTCTGTACACATTGGGAAGGTTAATCGTGAATATCAAGGCTTTTGAAGATAAATGTTACCGAGAAACATACTGACATTATGAAAATGGAAATCCAACAAAACTGACCCATGTCGTTATCATTCCCTGAAATAAAAATACTTCGACCATCCCAAACGCTATAGGGACATGAAAAAAAAACTACTCAAAGAAGGCGCAGTTTCTGGAAAGTGAGGCAGGAACAAATTAATACAACCGTGGACACAGGACACCACAGACACCCTGACACCCTGACACGTGACACTACAGACACCCTGACACATGACACTATAGAGACTATAACACAGGACACCACAGACACACTGACACATGACACTACAGACACCCTGACACGTGACACCACAGACACCCTGACAAATGACACCACAGACACCCTGACACATGACACTACAGACACTATAACACAGGACACCACAGACACACTGACACAGGACAACACAGATACACTGAGACATGACACTGCAGACACCATGACACAGGACACCACAGACACACTTACACATGACACTACAGACACACTGACACATGACACCACAGACACCCTGACACATGACACTACAGACACTATAACACAGGACACCACAGACACACTGACACAGGACAACACAGACACACTGAGACATGACACTGCAGACACCATGACACAGGACACCACAGACACACTTACACATGACACTACAGACACCCTGACACATGACACCACAGACACCCTGACACATGACACTACTGTGGCGAAACGCCAGTGGCTCATGTCCTCATGCCTTCTTTGATTTTGGGAAAACAGGGGGAAACGGCTTTCGGAAGCTCTCAGTTCTCTTGTTCGCTCAATCATGAAAGATAGTTCTTTGGGGTTACCTTCATAACACAATCTTTATATGGAGCGAGTAGATATGGGTCTTTTCTTTCGGGTAGACCCGATGGAGCGCCTTGCGCCAAATGCGCACTGGTGCGGCTTCTGGAGGATTCATGTCCGTTTCTACTGATGGCCATCCACGGCCGAAAGTCAAGAGTTCAAGTTAAAGATTGAGACAGTTTTAAAAGGTCTACTACTGGTGGGATGAAAAGGTAAACTTGGGTTTTCTTTGGTCCAGGCAAAACTTGGCCTATAAATATCTATTGTCTTAACGACTGAGAGGATATGGCGAAACAGCAGTCTTGCCATGTTGGGAGGGGGTGACCGTTAGCCGATCTGGCTACGCGTCTTGATCTTGGCATGGCAAGGGAACACATCTGAAGAATAAGTAGTTACCAAATGATATCGCTTGTTCTTGGCAGCTGATAGACGAGTGATATCTTGCTTCCTACGGCTTACTTAGTAGCATCTCTCTTTTAAATATAGGCACATTAGATAGCTACGGGGATGGGGTCCACCAATCTATGATCTATCTTCTTGAGCCGGAAGAGGCTATCGACGGTGCTATCTCTTTCGTCTTGTAGTCGATAGGATGATGTGGGGATTATAAATAAACTTCGTTATCTTATTTAGGGAACCTGCATTCCTCTGAATCTACGTGTTAGGTGAGGCACTGCCGGTACATTGCGGCGGCAGCTCAGACAAGAGCAGTAGCCGGAAGAGGTAGTATCTTCTTGCATATTCTTGCTGGGAATGGGGAACTACACTGCGTGCCATACAACCCCATTACTATATTATTAGTTAACGGGGAGAAACACACAGATTACTAGGCGCACCACACCACAAGATCTTGGTTGTGAGAAAGGCATGGTTTGCGAGGGAGAAAGAAGCTGGGAAATGAATGTGCCCAATAATAATAAAGGCAGGGTATGAGTGAGGAGAGTGATTCGTGTATGTAACAGGGTGCATAGTGTAGCCGACCGGACGTCTACAGATTGGAGGTCTATGCAAGCCAGGACGTAGCCAATCCAGGGGCTACCTGACATGTCCGACGCATTCAAGCAAGCCACTGATAAACTGGTGTTGGTAAGCCGAAATGCATAACTAATATGTGGTGCTTGAGTCAGCTTGATCCCTCACTCGAATGTTTGTCCTTTCCAGGGTCCTTCTTTTGAAAGTATGAACAGAGCTGAAGGTCTCGACAGGGCTCTACGCAGAAAGTATGTTTATGACTATGCCATGGCAAGGTTTGGGCCATGCCTGATTTAAGAATATGATCTCTACGAGATAGAGCCACTGCTGACCTGGAAAGAATGACCATCAGCTGTACTGACACATCACCAGTCATCTCGATACGATTGGATTGAGTCCTTTTGTATTATTGGCTGGACCCCGCCAATCACTCAGACACACCCATTATTATATGAGAACTATTCTCCAGGACATTATTTCCTACCTGACATTATGCCACTTCCCTAGAACATTTGTTTACTAAAAAGACTGTGGTCCATGGAGATTTGGAAGTTTGCTTCTACAGAAGGCTGTTGTACGTACAACCAATTACCTGGAAGGAAGGAGATTCTTGCACACGCGGTGAGCTGTATGTGGACGGATCGGACAGTGTATGAAGCTGCGTCTATGAAGATAGCTACCTGAGGCTCTATGCCTGAACGTTATCCTTGTTGTGTCTGTTTAGAACTATCTGTTTTATCTGCCTTGATAGTTTTCCTGTGCTGTTCTTGATTAGGTTAATAAAATTACTTTCAAGTTATTCTGACGATCGCCATGTTATTTATGCGGCAGCCAGAAATACACCTTAGAGGTTAGGTCCCGAGGTAGAAAGACAGAGTGACAGTGAGTCCAGGGAACGGAGGAGGGTTGGCAAGCAAAAACCTATCCCAGCCAGGGCAATAGAATAATATTGAAATATTGTTACATAGTTACTTGGGACCCTCCACGTAGCTTGTTACAATTTCTGGGGGCACGTCGCGGGATATTTGAAATCCTGGTGGAGTTCTGGCTGATATAGTGATAGGGGACAGATATCCTTGTCTACTATCAATAGGTTCTGCCTACCGTGTCCTGGCTATTGTCTGTACTCTGCCTGACACAGACTGACCGACATATGACGTGTTGTGGTCGTATAAACTATCCAATTGTTATTTGATCGATAAAGTTTTGATATAGAATTGTATACATTTCCTTCTGAGTTTAAGATGGCATCAGCTGGGTTTAATGTCGCTGACGTACAGGCTACAGGGCGTGAGATGGGCTATGATGGAGCGGAGTTACAGAAATATGTGCAGGAAGTGGAAAGAGACTTCAGACAGGCTGTGCGCGAAGCCAAGAAAAGGGAAGCAGAACAGGCCGTCAGAGACCATGAGTTCCGCATGAGGGAGTTGGAGCTTAGAGCTCAAACTGCCAAGGAAAGCGAGGGTGCAGTGGGAGGCACAGTTCTACCGGACTCAACAACTTCTGGTGGCGGTTCATATCAGGCAATGAAGTTCCCTTTGCTCCCGTTCGATGAACACAAAGAGAAGATCGACCAGTATCTTCAAAAATTCCAGTCGATGGCTTTGGCTATGGGACTGGAACGTGGGAAATGGAACTTGAAACTCTCGCAGGGCCTGAGGGGGACCGCGTACGAGGTCTACTCAAGGTTGCCACCTGGTATGGAGAATGACTATGAGGCTCTGGAAAAAGCATTATTGAAAAGGTTCCAGATGACAGCCCATACATACCGTCAGCAGTTCAGAAAGTCCAAGAGAGAGCCAGGAGAGATGTTCGCAGCCTACAGTGTTCGACTGAAGTCTTACCTTTTGAAGTGGATGTCATTAGCTGGATTTGCTAACGACTATGAAAGTTTAGAAGAATTAGTGGTCGTGGACCAAATGAAAAGGATGATGCCGAAGCCATTGCAAACTTTCTTGCTAGAAAATGGGGCAGAGAAGTTAGACTTGGTAAATACATTAGCGGAAAGGTATGTGCTAGCTCATGGAGATAATGGGGAACTGTCACAACCCAATCCCCGACCACCAGACACCTGGTCTGGAAAGAAGAAGAACCCTAAAACAGCTCACACCAAGAAGGAGGATCCTTTCGAGAAAGTTCCTATTAAGAAACCCTCTGGTAAGAGTCCACCTGGATCTCCTAAAAGAAAGTGGAGTGAAAAGTGGTGCGCCTATTGCAAATCTCCCACACACAATACGGTTGATTGCCGGCGTAAACAGAAAGACTCTCACTATGCTGCTTGTCTTGTAGAAACCGGGGAAGGGTCTCACAAGGAAGTAGAAGGGAGGGATCTTGGGAACAATGATTCAGAAAAACCACCAGTAGTAGAAACGGTACTTGTGAACGGACAACCAGTCGAGTGTCTATATGACACAGGTCTGCAGTTTGAGGCTGTAATTTCATCACACTTAGTGAGCCCAGAGCAGCTAACCGGGGAATCTATTGAGATTCAAACGGCGACAAAAAGTGCGGTAGCGATGTCTCTTCCAATTGCGAAGGTGGACATCAAATCAAAATATGTTACCGGCACTATACAGGCAGCCGTTCTGCTAGATCCTATCTTCCCAATGATCTTGGGTTGTCGCTACGTCTTTCTAGGGATTCCAACCGAACCCATGTACGTAGGGGCGATGCAAACCAGATCTCAATCGGAGGATGAGCAGACGCCGGCCTTGATCGTGAATCCCTTGCCTGGGGAGTTACGAGCTGCTCAAAGCCAGGATGCTACGTTGCAACCTTGCTTCAACCAGTTGCCAAAAAAGTCTGACCCACCAAGATGGGGTCAGTATTATATGAAGAATCGGTTACTGTACCGGAGAGCCGGAGTGGAGGAACACCAGCATGGACAGCTGGTAGTTCCTAAGGCCTATCGGGAACAGCTTCTTCATATGGGACACACCATTTCATTCAGTGGACATATGGGTGTCGGGGCAACTCTCCAGCGCATTTCCTGCCATTACTACTGGCCAGGGATGACTGGAGACGTGCGTAGGTACGTCAAGTCGTGCCCAGAGTGCCAGCGTGTGGCACCAAAACACTGGACGGCTCCGGTAGTCCTGGGAGACATGCCCATTATGAACTCTCCTTTCGAGAGAGTTGCCATCGATCTTGTTGGTCCTCTTCCTCGGACTAGGAAGAGGAATAAGTACATTCTCACGATGGTGGATTGCTGTTCCATGTGGGGCGAGGCGATACCGTTGGCCACAATCGACTCTAAGCGAGTGGCTGATGCACTGATGGAGACCTTTACTCGGTTGGGATTTCCCAACCAGATCCTAACGGACAATGGGTCTCAGTTCTGTGGTAAGCTGATGGAAGAAGTCTTTCGTATCTTCCAGACTAACCACATTCACACAAGCCCGTACCACCCTCAGTCTAATGGGCAAGTAGAGAGGTTTAATGGTACCTTGATGACCATGCTTCGGAAGCTGGCTCAAGAGAAACCAGACAGATGGGATGAGTATATCTCAGCCGCCTTGTTCGCCTATCGGGAGGTTCCCCATGGGTCGACCGGGTTGCCACCAGCCACTCTACTATTCGGGAGGCCAATCAAGGGTCCCTTAGAAGCCTTATTGAGATGTTGGACAGAGGAAGAAACTTCCGAAGAAGTTGTATCCTCATATAAATACGTCGAAGAGTTAAAGAAGAAACTCCAGACGGGTTGGGCTTTGGCAGCTCAGAATCTGAGAGCGGCCAGAAAGAGACACGCGGCCTACTACAATAGAAGGACGAAAGATAGGTCTCTTAAGGTGGGGGATCGGGTTCTGTTGTTACTTCCAGTAGGTTCCAATAAACTCGAGATTGGGTGGCAGGGGCCTTTCCCGGTGGAAAGGGTTGTTTCCCGCACCAACTATGCCATCCGAATCAGGGGGAAGTCCAAAATCTTCCACATTAACCTCCTCAAGAAGTATGAAGAACGATCGGACGGTACTTCTCTCCCACTCATGACTATGGCGGTCGCGATGGAAACTGAATCGGGCGAAGACGCGGATAGGGGGTATCCATTACACCCTGGGGAAACCTATAGGGATGTACATATAAATCCTGATCTGTCGGCTGAAGAAACAGACCTGGTCATCCGTTTGTTGGAGTCCCATCAGCAGATTCTTACCGATCGGCCAGGGCGGACAGGGTTAGTCGAGTTTGATATGACTCTGAATACCCAAGACCCCGTTCGCCAAAAAATATATCCAGTGCCCTTTTCGAAAGAGAAGGCCCTGGAAGCTGAAATCCAGAAGCTTCTGGACGATGACATCATCACTCCTTCGACTTCTCCGTATAATGCCGGGGTTGTCTTGTTGAGGAAGCCAAGCGGGGAGCACCGCTTATGTATTGATTACAGGCATTTAAACAGTTGTACAACATTCCAAGTTGAGCCGTTACCAAACACCAATCAACTGTTTGCCAGATTAAATAGGGCAAAGTACTTCTCAAAAATCGATTTAAGTCGGGGATATTATCAGATCCCTGTGAAGCCTGAGGTTCGGCCCATGCTCGCTTTCAGTACTCCGAGCGGCCATTACGAATTTAAGGTGATGCCTTTTGGGCTGAGCAATGCGCCCAGTGTGTTCACACGCATGATGAGAAAGTTATTAGACCCTTTAAGGGATCCCTCTGTCGTCTCGTTTATGGATGATATTCTCATCGCGTCTGACAATCTGAATGATCACCTGAAATCCTTGGAACAGATCTTCATAAGATTGAAAGAGGAGGGGTTAACCGCCCGTCCAGCCAAATGCATGATTGGATATCAATCCTTGGAATTTCTGGGACATACTATTACCCCAGGGGGACTGGTACCGGAAGAAAAGAATATTGAGAAGGTCCGTCTCGCACCCCGTCCTAAATCCAAAAAAGATGTTAGGTCTTTCTTGTCTCTGTGTGGGTTTTACCAGAAATTCATTCCGAAGTTCAACGAAATAGGGGCGCCGTTAACCGAAACCCTGAAGAAAGGATCGCCAGATCCTATAGTCTGGACCCCGAGCTGTGAAGAGGCTTATGGGAAGCTGAAACAGGCGTTGGTGGATAGGCCAGTCCTGCAACTCCCAGATTTGGAGAAAACGTTTGTTCTGAGAACCGACGCGAGTAACATAGGGATTGGGGCAACTCTGTTGCAGGAAGGGCGAGATAATCCTTCGGTGCTGTGTCCGGTGGCATATGCCAGTCGAAAACTGTTACCCGCCGAACGGAATTACTCCACCGTCGAACGGGAATGTCTAGCTCTAGTGTGGGCGGTACAGAAATTTCAACCTTATCTGTATGGAGTCCAGTTCAAAGTGCAATCCGACCATCAACCTCTGACGTTCTTGGCAACTTCTAAAAAACTGAACGCGAGGTTAATGAGATGGTCATTGCTCCTACAACCGTATCAGTTCACGGTCGAATACATCCCCGGAAGGGAGAATGTGGGAGCAGATTTCCTATCACGGCATCCTATGGTTGAATGTGAGGGTGGGGTCATTCGAACAGAACCACTGACAGTAGAAAGTTCGTAGGGTTCGACTTTCTTAAGAGGGGGCCTATGTAGCGAAACGCCAGTGGCCCATGTCCTTATGCATTCTTTTATTTTGGGTAAACAGGGGGAAACGGCTTTCGGAAGCTCTCAGTTCTCTTGTTCGCTCAAATCTCCATGAAAGATGGTTCTTTGGGTTATCTTCATACCACAATCTTTACATGGAGCGAGTATATATTTGTCTTTCCTTTCGGGTAGACCCGATGGAACGCCTTGCGTCAAATGTGCACGGGTGCGGCTGCTGGTCAATTGATGGCCGTGCCAACACCTACCGTTTGATAGTTGCAGCATGTCAAGTGATTTAAAGATTACGACAGAGGTGCAACATACTACTGAGGTAGTGGAAAGGTAAACTTGGGTTTTCTTTGGTCCAGGCAAAACTTGGCCTATAAATATCTATTGTCTTAACGACTGAGAGGATATGGCGAAACAGCAGTCTTGCCATGTTGGGAGGGGGTGACCGTTAGCCGATCTGGCTACGCGTCTTGATCTTGGCATGGCAAGGGAACACATCTGAAGAATAAGTAGTTACCAAATGATATCGCTTGTTCTTGGCAGCTGATAGACGAGTGATATCTTTCTTCCTACGGCTTACCGTGACTTAGTAGTCTCTTTCGTCTTGTAGTCGATAGGATGATGTGGGGATTATAAATAAACTTCGTTATCTTATTGAGAGAACCTGCATTCCTCTTAATCTACGTGTTAGGTGAGGCACTGCCGGTACATTGCGGCGGCAGCTCAGACAAGAGCAGCAGCCGGAAGAGGTAGTATCTTCTTGCATATTCTTGCTGGGAATGGGGAACTACACTGCGTGCCATACAACCCCATTACTATATTATTAGTTAACGGGGAGAAACACACAGATTACTAGGCGCACCACACCACAAGATCTTGGTTGTGAGAAAGGCATGGTTTGCGAGGGAGAAAGAAGCTGGGAAATGAATGTGCCCAATAATAATAAAGGCAGGGTATGAGTGAGGAGAGTGATTCGTGTATGTAACAGGGTGCATAGTGTAGCCGACCGGACGTCTACAGATTGGAGGTCTATGCAAGCCAGGACGTAGCCAATCCAGGGGCTACCTGACATGTCCGACGCATTCAAGCAAGCCACTGATAAACTGGTGTTGGTAAGCCGAAATGCATAACTAATATGTGGTGCTTGAGTCAGCTTGATCCCTCACTCGAATGTTTGTCCTTTCCAGGGTCCTTCTTTTTGAAAGTATGAACAGAGCTGAAGGTCTCGACAGGGCTCTACGCAGAAAGTATGTTTATGACTATGCCATGGCAAGGTTTGGGCCATGCATGCTGTAAGAATATGATCTCTACGAGATAGAGCCACTGCTGACCTGGAAAGAATGACCATCAGCTGTACTGACACATCACCAGTCATCTCGATACGATTGGATTGAGTCCTTTTGTATTATTGGCTGGACCCCGCCAATCACTCAGACTACACCCATTATTATATGAGAACTATTCTCCAGGACATTATTTCCTACCTGACATTATGCCACTTCCCTAGAACATTTGTTTACTAAAAAGACTGTGGTCCATGGAAATTTGGAAGTTTGCTTCTACAGAAGGCTGTTGTACGTACAACCAATTACCTGGAAGGAAGGAGATTCTTGCACACTGCGGTGAGCTGTATGTGGACGGATCAGACAGTGTATGAAGCTGCGTCTATGAAGATAGCTACCTGAGGCTCTACTGCCTGAACGTTATCCTTGTTGTGTCTGTTTAGAACTATCTGTTTATCTGCCTTGATATGTTTTCCTGTGCTGTTCTTGATTAGGTTAATAAAATTACTTTCAAGTTATTCTGACGATCGCCATGTTATTTATGCGGCAGCCAGAAATACACCTTAGAGGTTAGGTCCCGAGGTAGAAAGACAGAGTGACAGTGAGTCCAGGGAACGGAGGAGGGTTGGCAAGCAAAAATCTATCCCAGCCAGGGCAATAGAATAATATTGAAATATTGTTACATAGTTACTTGGGACCCTCCACGTAGCTTGTTACAACTACAGACACTATAACACAGGACACCACAGACACACTGACACAGGACAACACAGACACACTGAGACATGACACTGCAAACACCATGACACAGGACACCACAGACACACTTACACATGACACTACAGACACACTGACACATGACACTACAGACACTATGACACAGAACAACACAGACACACTGACACATGACACTACAGACACACTGAGACATGACACTACAGACACCATGACACAGGACACCACAGACACACTGACACGTGACACTACAGAAACTATGACACATGACACTACAGACACTATGACACATGACACTACAGACACCATGACACAGGACACCACAGACACACTGACACAGGACAACACAGACACACTGAGACATGACACTACAGACACTATGACAAATGACACTACAGACACCATGACACAGGACACCGCAGACACACTGACACAGGACAACACAGACACACTGAGACATGACACTACAGACACCATGACACAGGACACCACATACACCCTGACACATGACACCACAGACACCCTGACACATGACACTACAGACACTATGACACATGACACTACAGACACCATGACACAGGACACCACAGACACACTGACACAGGACAACATAGACACACTGAGACATGACACTACAGACACCATGACACAGGACACCACAGACACCCTGACACATGACACCACAGACACACTGACACATGACACTACAGACACTATGACACATGACACTACAGACACCATGACACAGGACACCACAAACACCCTGACACATGACACTACAGACACACTGATACATGACACTACAGATACTATGGCACATGACACTACAGACACACTGACACATGACACTACAGACACTATAACACAGGACACCACAGACACAATGACACATGACACTACAGACACACTGACACATGACACTACAGACACACTGACAAATGACACTACAGACACACTGACACATGACACTACAGACACACTGACACATGACACTACAGACACACTGACACATGACACTACAGACACCATGACACAGGACACCACAGACACACTGACACATGACACTACAGACACACTGACACATGACACTACAGACACACTGACACATGACATTACAGACACACTGACACATGACACTACAGACACACTGACACATGACACTACAGACACCATGACACAGGACACCACAGACACACTGACACATGACACTACAGACACACTGACATATGACACTACAGACACACTGACACATGACACTACAGACACTATGACACATGACACTACAGACACACTGACACATGACACTACAGACACTATGACACAGGATAACACAGACACACTGACACATGACACTACAGACACTATGACACAGGACACTACAGACACCATGACACAGGACACCACAAACACCCTGACACATGACACTACAGACACACTGACACATGACACTACAGATACTATGACACATGACACTACAGACACACTGACACATGACACTACAGACACTATAACACAGGACACCACAGACACACTGACACATGACACTACAGACACACTGACACATGACACTACAGACACACTGACAAATGACACTACAGACACACTGACACATGACACTACAGACACACTGACACATGACACTACAGACACACTGACACATGACACTACAGACACCATGACACAGGACACCACAGACACACTGACACATGACACTACAGACACACTGACACATGACACCACAGACACACTGACACATGACACTACAGACACACTGACACATGACACTACAGACACACTGACACATGACACTACAGACACTATGACACATGACACTACAGACACACTGACACATGACCCTACAGACACTATGACACAGGATAACACAGTCACACTGACACATGACACTACAGACACTATGACACAGGACACTACAGACACACTGACACATGACACTACAGACACTGTGACACATGACACTACAGACACACTGACACATGACACTACAGACACTATGACACATGACACTACAGACAATATGGCACATGACACTACAGACACACTGACACATGACACTACAGACACACTGACACATGACACTACAGACACTATGACACATGACACCACAGACACCCTGACACATGACACTACAGACACTATGACACATGACACTACAGACACTATGACACAGGACAACACAGACACACTGACACATGACACTACAGACACACTGACACATGACACTACAGACACTATGACACAGGACAACACAGACACACTGACACATGACACTACAGACACACTGACACATGACACTACAGACACTATGACACAGGACAACACAGACACACTGACACATGACACTACAGACACACTGACACATGACACTACAGACACTATTACACAGGACAACACAGACACACTGACACATGACACTACATACACTATGACACAGGATAACACAGACACACTGACACATGACACTACAGACACTATGACACAGGACAACACAGACACACTGACACATGACACTACTGACACTATGACACAGGACACCACAGACACACTGACACATGACACTACAGACACTATAACACAGGACACCACAGACACACTGACACAGGAAAACACAGACACACTGAGACATGACACTACAGACACTATAACACAGGACACCACAGACACACTGACACAGGACAACACAGACATACTGAGACATGACACTACAGACACCATGACACAGGAAACCACAGACACACTGACACATGACACTACAGACACACTGACACATGACACTACAGACACTATGACACAGGACACCACAGACACACTGACACATGACACTACAGACACTATGACACAGGACACCACAGACACCCTGACACATGACACTACAGACATTATGACACAGGACACCACAGACACTATAACACATGACACTACAGACACTATAACACAGGACACCACAGACACACTGACACAGGACAACACAGACACACTGAGACATGACACTACAGACACCATGACACAGGACACCACAGACACTCTGACACATGACACTACAGACACCCTGACACATGACACTACAGACACTATAACACATGACACTACAGACACTATAACACATTACACTACAGACACCCTGACACATGACACTACAGACACTATAACACATAACACTACAGACGCTATAACACATGACACTACATACACTATAACACAGGACACCACACACACCCTGACACAGGACACTACAGACACTATGACACAGAACACCACAGACACCCTGACACAGGACAACACAGACACACTGAGACATGACACTACAGACACCATGACACAGGATACTAAAGACACCATGACACAGGACACCACAGACACCCTGACACGTGACACTACAGACACCCTGACACATGACACTACAGACACTATAACACAGGACACCACAGACACCCTGACACAGGACAACACAGACACACTGAGACATGACACTACAGACACTATGACACAGAACACCACAGACACCCTGACACAGGACAACACAGACACACTGAGACATGACACTACAGACACCATGACACAGGATACTAAAGACACCATGACACAGGACACCACAGACACCCTGACACGTGACACTACAGACACCCTGACACATGACACTACAGACACTATAACACAGGACACCACAGACACCCTGACACAGGACAACACAGACACACTGAGACATGACACTACAGACACTATAACACATAACACTACAGACGCTATAACACATGACACTACATACACTGTAACACAGGACACCACACACACCCTGACACAGGACACTACAGACACTATGACACAGAACACCACAGACACCCTGACACAGGACAACACAGACACACTGAGACATGACACTACAGACACCATGACACAGGATACTAAAGACACCATGACACAGGACACCACAGACACCCTGACACGTGACACTACAGACACCCTGACACATGACACTACAGACACTATAACACAGGACACCACAGACACCCTGACACAGGACAACACAGACACACTGAGACATGACACTACAAACACCATGACACAGGATACTACAGACACCATGACACAGGACAACACAGACACCCTGACACAGGATACTACAGACACCATGACACAGGACAACACAGACACCCTGACACAGGGCACTACAGACACCATGACACAGGACAACACAGACACCCTGACAATGGACACCACAGACACCCTAGATATGACAATGTATGAGACGGGGTGCTGGCGGAGGATGAAGGATCTTTCTGGTGGTCTGTAGTGTAAGCAATCTTATTGATTGACTGATTGATTGATTTAGGAACCGACATCACAGCATTCGGGGATTCCCATAAGCGCTCCGTCCCCATCCTCAGAAGCCAGCGAAGAGTTCCAATCTCAATAGTACCAGTAGCAATCTGATTATATGTGCGCCTCACCTTGCCTCAAGCGTCGAGCATCGGCTAGATCCCCTCGTCACTCCTCGCTGTCGCATTCTTGCCATACCATGGTGATCCATTTGCTCCTCCGAGGTGTACACGTGCTCCCACAAGGCCGAAACCACGTCTGCCTTATCATGCATCAATACTCCACCAAGTTTTGCAGAGCCAGCCAATCTGTCCGCCTGTTCATTCCCCAGCACACCATCATGCCCCGGAGAAAAGATCCAGGGGATGCTTGCCACCCGTGATTTCCGAAGCGAAGCAAGCCACTCTGCACAAAGCTTGCCTGTCCTCACCCTACTCAGCATGCTTTCTGAGTCAGTTACAATCACGATGTGTGTGTGTGTGTGTGTGTGTCGTATTCTCCATCCAGCGGAAAGTTGCAGTGACTGCCTCCACCTCTATTCTTAAGATAGATGTCGTGGTATCATATGCCAGGCTCTCCTGCACCAAACGTCGACCATTAGCCGTTGCCAAGAATCCCCAGGCACTTCTACAACCTTTCAACATCGAACCGTCTGTGTAGATAATCATATCACCCGGGAGAGCATTATCCTGAATTAGTTGCTGGATGTCCACTTCCGTCGCCCCTGCTGGCCACTCCCTGCACTCCCGGCTCAATGTGATTATAACTCTGCACAAGTCTAACTGCTCCACTGGCACTCTGACCCACTCCTCTCCTCGCCTAATGTTCTCCTGGATGCACACCTGTCTGATCGTATCCTCCGCCCGAGCCATCCATGATTTCCCTCTTATCAGTCGCTGGCCCTTAACTGCGTCCAGCGCCTCATGCAACGGGTGATCTGTGTCAGCAGCTACTCTTAGGTATGCCTTCGCCTGCATCACCTGAGCCTACCAACAACAGTCGACAAACCAAGGATGTACCGCATACACACCACTGATGACCCACATAGCCTCGTTCTGTATGCGCTCCAATCTCACCAGCTGACTCTCTGAGACAGTGAGCAGTCCTAGTCCATAATCAATCACTGAGAGGATCAAGTGCTGGTATAGTCTGAAAAGATTCTCTGCTCTATGTCCATTGCAGCCATAGTTTTAAGTGTGTTGAGTACCTTTTGAGATCTTGTCACAACCGTCTCCACATGATTGTCACAGAATAATGACAGGTTAACGATCCCATGATATATCAAACCATAAAATTGCTTATATTACACGAGGATGGAAAGTTATTGACCTTTAGATCAGGAAAACAAGCGATCGCTTATTGACTCCAAGATCAAAACAGATACCGCGTGTTTGTTGGGACACGGACGACGGAAAAGACGATCTTAAACCCTTTGAACACCGGCGAGGGAATCACGATAAAACAATTTCACAAACCTTTGATATGGGAAACCGGAGTCACGATAGACGATCAGAGCACGTTTGAAGTAACGGAGACGTATGGCCGTAGTGCCGAGAAACGAGTGGATAATCATTGATGTCCCGAAATGACCGTGTATCAAAGGAGAATTTCGGTTGTTGTTGTATAGATAAAAAACTGGCGTGGAGGACAGGGGAATAATTGGTGGAATATGCCATTGAAATTATACAGAGCCAGAGTATAAATAGTCTGGATATTATAGTTAATTTAGTGTGTGCTACGAGTCTTCCACGAGAGAAAGTGGGGATTTATTCTTGAGCTATTATGAAAAGGGATGTACAGTGTTTCAAGTTGGATGAAACCGACGAGCATTTGTATTGATGTGCAATAGTATTCCCGATTCAGCCGAGGATAGTTATAAGGTAGTTGTGGTGTAGAGTAGAACTCTAGCATAGTGTATTTTAGTGTGTGACCGTAATATTGAGGGTCGGCCGAATTTAGCTGAGAAGTAACTTAGTGGATTGAGTAAGGTGTCAGGGCACTCGATAGTATGAGTACTAGTATAATAGAGGATAGGATATTCTAGTATAGATGGTTACTGGGTTTTATGAGCTTTCCTATGACATTTCCTTCTTTTACCTAGTCTTAAGTTATGTGTATAACTCCTATGTCTTATGTCAGAGGTCATTTCTCTGAATATATAGAAGTTAATAACTGATAACGGCCATAAGCCTACTCTCACCTCTAATGAGTTTGAGTTAGGTTGATAGGACCTGATATTGTCTATTCGACAGGTTCCAATGAACAAAGCAATAGCAACACTCCTGAAAAGAAAGAATGGACCCTAGTCTGAGACAGTGATAAATATCGGCCAGATTGAAGTCTGATATCACATATACATGTCAACCAGTTCTAAAAGAAACGGCATAATAAGTCTGTCCTGATAGGATACTGATAGCAGACGATATGTCAACTCCACATAGAACGGACTAGCAATATGGTTCACATGACCATAAGATAAATACAAACAAACTGTAATACCAGAACTTTTCCTCTGAGGAATAGAACATTCTTAGACTTTAATACAGTGTGTCAGTGTCATATATACGCAGGGTTGTGATTTGTCCTACACCCATAGACAATAAGTCATTTACTATATCGGATGTGTAAATATTCCCTGGATGTTAAAAAAAAACACATTCATAACATTGGATATTACACCCGGAAATACATTACCTATAAAAAACACGCTGTTGTGAAAATACATTTTATTTCAATAGTCAAGTATATTGTGAAGATATCATCATCATCAGGCAGAGAGAAACTACACTGGGTGAGAGTAAAACAGTTCTGTGCTGTAGTGACAATATAAGGCCGTTGCGTGATGAAAATGTGATGTGTATCTTAGAGTGTCACTCTTATCTCACCTACACGAAAGAACACACCAACAACGTCTTTACATACACTCTATACACACCCATGACACTTTTTATTCAATAAATAATGTTAGTATTTATTGGAGGACAGTGTTGTGTGGGTATGTTCTGAAGGACAGTGAAGAGGGGTATGGCATTGCGATAAGAGAGAGAGAGAGAGAATTAGTGAAAAGATACTGGAACCGGGGTGTGTAGACAAAGGTCTGGCAATAGACCCAACATTGGAAAAAGGGAAATTGAAGTGTGCTTGTTGATTCTACTGTCCCCCCAGAGACGACAAGCGACATTAATGGGGGAACGTCCATAAGATATAGGCATATGGTGACTTTAAATGAGAGCACGTCCATGGGATATATAGTGACTTTAAATGTGAGCATATCCATGGGATATATGGTGATATTTCATTAATATATATGGGCTACATTACATTGTTGTTGGGGACATTATTGCCGGGAAAAGTATAGATCCAGATAGGGTGAATGTGAATAGGTGTTAAGACACATTACATACCTGTTCACACTTTACACGTCTACATAAATCTTAGTCCTAAATCTCCTCTTGTCGTTGAGAGATTGTGTTGTGGTGTACTGTGTGATGTCATATATATATATATATATATATATATATATATATATATATATATATATATATATATATATATATATATATATATATAGTAATTTTAATATTGAGTATTTACATATTGCCTTGAGGTTTCTTTACTCAACCTGCTGACTCACCTTCTTAAACTATGGCCACTCATAAACTAGATATGGCAGAATTGAGGGAAAGGGGAGGAGGGATGGGCTTGTCGGGTCAAGCACTATCAGAGTATATACAGGGGGTGGAAAGAGAGATTCGTCAGGCAGACAGAGAAGATAGAATAGCCGAGTTAGAGCTTAAAAAGATGGAAGTTGAACAGGCCGCCAAGAGATTAGGAGTTGAACAGGCAGCCAAGAGATGGGAAGCTCAACAGGCAAACAAGAGATGGGAAGTTGAACAGGCAAACAAGAGATTAGAAGCGGGGCAAGAAGCTCAGAGAAGAGAACATGAATACCGCATGCGAGAACTGGAACTCAAGACACAAACTAAGGGAGAAACTGATGGGGCAGAAGGAGGATCATCTTCTCATGGGTCAACCAACATGAGTGGACATGGGTACCATGCCATGAAGTTTCCGTTAGCTGTCTATGAGGAAAATAAAGAAAGATTTGACCAATACTTGAATCGCTTCGAGGCCATGTCAGTCGCTATGGGTCTGGATAAAGACAAATATTATCTTAAATTGTCCCAGGGTTTACGCGGGTCCGGTTAGGAGGTTTACTCCCGCCTACCACCAGGACATGAGAATAACTACGTAGAGTTGAAAGCCGCTTTGCTGAAACACTACGAGATCACCTCACAAACGTATCGGAAGAAGTTTCGATCAGCAAAAAGAGAGCCGGGAGAGCAATTCGTCGCCTACAGTTTACGCCTGAAATGATACCTACAAAAATGGATCGATTTGGCAGGGTTCGCGAGGGACTATGAGAATCTGGAAGAGCTGATGGTAGTCGACCAGATGCGCAAGCAAATGTCGAAACCTCTCAGAACCTTCTTGGGAGAACAAGGGACGGAACGGCTTGATGTGGTGAATAAGCTGGCGGAAAGATTCGTGGAAGTCCATGGGGAAGCGGAAGAAACCAGTATATCCAACCACCAAAGGTCAGGAAAAACATGACCGAAAGAAATTCAAGAACTCAGAAAACCAGAAAGTGGAACCTTATGCAGAGCACTCAGGGAAGAGTCCAGAGAAGACGAAGGATGGAAGACAGAGCCCACTTAACTCTCAACCGACACGACAGTGGTCTGAGAAGTGGTGTTCGATCTGCAGGTCGCCCTCGCACAACACGAAAGACTGCAAATCAAAAACGAATAGCTCTCACTTCGCGGCCTGCCGCGTGGCTCCAAGGGCAGTTGCCACCGAAAAAGTCGAGGTCATTGAAGGAACTCTGGACCAAGAGAGGCCACCTGTGGTCGAACTGATTGAAGTCAATGACCAACAGGTTACCTGTCTCTATGATACGAGTTTGGACGGGGAAGCTGTGATTGATGCCAGCCTGGTACGCCCAGACCAATTTACAGGGGAGACCATTGATATACAGCCTGCAATGAGGAGTGCTGTTACCATGACGCTGCCAATCGCCAAGGTGGAGATTAAGTCTAGGTACGTCAGGCCATTATTCCAGCAGCTGTATTATCTGAATCCCTATTTCCCATGATCATTGGCACGAAATACGTGTTCTTAGGGGTGCCCAAACAGCCCGTCCATAGGGGAGCATTAGCCAGTGGATCCCAAGGCAAGAAAGAAGAGGCAGAGACACTCTGCGACAACTCAGTGCCATGGGAATTGCATACTACCCAGAGGAAGGACACTACGTTGCGACCTTGCTACAGGAAGCTGCAAAGAAGTGCTGACGCACCAGAACGGGGACAGTACTTTCTGAGGAATCGGCTGCTCCACAGGAGAGCCGGAAGGGGAGACAAGCTGCACGCGCAGTGGGTGGTCCCAGAGGCCTATCGTCCTCACATTCTTCAATATGAATAAAATTTGGTGGAACTGCGGTAAATCTGTGAAAGTCTCTCTCTCTCTCTCTCTCTCTCTCTCTCTCTCTCTCTCTCTCTCTCTCTCTCTCTCTCTCTCTCTCTCTCTCTCTCTCTCTCTCTCTCTCTTCCATCTTGCTTCTCTGTGCCTACCTATTCTAACTATATTGCTGGTGGTCTGATTTTACACAGCTCCAATGACACTACCATAGGGTGATTTGATCCTCAAATACGTTGTATAACAATCAACCTTTCTGGCTCTATTTCATAGGGAACAGTATAAGTGAAGCCTCGTAATTGTGTACCGACCGACCCCGCATACATCGGGGACGTGTCGTGGGCACATTTCCAATCTCTCTCTCTCTCTCTCTCTCTCTCTCTCTCTCTCTCTCTCTCTCTCTCTCTCTCTCTCTCTTCCATCTTGCCTCTTGGTGCCTACATATTCCAACCATATTGCTGGTGGTCTGATTTTAACACAACCACTGGGTGATTTGATCCTCAAATACGTTGTATAACAATCAACCTTACTGCCTCTAACTCATAGTGAACATTATGAGTGAAGCCTCGTATTTGTAGACCGACCGACCCCGCACACATAAGGGGCGTGTCGTAGGCACTTTTCCAATCTCTCTCTCTCCTTCTCTCTCTCTCCCTCTTTCTCTCTCTCCCTCTTTCTCTCTCTCTCCCTCTCTCTCCCTCTTTATCTCTCCCCCCCCCACTACATCTTGCTTCTCTGTGCCTACCTACTTCACGTGTATTACCAGTGGTTGGATCCTATAAACCCCAACAACTCAAGCACTGGGCGAGTAGATCCTTTAATATGTTGCATAACAATCAACCATACTAACTATTTCATAGGGTACAGTTTGAGTGAAACGTCGTACTTGTAGACCGACGTACTCCGCATACCTCATGTGGTATATCACAGGCACTTTTCCTCTCTCTCTCTCTCCTCTTCTCTCTCTCTCCCTCTTCTCTCTCTCTCTCTCTCTCTCTCTCTCTCTCTCTCTCTCTCTCTCTCCCTCTTTCTCTCTCTCTCCCTCTTTCTCTCTCTCCCTCTTTCTCTCTCTCCTCCTCTCTCTCTCCCTCTCCCCTGCATCTGGCTTCTCTGTGCCTGCCTACTTCACGTGCATTACCAGTGGTTGGATCCTATACAGCCCCAGCGGCTCAGGCACTGGGCGAGTGGACACTTAAATATGTTGCACAACAATCAACCATACTAACTATTTCATAGGGTACAGTATGAGTGAAACGTCGTACTTGTAGACCAACGTACTCATGTGGTATGTCACAGGCACTTTCCTCTCTCTCTCTCTCTCTCTCTCTCTCTCTCTCTCTCTCTCTCTCTCTCTCTCTCTCTCTCTCTCTCTTCTTACATATACTTTGCACATGCCCACATACACTAGTATTTTGTCTATTGAGATGTGCCTGTGTATATATGCGCGTTCACGCATATCAGTCCACCCGGACTTTGGGACTCGCCCCTATAGTAACACAATGTGGTTTTGGGTGGTGCCACCTTCAATCTGGCGTGCCCCATACTTCACTAGCGCATCCACTGTGATTGCCCAGATACCCTTGCCAGACCACCCCGCCCTCTTCCTTCTATGTGCTCACTGAACCGTAGCACCTGGCATCAGAATACATCGGAGATTTTCTTGGTCACTTGCGGATCCGAGCGGTCAGGTGAGTATGTACGTTTTCTCTATAGACATTTTTTTCCAACTAACATTCTTTTCAATTAACAGTTGTTTAATTCTCATTTTCTCTTCATTGCCTCCATTTTTCCATGCTTTTGTTCTTCTCGTCCTGTCGTCACCTTCTGATGTAGTCACAGGAGATCTCCTTGGCTATATGTTGTGTTTGTGAATGTGTTTGTTTGCTGATGAATGCTAATCGCCGCAACGTTCTGTGTGTGTCTTAACTCTGTTATGTAAAGCTGCACTACTTTGTGTCATTTTATATTGTTTTCACATTCTTCAGAGCGGGGACACCATATCCGGGAATCGACATACGGGTGTCAGAGAGACATTGCAGCAGATTTCCGGCCATTATTGCTGGCCAGGAATTACCGGAGATGTACGCCGGTGGGTGAAGTCTTGCCCAGAGTGCCAGAAGGCACCACCCAAAAATAGGACGAAGAGTAAAGTAGCTCTTCAGGTGGAAGACAAAGTGGAAGTGTGGAGTCCAACAGAGACCAATATACTCCAAGTAGGATGGAAAGGACCTTATCCTGTGGTAAAGGTTGTGTCCAAGAACACCTACGAGATCCGGATCGGGGGAGAACTGAAAAGTCTTCCTAGACATCTCCTTCAGAAATATGAGGATAGATACGAGGTCAAATCTTCTCACTTTATGGTGATGGCAGCCATTGAGGAAAAGGTTACAGGTCCAGACGAAGACCAGAGATCCCAAGTACTACATAGGAGGACCTATGGGAATGTACGAGGTAGGTCAGATTTTCCAGCCGAAGAGAAGAAGGAAATCACACGTCAGGGAGAGACCCATAATGAGAAATTCTCTAGTAACCCAGTTCAGAAGGAGTGGTAACATATGCCTGGGTCATTGACAGTAAGGTGAGTGACCTGGCTACGAGTAAAACAATCAACCCTGAGAAATAATGGGGCGGTTGTGAGTGGATACCCCTAGGGTGGATGGGGCGAAAGACAGTTGAGTGTTGTGTGAAGTCAGGAGACTTGAAGGTCAGTGAGAGAAGAGACCGACTGCGGGTCAGGTCGTTTAAGGGAGTTGAGTTTTAGATACCGAACGAGTCGGTAGTCCACGGAGAACGGTGTTGTGTGATTCTCCGGGCTGTGAAGGCAGGCCTAAAACCCAGAGTGGGTTGCATAGGGAGCAGAGGCTCTGACCCAGTGTGTGGGTCGTATTGTGTGAGATCCAGCCGTGGATAGTAGCTGGACTAAATGTCTTGTGAATTTGAGATTCAGCAGGCCGTGAGAAGACAGTGATGTGTGCTGGTTAAATTGTGAGGAGGATATTTATATTCTATGGATTACATTGTTTCTGGATGTATAAACATGTTCCGTCTGTCCGTGTTCTTTCTGGATTAAAAGATTATGTGCGCCAACTCAATCTTGTTTCATGACTGGTGAATGTGCACTGCAGGGGTGAGTTGGATTAAGAGACAGTTAGATAGCTCAATTGACACACCAGGAGCATCGTTACCTAGACAACGACCATCGCACGCACGTATCATCGTAAGAACATCGTGAGATATCTGGGAGCTCGTCGCTTAGTAAGGAGTATCTGGATGGCTCGTCCTTTCAAGAAACCCATTGCATTATAGACATTGTTGTCATTCTATTTATCTGTGTGCTCTTCGCTGAAAGAGAGGAGTTATTATCTGTGACTTCGTTCCATCAAACTAGTCAGCGCGCGGGGGAAAATACGCGGCAGAAATCACAAGCGAACAGACAGTTCACGTCAAGTTCACTACAGGTGAATTGGATACCAACCATATCGCTGAAGCGAGCGGGGGTGTCAGAGAATTAACGCAGCACAGATCAACCGGGAGAGTCGACTACGGTGACGGGTGTAGTCACGAGTCACAAACAGCACGGAATGTCGGGTTGAGAGGCCAGGCGCATGTGTTTATAGGTCAAGAGACTGAAGCGCCAGCAGACAGCACAGATGAAATGTCGTGTGGACAGTGAGTTGTTTGCGACAAAAAGAAGTCAGTCCTAGGTGTGTGTAGGACATCGCTGTCGGTGATAAAGACAGGATTGAGAATCAATCATATTGACAGGTGTGTGTGGCGAGGGAACGCACCGTGTGGTCGCATTTTGACTGGTCAAGATTTGTCGACGCCGTTAAAAGACGAGGCGGGGCGGCGCTAAGAGACAGTGCAGGTGGAAATTGTGAGTCTCCACGGACAAATCGGGTCAGCGCTGTTTACGAGAACATTGAACTCCCGGGAAGGGAAGAGTTAATGAATGTGTAGAATACACAGAGAAAATTGACATTTGCGGATTCACCGGAAAGAGTGAACGACGGGGGAGAGTTACGTTACCCCTACCACAGCCATGCGGGGGCAGAAGTGGAACGTGTTCGTGTATGACGGAAAAGTTTCCGGGCAGTTTACAGACAGATTAAGTGTGACTTTCCACGGAGTTAAAAGATCAGCCGGGTGGGGCTGTCAAGGTTGTGTGGAAACTGTTGTTACGGAGGAATTTTTCACTGAGGGTGATAAAGAGAAATTGAGGTGACATTGTGAGTTGGGGGTGGAAGGAGTAAAGGTACTCAGGAAAATTTCCACGGCCTATTGTGGTCAAGATTGTGAATGAACAAAACAAGGTTGTTTTGAAAGAAAGCCAGATTTTATGTTTCGTCTTTGTTGAACTGTTCTACTATCGTTATCATTACTCTGTCATGAGCAATCATTGTTACAACGAAGGATGACATGTCATCACCGCAGGCTGGGTTGCATACAGTTACCGAAAAAGAACTGACTCTACACAGTTAAAGCGGTGGACAGTTGAGGTCTTTTTGTGTTGAACTTTGTCTTTAAAAGTAAATCTATCACATAATTGATACAACTACGGACCATCTCCACAACGATAGAATAAAGACGTTTGGATTATTACTTTGGTATCACCACGTCCAGATGAAAGTACAATAACGTTACGGACTGTGTCGAGACAGAACAGTTTGGATATCACTATCATCTTCAACTTTTGTCGACAGTTGGAACTTGTGATCACCACGTGAATTCAGTAACCACTCAACAAAACAAGAAGTCGGTTTGAAATCTAGCGTCGTAGACATTTCGGAATTTTAACAAACAAACACTTCCATCCTATTGTAAAAAAATTATTAAATACGAACTTTTGGCGACGGATTATAAGTACAGATTTATCGGCCAACCAATTGGACATTCTGTTGCTCTTATCGTCTTAACTGTCGTTATCGTTTGTCTACTTATATATATATATATATATATATATATATATATATATATATATATATATATATATATATATATATATATATATATATATATATATATATATATATATATGGATATTTGATTACATGTAGTTGTTGATAGGCACTTTTTGCGATCTCTATCTACATCAGGATAGGCCTTGCAAAACGTGGATATTTCTGGTGCTTACGATATTTTTGTATGGAAAACGTTAATGAGTTAACGTGTCGTGCAGTGGCATTGGAGTCCTAACTAATATCTAGAGACGTGTTGTCTGACGTCACAGCTGTGTATATTTTGAGGATATATTTTTTTTTCTTTCTTTTCGTTATATTTACATATGATATTTGTTGTGTTCGGATATATGCTATTATTGTGATCTTTCGTCATTTCTGCTGTCTAGTGGTCTTTGTCAGTTTATTTATTACGCGCACTGTGGGTGTCCCTACACGAGCTTGTGGTTGTTACTGTGGTTTATTTCTTTGTGATCACCGTCTCCGTGTACTTGGCTTGTGAGTCTAGCGTTTTATAGAAAACACTTAGTGTTATCATTCATTCGTTTTGTATATGTATGTTTAACAATATTTCCAGAAATGTTATACAACTATTTGTTATAGATATATGCGAGGGAGCATAGGTGATATTTCCCCTCACTACCTAGTGCTTATAGAGTGACTGGGTGAGTACAGAGTGATATTTTAGCACTACGAATTTACGGACACAGGGAGTGCTGGTTTACTTAGGGAAGTGACACAAAGACTCACAGCAGAGTCTTTACATTTATAGTTGGCTGACAGACAGCAACGTGTCCACAACTACAAGATGCCTACTTTAATGGAATATATTGAAGCAGGTGAAAGAATAGGCCTGAAAGGTAAAGAGTTACAGGAGTTTGCAGAAGCAAAATTGAAAGAAGTTCAGCACTGGGAAAGAGAGGAGAGGCATAATGAACGCGAGGCAAAACGCCTACAAGAAGAAAAGTTAGCTGAGAGAGAACAAAGACAGGCTGAAAGGGAAGCCAAGCGTCTACAGGAAGAGAAAGAGACACAAGTAAAACTAGCTGAAATGGAAAACAAGCGTCTACAGGAAGAGAAAGAGACACAAATGAAAATGGAAATCGAGAAAGAGAAGATTAAGATGGAAGCTGAAATTGCTCTCAGAAAATTAGAATTATCATCAAAAGGTCAAAGTGAGGAAACCAGACCTTCACAGTCATCACAACGATTGAAACTGCCATACTTTACGGACCGGGATTGTCTTAAATCCTATCTTGGGAGATTCGAATCGTCTGTAAAAACATTAGGCATTCCAGAAGCGGAGTATGCGATGCGGCTGGGCGAGTTTCTTACGGGTAAGGCACTAGACACCATGTTCAATTTACCTGTAGAGGAAAGAAACAACTACACTATCTTACGTCAACGTTTGCTGACAAAGTTCCAACTAACTGAACATGGATATAGAACAAAGTTTAGACAGTTAGTGCCAGAGACAAATAAAGATTTCACAGACTTTGTTAACACAGTAAAGAACACATTTCACAAATGGATGGAGCTTGCAGAAGTAGGGAAAGATTTCAATAAATTAGTAGATTTAGTGTTAAGAGACAAAGTTTTATCATCATGTAATACAAACTTAGTGGCTTTCTTTGAGGAACGTAAGCCAAAGGACATAGACAAAATGTCACAGTTAGGGAAAAACTACATGACTGCACACCCTAACGTATCTATTGGTAGACTTATGAGTGAGGAAATAGTCTGTGCAGCATACACTAAACAGGACCAGAATCCAGTTATTAGACCAAGATCGAAAAGTGTGGATTTAGCACAGAAGTATGAACAACAAGAGTCTCAAGATAATGGCTTCCGTGGCAACCATTTTGGTAGAGCAGGACGGTACCCATACAAAAGGGGGAACTTTCAGAGACGTCCAAATAGTTATACCGGATGTTGGAATTGTGGGAGCTGGAGACACAAGGCAGCACAGTGTGATGCACAACCATCCAGTGAGCCAACAAGTAACGCAAGAAAGGAGATCATCTGTTTCAAATGTGGAAAGAAGGGGCATGTCAGCCATCAATGTAGGATGAGAGAAACAGAGCACTCAAATGCAGCGCAAGTAATTGAGACGCTGAACAATGAAGATTGTAGTGGGTGCAAACCTCTTTTTGAAAAAGACGGTCAGCCAGTCTTAATATGTGGTCACACAGTTAAAGCAGGATCAGCAGTGCATGAAGGAGGAAGTCTGAAGATGCACCATGGATTTGTTAATGATAGGCCAGCGTTAACAATTAGGGATTCCGGATGTACGTCCATCGGTGTTAAAAAGAGTTTAGTGCATCCCTCGGATTATACAGGAAAAAATATTAGATCCATAACATTTAATGGGACAGTAGAATTCTACCCATTAGCCATGATAACAGTGAAAACACCATATATCACAGGAAGAGTGACAGCGTGTGTTCTGGACGCACCAGTGGCAGATTTGATCATCGGAAACGTGCCAGGAGTTAAAGATTGTACAGAAGAAGAAGTAGTTTATTGGGACCAGAAACATAGTTTAAGGAGTAACGAGGTAGTGACCAAAAGAAAACCTAAATTAGAGAGTATAGCTGAACAAGAAGAGGCACGTGAAGTAGACACAGGAACTCAGGGCAAGGATAGTACAGCTGAGCAGGTGAAAATTGATCTCAACCATAGTGGGAGTGACTCCCACAGACACGATGATACGACAGACAAATGTTTCCAAGGTGGGGTAAAGTGAGACATAGGCAATCAAAGAAGGGTAGATGGTGCTTCGGAAGGAAGAATAATGTTCTCACTCGCAGGTTTTCAGATGGCGGAACTGCACATGGGCAAGGAGCAGTACCTTTAGCACATAGAGACCGAGATACTAGATCAGCTTAGGGTAGGGCATGTGCAGGGCACATAGGAGTAAGGCGGAAGCAGCATAGAAAAAGATGCCAGGTATATTGGCCAGGATTTAATAAAGAGGTCAGACTAAACAGAGACTCCAGTGTAACAGTACAATATGCAGATAGCAATGTTAACGCAGTTCAAAAGAGTGTTAACGACATCACTGAACCAGGATTAGCAAACAGATGTTTTAAAGATATAGGAAACATGAGGCATGGGTATATGAAGGGTAGACACAGCATCGACAGGAATCATAGGTGGAGGTTTGAGGCAAGAAAAGAACCACCTGATATAGGGTCGGTACACAAATAGCTTGTGTCTTTTTGAGGATGTTAATAGACCTGCCCATTCACAGATATGATGTTTCCTATGATGTATTATTATTATGTGATGTATTAGTTCATGCATTGGTACACAAGATAGAAAGTTGGATGTATTGATGTGTGGGGAATAGGGGAGTGTACTATGAGCATTTGATGTATTATTTAGTGTGGTAGTTAGAGTAAGTTGGATTTATACTTACGACTACCCAGGCAATATGTCTGGGTCACATATTTGATAAGTATTAGTCTCCCAACATTTGAAAACGATGTTTTCTTTTAAGGGGGGGGGGGGATAATGACATATGCCTGGGTCATTGACAGTAAGGTGAGTGACCTGGCTACGAGTAAAACAATCAACCCTGAGAAATAATGGGGCGGTTGTGAGTGGATACCCCTAGGGTGGATGGGGCGAAAGTCAGTTGAGTGTTGTGTGAAGTCAGGAGACTTGAAGGTCAGTGAGAAAAGAGACCGACTGCGGGTCAGTTCGTTTAAGGGAGTTGAGTTTTAGATACCGAACGAGTCGGTAGTCCACGGAGAACGGTGTTGTGTGATTCTCCGGGCTGTGAAGGCAGGCCTAAAACCCAGAGTGGGTTGCATAGGGAGTAGAGGCTCTGACCCAGTGTGTGGGTCGTATTGTGTGGATAGTAGCTGGACTAAATGTCTTGTGAATTTGAGATTCAGCAGGCCGTGAGAAGACAGTGATGTGTGCTGGTTAAATTGTGAGGAGGATATTTATATTCTATGGATTACATTGTTTCTGGATGTATAAACATGTTCCGTCTGTCCGTGTTCTTTCTGGATTAAAAGATTATGTGCGCCAACTCAATCTTGTTTCATGACTGGTGAATATGCACTGCAGGATTAAGAGACAGTTAGATAGCTCAATTGACACACCAGGAGCATCGTTACCTAGACAACGACCATCGCACGCACTTATCATAAAGAACGTCGTGTGATAGATGGGTAACGTCGGGAAAGACGCGAGATACCCAGGACTCCAACCGAAGATTGGCTGACCAGATCCAATATAGCCCGAGATGGTCCTGGAAGCAAAAGTCCAGGAGATTTGAGGAAGACGATTCTGTCCAACGAGGATAATACCGCAAATCCCAGGATGCAAAGTTTGGGGAAATTAAGCGGGTATGGAGACACTGTTACAGTCAGGATGGGACGGTCCGTCTGTATTGTGAGCCGTCGCTTACGCAAGTAGGAAGTTGGCCGACCTAACAGAAGCGAGGGGCCAACACTAGTGTCTGTCATGAGGAGGATATACTGATTGCCAGTGACAGCTTAGATGATCATTTGTGGTCTTTGGAGAGAGTTTTCAAGAGGCTCCGGGAAGTAGTGCTTACCGCGCGCCCAACCAAGTTCATGGGTGGTTACCAAACTCTAGAATTTCTAGGGCATACTATCACGCTGGGGAAAATTGTCCCGGAGGAGAAAAACTTGAAAAAAGTCAGACGAGCTCCAAGACCGAAAACGAAGAAAGATGTGAGATCATTACTATCGTTGTGCGGATTTTATCAAAAATTCATCCCGCATTTCTCCGAATTGGGAAATCCATTAACGGACACCTTGAAAAAGTGATACCCGGATACAATTGTGTGGACGCCAGAATGCGAAGTTGCCTATGGTCAGTTGAAGGAGGCATTGGTTATTAAACCAGTTCTACAGCTTCCCGACCTTTCAAAACCCTTTGTGCTAAGAACAGATGCGTGTGGTATTGGAATTGGAGCAGCTTGTTACAAGAAGGGATAGAAGACGCTTCGGTCTTGAAACCAGTAGCCTACGCAAGTAAGAAACTTCTAACGGCTGAAAAGAATTATTCAACAGTCGAAAGAGAATGCTTGTCACTCGTCTGGGCCGTACGAAAATTCCAGCCCTATTTGTATGGAGTACAGTACGGTCCAGTCAGATCATCAACCCTTGATGTTCCTAGCTACCTCGCAGAAGCTCATCGCACGGTTGATGCGGTGGTCGTTGTTGTTGCAGCCGTACCACATCACGGTGGAGTATATTCCTGGTAGGGAGAATGTAGGAGCTGATTTCCTATCTAGACACCCTGCTCCTGAAGAAGAGGAATAGGTTGATGGAGAACATAGGGATCGAACCTCCAATTAGGAGGAGTCGACGCGGTCAACTCTATTAAGAGGGGGCCTATGTCACAGAATACTGACAGGTTAACGATCACATGATATATCAAAACATAAAATTGCTTATATTACACGAGGATGGAAAGTTATTGACCTTTAGATCAGGAAAACAAGCGATCGCTTATTGACTCCAAGATCAAAACAGATACCGCGTGTTTGTTGGGACACGGATGACGGAAAAGACGATCTTAAACCCTTTGAACACCGGCGAGGGAATCACGATAAAACAATTTCACAAACCTTTGATATGGGAAACCGGAGTCAGTCACGATAGACGATAAGAGCACGTTTGAAGTAACGGAGACGTATGGCCGTAGTGCCGAGAAACGAGTGGATAATCATTGATGTCCCGAAATGACCGTGTATCAAAGGAGAATTTCGGTTGTTGTTGTTGTATAGATCAAAAAACTGGTGTGGACGACAGGGGAATAATTGGTGGAATATGCCATTGAAATTATACAGAGCCAAAGTATAAATGGTCTGGATATTCAAGTTTAATTTAGTGTGTGCTACGAGTCTTTCACGAGAGAAAGTGATGATTTATTCTTGAGCTATTATGGAAAGGGATGTACAGTGTTTCAAGTTGGATGAAACCGACGAGCATTTGTATTGATGTGCAATAGTATTCCCGATTCAGCCGAGGATAGTTATAAGGTAGTTGTGGTGTAGAGTAGAACTCTAGCATAGTGTATTTTAGTGTGTGACCGTAATATTGAGGGTCGGCCGAATTTAGCTGAGAAGTAACTTAGTGGATTGAGTAAGGTGTCAGGGCACTCAATTGTATGAGTACTAGTATAATAGAGGATAGGAGATTCTAGTATAGATGGTTACCGGGATTTCTGAGCTATCCTATGACATTTCCTTCTTTTACCTAGTCTTAAGTTATGTGAATAACTCCTATGTCTTATGTCAGAGGTCATTTCTCTGAATATATAGAAGTTAATAACTGATAACGGCCATAAGCCTACTCTCACCTCTAATGAGTTTGAGTTAGGTTGATAGCACCTGATATTGTCTATTCGACAGGTTCCAATGAACAAAGCAATAGCAACACTCCTGAAAAGAAAGAATGGACCCTAGCCTGGGACAGTGATAAATATCGGCTAGATTGAAGTCTGATATCACATATACATGTCAACCAGTTCTAAAAGTAACGGCATAATAAGTCTGTCCTGATAGGATACTGACAGCAGAAGATATGTCAACTCCACATAGAACGGACTAGCAATATGGTTCACATGACCATAAGATAAATACAAACAAACTGTAATACCAGAAAATTTCCTCTGAGGAATAGAACATTCTTAGATATTAATACAGTGTGTCAGTGTAATATATACGCAGGGTTGTGATTAGTCCTACACCCATAGACAATAAGTCATTAACTATATCGGATGTGTAAACATTCCCTGGATTTAAAATAAACATTCATTACATTGGATATTACACCCGGAAAGACATTACCTATAACAAAAAACACGCTGTTGTGAAAATACATTTTATTTCAAAAGTCAAGTATATTGTGAAGACATCATCATCATCATCATCATCATCATCATTATCATCATCATCATCATCATCATCATCATCATCATCATCATCATCATCATCATCATCATCATCATCATCATCATCATCATCATCAGGCAGAGAGAAACTACACTGGGTGAGAGTAAAACAGTTCTGTGCTGTAGTGACAATATAAGGCCGTTGCGTGATGAAAATGTGATGTGTATCTTAGAGTGTCACTCTTATCTCACCTACACGATAGAACACACCAACAGTATCTTTGCATACACTCTATACACACCCATGACACTTTTTATTCAATAAATAATGTTAGTATTTATTGGAGGACAGTGTTGTGTGGGTATGTTCTGAAGGACAGTGAAGAGGGGTATGGCATTGCGATAAGAGAGAGAGAATTAGTGAATAGAAGACTGGAACGGGGGTGTGTAGACAAAGGTCTGGCAATAGACCCAACATTGGAAAAAGGGAAATTGAAGTGTGCTTGTTGATTCACTGCAGCTCTCTTTGCTTTCCAAGCCTGGTCTACTTCTGGGGTCCACCATAGGGCTTCAAGAAGGCTGTCGGTCCATTCATACCAGAAGGTCTTGCGCGCTCTCCCAGCCTTAACTTTCCTGGATTTCGAGATCAGGACTGAGCATGGCATGTGATCACTCCAATGGTCATTCAAAACAGTCCACTTTAAATCAAGGACTGATGACTGGGAGACAAGTGCCAAGTCAATAGCTGTGTCCGCATCGCCAGGCTTCATTGCCATTCTAGTCGACCTACCATCATTTATGCAGACCAAATCGGAGTCCACCATGGCATCCGCAAGGGAAATTCCCTGTCGGTTTTCTCCACTGCTGTCCCAATCTCTGTTCCTCGTATTGAAGTCTCCACATATGAGTAGCCTATCACCTGGTAATTCCTCCAATTCCTTAAGCCAGTCCCAGTGTTCCTTTCTGACAAAACAGTCCACTGTGGCATATACATTTATGATGTCTAACTTAATCCCCCAATCTCCATTTGTATACTCTGGACCTCTCTTGCACTGTGATTCCACTGGCTCAAGTAAAGTACCATATGCTTCACTCCTTCCTTCACCAGCAGACCTTGCCCATGTCTCATCTGCCCAGTAGGGTTTATATAACTGGCGTACCCAGGGCAATGGTATTTGTCTGTATTTAGCTCCTGGAGCATGAGGACATCAAAATCATATATTAGCCTCTCCAATACAGGACCTCTCTGCCTGGCACTACGACAGTTCCAATATCCCACTCTTACATGGTTGAGACCTAGTCTCTTCACTTTTCGTCTTGTTCTCCTGACGCCTGCCCTCCTATTTCTATGCCTTCTTCTCACACAATTTTTTCGTCTTCTCCTCCTCACTCTCTCTTCGCTAGCCCCTGAAGGATGTGTCAAGCGCAGAGCACGTGCTCCGTAGCTCCGGCGACGATTCCCTTGTTTAAATAATACCATATACACAAAGTTTGGATATTGCAGGAAATGAGCGGTCACCCTAGTAGAGCCTGCCTGCTAGGGAAGGGGCAGGGGATGTCCCTCAGGAGTCCATACGCCTGGCGCTTCCCCGCCCGCATACCAGACGTTCCACGTTCACGACCAGCTCACCCGTGGCCATTCAGTCCTCGGCACGTCGGTCCACCTTAAACTTGGGGGTTTATAATCGGAGTTTTCCATCTCCTAGATTGGCTGCTGTAATAGCTAACGGGCCCAATCTACCCGGGGGCAAGAGGTTCCAGCGCCTCATTTATGGCGAGCACAATAGATACATGTGTACGGGAAACAAGACCAATGTTATAACTCTCTATCACATAGATTGTTTGCACATTGATGAATGTTACTTCTGGTTGGGGGAGGGGTGAGGGGGTGAAGATTAAGATCATGTACCTTTTGTTTACACATTGATCATTGTTACATAATAGATCCTACAGGTCATATATCATTTGTCTACACATTGGTAAATTTTATATAAGGGATCACACAAGTCATATATCACTTGTCTACACATTGATCAATGTTACATAAAGGATCATACAGATCATATGTCACTTGTCTACACATTGATGAATGGTATCCAATGGATCATACAGGTCATATATAACTTGGTTACACATTGCTGAATGTTACTCCGGAGATGATGAAAGTAATGTAGGATTGACATTGCCGTAGACATTATTCCTTTCGATGAAGAGATTCAGTACTTGGTACAAATGTCTGTACTGATCCAGAGATGGAACTATGTGAGGTCTAATAGCCTTGACTGTTCCGACTACAAGAGGCACATAACCTTGTTGGTCATTGTCCATATGGTCCAGCAAGAGTGACAATGTGCACACCAGTCCGCTCCACTCAGCGCCGTTTCTGCATGTAAACAACGTTCTTTCTTCCCCAGCTGGTTTCATTGCCCGAATTTTTCCAGCAAGGTCAGCAGAGTTTCAGGGTCAAGGTCTTTGCTTTTCCATGACAGGTGTGAAAGACTGTATTCACCTTTGAACGAAACGTTCATCGACTTCGGCGTGTTTTCTTCATTGACGATGACTATAACTCTCTGAACCTCCCAGGCACCACACGAATCTAGCAATGAAGTCTTGATGTTGAACAATGAGCATCTTTTTTGTATCTGCCTCCCCTTCAGGTAAATGGGGACCAATTGTCACGTCTTCAGTGCTCAAATCCCGCTCGAATGCCACTAACAAAGACACCATGTACTGGGTCACAAGCCGCCAGAAATCAATGACTGTTGTCGGTAAAGGCCACTGGGTTAGAATTTGGTGGTCATGTTTCTTACAGCTCGGAACGAGTACTGCATTGATATACGAGTTCACAACATCTCCAGTTTTACACGACAAAACATGTCCGTAGTGTTTCTTTGGTAGGACCTTATGCAGTCAGTTAGACAGCATTAGACTGTTACAGTATGTGTAGTTTTCTTGAACTTCTCCTTCCTCTTCTTCATTACATTCATCATCAGCGCATACCAGGCATGCAGACTTGACTTCCTTTTCCCACGCAGGATGGCAAACGTCTGGCCACAACTGACTGACCAAAGGAGTAGCAGGTGGGCGTTCTATGAAAACTCTGGAAGATTCGCGTCGACTCTAAAGTCCCCTTGGAAAGAATCACATCTTCTTGGTCTACAGATCTTCTAGCGATTCATAAGGATTTGCTGGTGAGACTTGTGGAGCACCGTAAGCTTCGGTGCACATGTATAATGAATCTATAGACGTCACGCTTTGTGAATAAGTAAACTACTGGTGTGTAGCTGATCTTTGTTTGTGCGAAATAGCTGCCGATAGCGACTGATCACTGAAACCGATATGCGATTGTGACCATGGGAATGCTTGGCTTGAGAACTGTAGCTCGGGATAACTATAGTCTGTTTATTTTCTTTCTGCCCCAATATAAAATTCCATATCTCAGTAACCAACTGAGGGGAAATTATGAGATTTAGCATATAACTTTATCATTATGTCCACCCAACAAAGACATTTTTGTTCTGGAGATTGTACATCAGATTTCAATGTTTGTTTATATGCGGTATATAATTTACGCCTCAGAGACTAAGTCCATAATTTTAAAAGTATTACAGCTTCGCCAAGTCACATCCGTGCTTTTTTTAAAAATTGTCTCGTGGTTTCCGTTTTGGCACAAACTGCGCGCAGTTAAATGGATTGTTCAGAGGTGTCTTCAGTGTCAGTCTTTCATGAAACGTGATTATATAAATAAATGTATAAATAGATCTTACCATTAATATAATTTTAATAGCTAATATTTGAATGTGTAAATATTGTTCAATGGGATTGAATGTGAAATTGTGTACACTTCAATGCATCGCTATGAAGTTGTACACATATTTTTGTCAAGAAGCTGATCTCAGGAAACTGTTTCATACTGTTACAAATCCCGAAAAAAGAACAGTCATGCATTGGGTTTGAGTAAACGGTCATTTCGTCGATGGGTGCAAGAATCTGGAATGAAACCAACACGCGATAAGCAAACGATAGGTAGAAAGTCAATTGTAGACATCTTTGACAAGGATGTCATCAGGCGAGTTATTATAAAAATGATGGATGCCAAAGAAACAGTGACTGTAAGAAAACTGAGGGTTTTGTTGAGAAAGAACAATAACATAGAGCTATCCAAAACAGAAGAGTAATATTGCGGTGGAAACTGACATATTGTGGCATAACAAGAAACGTGAGAGCAAACACGTTGTCAAATTAGGGGACAACACACGTGCATACGAATCAATCTAAAAGCTTCAATGAAAAGAGGACCAACATCTTGGTCGTTAAGAAGAAAGCCCACTACAGAGACACTGACAACTATTTTCATAGTGCAAAATAGGTAATCATGTTCCGTCTCTGAACGGTAAACAGCAGAGTAGACAATCTTTCACGAAGACTCAAAGCGGGTCTGTCACCCATGTGTACGTGTGAACAAACTACACAGACACCTGAACAGATCCTTAAAAATGGAAACATGATAACTAAATTGCGGTATCATTTCTGGTCACTCCATACGCACATTAACGCACAGCTATTTGGAAGCTTTTACGAACTCAATATAAAAAGCTAACATGAATACTTGTGTACACGTTATTAACCAGCAGGTGAAGAAACAAGAAGGAAATGAAAAATAAGGTAAAAAATATATTCCTTCTACTTTCCTGTCAATGTACACATTATTTACCCCATGCTTCTGTAAATTCTCTATCTTTACTAATATTACACATTGCACCCCTCTCGGGATTCTCCGTGGTGAAGTGGTCAAGCCGTCTGACTCGGGCTCCGAAGATTGTATGTTCGATTCCGGGCCGCGTCCTTCATTTCACAAGTGAATTTTTCGGAGACTCCCGAGGGTCGTCGCTGGAGCTACGGAGTTCGTGCTTTGTGCGACGCTTTCCACGCTGCGGAAAGAGACTGAGCCATATGGGATAAAAACCCGGTGCAATGCAGTCGACCCTGTCAACTTTTAAGCTACTTCTTTTACTGCACCCACTCCCATACGAATCCGGATACACCTTGTGTCGTCATCTGAATTGGCGGGGCATTCATTACTGTAAAACCAAGTTTGTTAGCAAGAAATCACTAGTTTTTCAGCAAATCATCAAAGAAATGTCGCCGCTTTCGATGATTTAAGTTGCTTTTGGACCTATCAAAGATAAATTCCTTGGGTGGGGGTAAATATAAGACGGCAGGAAAAATTTCATAACGATGCAACAGATAGTTTTCACAATAATTGATCGTGAATGACGGCATTCATTTCTGGACATACTAGCTGGGAATCTCAGTTTTAAATACTAGGCAACATTACCTTTTGGGCTGAGCTCTGATACAGCACTCTGGTAGGATCACCCCGCGAAAGAACTGGCACCACAACTTTGCCATGTCGATGAGGGCTGTCAAGCGACTGTACCTCGACAGATGAAACAGCTGTGCGGCCTGGAGGCACGTCCAAGATCAATTTTGTTGTCATCAATTCTATCAACAACTGCATGAGCTCCCCCATGGCTGGAAGCTTGCACCTCACAGAAGAGGGGCATGTGATCATACCATCCATGAGGTGACAGCTGCATGCCAGACTAGCAGACCTGTCACAGAATCGGGGGGAATATTATAGACATCCGAGCGTGTCTTTGTGCTGTGTACATATCCAGAATTATATCAACACCAGTGAAGGTAGCTTTCCTCACTCCTGGAGTCACCATCCACATCCATTGCGGCACGACACCTTGTTGAGCTGTAATCCTATATCTGTACTATAAACTGCTGTAATGCTACATATCTACCTCCAACGACACACATGGCACACACTCCAGCTGCCAGAGCTCATTCAATGGTGAAATTGTTTATCTATGATGCCACTGTTTTCGCATCCTTCTTCTTCTTCTTTCGTTCGCTTGAAATATGTCTATAACTGCAGTGCTGTCTCTTGTATGAATTGAACTGTCTTTTTCAGTTCACACAGCGGTCCATAGTTTATCTTCCACTGTCGTCTCTCTAGGCCAGAAGGTTTGCCTAGATATGTTATATTTTGGGCAGTCTTGGAGTATGTGCTCTGCTGTCTGCGACGCCAATCCACATGTACACATGGCTGTTTCACCAATCTTGAATTTTGTATACATGTGGTTGCGTAATCTATTGTGCCCTGTTCTGAGGCGCAGAATAATGACTTGTTCTGGTCTATCCATAACGTGGTAGTCATCTTGAGCAGGTTTTGGTGGCTTTCTGACTGATTTGATCATTCTTTTCTTTTGGTGGTATGTTACAGGCACATCAGGCTGTTCTTCTTTGGCTCCTTCCTTAGCCAATTGATCAGCTCTGTCGTTCCCGGGTACTCCACAGTGGGATGGTATCCACTGTATGGTGACCTTATGCTGACTGCTAAGTTCAGAAAGTAGTGTCCTTAGTACTGGCAATTTCCCAGAAAGGAGCGCCTCGAGTACTGATTTTGCATCTGTCAATAGCACCACAGGTTGAGTACCATTGCTGGTATTTAGTAATTTCTCTGTTGCTATCTTGATTGCCTCAATTTCAGCATCGTAGTTATGGCAGTACTTTCCTGTCGGTACTCTAGCTGTGTCCCTGGTATTATTTGGGTATTCTATGTACACTCCCGCTCCTCCATTTCGAACAGCATTTTGTGCTCACCCATCTGTGTAGACTCGGATCCAGAGGTCCTGTGGGTATTCTTCATCAAGGAAGCTGAGAGTGGCTGTTCTGCGCTGCACACTGTTCTGATCTTCCTTGTCAAATTTTCCTCTCACTTTTGTCTGGATTTGTAATGATAGTCTATGCTCATCTTTCCATGGAGTTCGCTCTGGAATAGTTGTTAGGGGGATACCAACTGTGGGCAGATCGGTGGTTTCTCTGCAGAGTCGTTTGGCCTGGTGGATAAAATTACTTCTTTTCAACCGCCCCAAAGCTAGGTTTTCAAATCTGTTCTTCATAGGGTGGCCTGGCAAGCTGATGAACTTTTCTGCTTGTATTAGCGTTTTCGTATCTCTGCGCTCACTCAGTGCTTGTGTCCTCCCCATCTTCTCCATTTCCACTATAGGGGTTGATCTCATCCCTCCTGTGGTGACTCTAAGTGCTTGATTTTGCACTTTGTCCAGCTCTTGTAGTGTGGTTTTTGCTGCCGAACACCATGCAGTTGACCCGTATTCCAGGTGTGGTCGTATGCTCTGTTGATAAACTCAGGATGGCTATTTTCCTTCTGGCTTTTGCTACTGCTTTGTTGATCTGCTTTCTCCATGTCAGCCTGCCATCAAATGTTACTCCAAGGTATGTTGGTTCTTTATCTTCTCGTAGGGGTGTTCCATTTATCTGGATGGTCCCTGCCTTTTGTTTTGGAGAGTGGGTAAATAGGGTGGTGCTGCACTTGTCAGTGTTTATGCTGACACACCATCTATTTGCCCATGCAACAAATGTATCTACAGCTCTTTGTAGTAATCTGGTGGCCACTGATGCATGTTCATTTGTGCTCCATAGAACCAGGTCAAAGGCATTGCGGCTTTAATTCCATGCGGTAGATTAGCAACGAGATCATTGATGAAGATCAGAAAGAGTGTGGGGGACAATACTCCGCCCTGGGGAACTCCGTGACGCAGTAGTACTTTCTTGCTCTTTAGTCCGTCTATCTCTACTCGGGCTCTTCTGTTGTGCAAGTATGCTTTCACCCATTTGTACATTCTTCCATTGACTTTGCAGTTTCTCAATTTATTCATCAGACCTTCTTTCCAGACTTTGTCAAAGGCTTTCTTCAAATCTATCCATGCCGCAAGCACCAGCTTCTTCTCTTGGAATGCATCCTCAATTTCTTGAGAGAGGTAGGTTGTCTGATCTTCCGTAGAGTAGCACTGCCTAAAGCCAGCCTGCTGTGGCACAAGGATGTTTTTACTTTCAATGTACCACTGCAGTCTGTGATTGATGATGCGCTCCAGTGTTTTGCAGAGACAGCTGGTGAGGCTAATTGGTCTGTAGCTAGAGGCAATGGAACTATCTTTCCCTGATTTTAGGAGGGGTATCATGATTGCTTCTCTCCAGGCTTGTGGAACACTGCCTAAGGTCCAACTGTTATTGAAGATCTGCAACAGCTTTGCTTTGGCCTCTGTTCCTAGGTTCCTGATCATTTCATTGGAGATACTATCAGCTCCTGGTGACTTTCTCATTTTCAGTTTTGATATGGCTAGCTCCAGTTCGCTGATTGTGATGGGTGCCTCCAGAACCTCATGTACTATTTCCTTCTGTCCTGTATGTTGCCGTTTCTCTTGAATCTCTTGTTGTTTCTCTGGACTGATTTTGATATTCTTATCTTGTGCGAATGAGTCCGCAAAATGGTCAGCTGCTTGCTTTCTTGTTAAGATGTTTCCATCTTTATGTAGTGCAATTTTTGAGTTTCTCCCTGTGCCCTCATCGTTAAGTTGTTTTATTAGCATCCACAATTTCCTTGTGTCTCTTTCAAAGTTCAGAGACTCTGTTTTTTCCTGCCAGCTTTTCCGTCTAGCCTGCAGCTTGGCCCTTTGAAATTTGGCTTTTGCATGCTGGAATTTATTGTGGTGCTCTTGGCTGGGTGTGGCCTCTGCTTGCTTTCTACATACTTCCACATCATTATGCAACTGTTCCAGTTCACTACTCCAGTAGGGTTTATATTGTTTACGGGCTCCTCTTGGTACTGTTTCTCGCGCTGCCTGTAGTATGCATTTCCCAAACTCTTCAACTACTTTATTTATGTCTGTCTCAGTGTTCAGGTTTCTAACCAGTATGCTGGTGCGATGCTTGTACACTGCCCAGTCTGCTTTCTTGTAGTTCCACCTCGAGAGGGTGCTGCTTTCACTTACAAGCTCATTTTCTACAGTTAGAAAGACTGGTCGATGGTCACAGCCACCTAGTTGTTTCCCAACAATTCGTGTAATGTTCCACTCCAGGTCTGGTGAATGAAAAGCCAGGTCAGGTGTAGTTGTAGAGTGCCATGGTCTCGAGTAGAAAGTATGTGGGTCGGACAGCTTGTTAACCAAGATGAATCTATTCTCATCCTGACAGTCTTCCAGTCTCTCTCCTCTCTGGTCCATGTGATCATAGCCCCAACTCTGCGAGTGGCTGTTGAAATCGCCGCACACAATCATTTTTTCTGTTAATGGTAGTGTGTCCAGTGCCTGTGGACGGTCACTTGGACAGTAGTAATTGATCAGATGTAGGTCTGTATAGCCTGTTTTAAGTTTAAGTGTCTGATACTCAGCCCCTTCCATATAGACTTCGATTAGGGAAGCAGTGATGTTATTTTTTACAAGGGTAAGTATCCCACCTTTTCGCCTGTCCTTTCGGTCAGATCGGTAACACTGGTAGCCTCTGATTTTGAAGGCTATATTTTCGTTGAGGTGAGTTTCTTGCAAGCAACATATGCTTACTTTTTCTTTGTCCAGGATGTTTTCTAATTCTACTTTTTTGTTGCTGACTCCCTCCGCATTCCAGTGCATTATTTTAAGTCTTAGTTTAGTATGGCCAGCTGTTCTATTCTCATGTCCCCTGGCTCCACAGGACATCTGAGAAGGACCTCCAGTAGTTGGGGTTGGACCCTTTCGAGACATAGGGCCCAGCACTGCACCTGCCTGAGGGTCCAAAGCAGGGCGAGCACCATAACGTTTAGCAGCAGTTGACATATTCCATTTTGCGTAATTGCGTGGCATCCTGATTTCTGTGGTGCACCTCCTGGCTGGTTGCCTCCGTCTTCAGCACCTTTCCTTTGCTAGAGCAGACTGTGGTCTCACTCGAGTTTAGATGTGTACACACGCACACACGTGTCTGCACATGCATGTATGTGTATACACATCTAGAGCACACTGGTTATTTTCCGGCGCCAGATACTCGCCGTCGCCCCTTCTCCTGTTAGTTAAAACAGTTCCGCCACGTGAAGGCCAGGAGTTGGACTTTTGCTGCAGACGTTATGTATTCACGAGCCATTGGGGTATTTAAGCAATGTTGGGCGCTCACCCCAACACTGCGCCCCGGCTACATACAGCAATTTGGAACCGTTTTCGCATCCATAAGGAATTCAGACGTGTTACAACAGATGTTTCCTGCGTTATCCCGTGCTACTATGAAGAAAACAAAAGTACACAGCAGACCCTGATGTAGAGTTGTGGCAGACACAACACATCATCAACACGGCAGTTCTGCGTAAAGCATCTATCGCAGCACACTCCACTTGAGATTGTCATTGTTCTTGACAGATTAGGCATCTTACCTTCCAGCTGTGAGCCTGTGTTGATGCATTTCCCCTTGTCCAGACCATTCACTGTTACATTCTTGGTGTGTTGCTGTCGGAAACATAACTGTCATAAGTATATGGCTGAGCACCAAACAAATCAGTGAAGATATCAGTAATCTGGTTTACTTCATTCGTTGAGCCCTGTAGTCCTGAGACAACGACATGACAATGCTTGGGTATTTTATTTAATCAGCAGATCTTGCTGTAGAGTTGTGGCAGACATAACACTGTAGTTCTGCATGAAGCATCTGTCGCAGCACCTTCCACTTGAGATTGTCACAGTTCCTGACAGATTAGGCATCTTACCATCCGGCTGTGAGCCTGTGTAAGCAACCTTATGCACAGGACTACCGTCATGATGATGATCCAGGATACAAGAAACAGCAATGGTTATTATTAAATATGTTTACAGTCAATACAGGAGTGAAACAGGGATGTGTGCTCCCCGCTCCGGCTATTTAATATCTAAATAGACAGAATATCCAAAGAAGCAAGCCTTGGCAGGACAGATTCAGAAAATTTTGAATTCTTTACTTCAGATGAAACAACACATTCAATAAATAAGGTTTAAGTTGCAGACGATCAGTGCCTGTTTTACGGCAATGAGGACAGACTGCAAGATCATATTAATAAGCTGGGTTCAACATGCAACAGATACAATACGAATATAAATGCACCCTGAAGTAATGCAAGTTAGTAGATCTCCTGGTCCACTAAGTACACTGATAAAAGCACACACATGAAACAAGTTAAAGAATTCAAATTATCATGGAAGTATGATCACAAAAGATGGCAGAATAGATACTGAAATCGAAATCAGATGTCAAAAAGCAAGCGCGTATATATATCAACTATAGCCCATACTGAAACATGTAAATATACCTATGTCCGCAAAACGAGAGATACTAAATAGCATATTCACACCAATTCTATGCTACCAATGTAAAAATTGGACATTATTCAAATCACACGTAGGCAAAATCAACACTTTTGAGATGAGATGCTTGAGGAGAGCTGCCAACCTAACTATCCAAGACAGAATAAGAAATGATGTTAAAGACAGACAGTGGGATCAGCACCTTGTGCACATATATTGAAAGACAAAAGATTAAATGGTTTCGCCATCTCTTAGAATTCAACACCATCAACTACTTGATCCTTCATGAACAATCTGCTACGATAGTAAGAGGACGCCCAAGAAAAAACTGGACTGACATTAAAGACGTACAATCACATGGAATGACCCTATCCAGTGCCACCCATCATGAGTGGGCGCACCAACTATACCTCCCCACGGCGCTTGACGGCAAAAGTGGATGATGATGTTGATTAAATAGTTTAGAATAAACAGGAAAATACAGACTGGCTCTCCACAATGATTATTGACGAGCTGCAAGAGCGAGTCACTGTCAGTAGCTGTGATTTATGTCAGTAAAAAGTGCTATCCGAACATATTCTTGCAGTGGAGATAACTGTAGTCAGCAGGGTTGCCACTTTTTTTTTGATCAAAAGTATCTTGAAACGGCCCAAACAACATCCATAAATATCTAGAATTCGTTGGAAAGTATCTAGGAAAAATATCCAGATTGAGAAAGTAAGACATTACATATGTATTGATGTGACTGCCGGTCTCCTTGGCGAAAAGTTTACGGCTGTCGGCGTAATCCCGTATATTCTCGTGAGTAACGCAGCTGCGCCCGAACCGACAGCGGTTCGACCCACGCTGGTAACTTCAGGGGTATGTGAGCCGGTCGCTCAGAAAGCAATGCAAACTACTGAGCGTAATCTTGCCTTGTACATCAACAGCAGCTGAAAAATTCTGATGTTGACTGCACCATCCTGTAAGGGATATGCAACTTTAAAAAGAAAATTGATGTGACTTACCTATAGAATTATGTCCTCATCTTCACTGATGCCTGTCTCACAAGATGCACTTAGCTTGGATGATGAAGTAGAAGCTTCAGATTCAAAATGACTCTGGTATGCTTTAGCTGTTCTAGTTTCTTTTATTACACGATCAGGGAGCTGATAAGTTGAACAGCATTTTCCTGCTCTCATCAGGCTAAATCTTATTGTCAGCATAGCATTTAAGAGATCAAGTTTCATCCTATTTCTTAGTTTACATTGTGTATAATTCACAGTACTGAAAACTCTTTCCGCATAAGCATTTGAATGGGGTAGTATCATGGCAGACATCGCACATTCAAAGAGCTCACAGAATGGACTGTTACCTGAGACATCTTTAAATTGTCTTACTTCACTCCAAAAAGCTTCAGTTTCTGTTTTGTTTGTCCAGTCAACCAAATTTATTTTGGTTAACTAATATTCTGCTTCCGCCACACTATTATCAGTAGCCCTTTAAAATTTAATAACTTGACAATATTTAGGTATGTCCTTTACTGGCTGAGGTATGTTGTTAATAGAAAAGAGTGAAATATTTTTCAATACTTCTAAATTTTCAGGAAGTCTCTGCTTCAGTTGATCGAACAATGAGACAAGAAAATCTTGACAGCGCTTTCTTAAGTTGTTCTCTTCATTTTCTGTTAACAGTCCTTTTGTTTTTAAACCAAGTGAACAAGTCAGCTTTAAAAGTTGGCAATATAAGTCTTTTACCAATTGAGTGAAATAGCAAAGTGAGGTCGTCAAGTAATTTAACTTTATCAACACTTTGAGATTCAAATAGTTTATTAACTTTATGCACTTCACTTAAAATGGGTTGTAAAAAGAGAAGGAATGCCAAATTTTTTTCATCACTGTACATTCCATATAGTATTTCAGCTGTGTAGCACTTTTCACTTTGTCTTGTTATTTCGAAGTGGGTCTTCAACTCCAACCATTGGTTCACAATTACTTCAACAGCTGGTTGAATTGATAACCATCTAGTTTTGCAATATGACAGAATTTTCAGTGGTGAGGAACTAACATTTAATGGGGTGGGGGGGGGGGGGGGTTGTTCCAGATTGTTGAGCGTTGACCCAAGTCAGTTCAAAGTTTAAATAATGGCAGTTTCCATAATTTATGCGCGTCCAGACCAAACATAAAATGGGTAAATGACACCGAAAGAAAAGTAAAATCTAGAAAGTATTCAAAATATCCGACTCCAAATGAAAAGTATCTAGAATTGCATCCAGCATCCAAACGTCAGAAAACGGTATCTAGACGCCGGCAAAAACCTCTAGATCTGGATATAAAATATCTAGAATGGCAACTATGCTGTAGTGTATGGACTCAAAGATGTTTTTGTTTAAAACTCCCGATCTGAGTTGTTGATATTGCATGGAGTAAACGTGAACTCTTTGTCTGTTAACTCTTTATATATGTCCTTAGAAAGTTATTTTTCTTGGTGGGTGTGGAGGGCGGGTGTGGCGTGTAAGATTTGCTGCAATCGTTTTTTATCGTTTTTTTTAAAAAAAGGAATGTTTACGTGCGCCACCTATCTGTCTGTCAAGGAATGAAGGGACGTATGCACACATGCCAACTGGACCGATGTAAATCGTAAGACGCGAAGACGCCTGCTCGTACATGCCAAACGGCAAGTTACTTACAGTTGATAACTATTGTTTGGCTGGCCTCTGATCATTACTTCACTACAGGCAGAGAAGAGATCCGCCTATAAAGCACACCCTTGTCTTATGTCTTGCGATATCTGTTCATAATTGCCATTTTTATTTCCGAATTCACATGTTGCTACTTGGTACCATGGAATAAAAAGAAAAAAAGATGAGGAGGGAAAAGAAAGAGGAAAAGAGGAAAGAAGGAAGAGGTGGAGAAGAAGAAAAAGACGAGGGGGGGGGGAATAAAGAAAAGAAGGGGGAGGATGAAGAAGGAGAAGAAGGACAGAAGACGGAAAAGAAGGAGCAGAAGAAGTACAAGACGAATAAGAGTGCATGTGTTATTTAAAGTTGTGGTTAAAACCGAAACACAATGAGTTTTAAATGAAGTACACAATTGTTATTTATATTTACCATCAAACAATTCAAAAAGTTTAAGTATGAAAAGAAAGCATGTGTGATATTTATGTTAATTTTAAAACATGTGTGACATATTTACCAACCATCATTTTCAGCGCGTCAACAATTTCACACCACGAACCAGAGAACTCACACATTTGAACGCACCATTATGAATCTAACGCAAGTTGACACTTTGGATGGATGGATGTCATCTAATAATAGAAAACTTCAGCGTCCACAACTAACAAAACGAGTGGTGGTAAGAGATCACGTGATTTAAATTTAACCCAAGTGAGCGTCTCTTTCCTCAAAACCCGCGCACTCTCAATTCTTCAGCCTGACGACCGGTCAGAAAGTTTGTGTGACCTGTCCTTTTCTGAGAGCAAAAACTGCAGTTTGATTCAAGAACTGAGTGATGTCCATGGTGGAAATCCAGACCAGACAAGAGGGAAGCAGATGAAAGAAGATGTCCCAAAACATGAGATGGAAGAGACCTCAGGCCCTGACCAGAGAATGAGAAGCCTTCAGAGTAGCTTTGGCACAGACTGAATGGGATCCAGCAGTTGATGGACCCAGGCTTCACTCACTCCAACCACTCATAGGTGACATTTCCTCTGTTTACACCCAAACTCCACCCAGAGGACTAATAACAACACACCCACATTTTATAGAGTGTAAAATTTAGTAGAAACTTTAGACTCACATTAAGATGCTTTGCTATAGGACATTGTAATCAATTTGATTATTATGTTTGTTGATGGACTGATTTTTGACCATGATTTTCATTGCCACATGTGTAACTATCACCATGACTGATGTACCTAAATGTGTCATGATCAAGCAATAGGCCAAAAGAGAATCAGGCCAGTCAATAAATGTATACACTGTGATTGAAGTTCCTAATTTCATTACAGTCCATCCTGTCTGTTGACATCTCTGTCTTATTTGTGTGAACAAGTCATCAATGTGGTTCATTGTTTGTGAAATAATTAATTATCTAACAAGCTAGCTCAAAAATGAATTCAATCACCCAAAGAGTAAATTAAGACTCTGGATCTTTAAACTGTTCTTGACCCATGTTTCCTTGCACCTGGTTCACCCTGGGGAAATCTTTTTTAGATATTTTCACAGATTGAATGGGGGTTCGAGAGCTATTATATTGCAGGTGAAAATGGGCATAGTAAGATCTATTTGTTCATTGGTTTTTTTTTCCAGAAAAAGAGGACCATTTACTCCTAGACAAAAGTAAACAAAAATGAGTCTGTAAAAGATCAAGGGTCGTATTCTTGGTTTATTTACATATTGGAAGTGACTGGGGCCCAGTTTCCTTTAGCAGAAATGGGTCATGCACATCAGTGATTACCAGTCCCTTCAGAATATACGACAACATGAAATAAAAATAAACAGAAACAATGTGTACATGTATTAAGAAATTACAATGGTCTCTGCTGTCTAGGCTTCATTCGGACCTAACAGAACTTTTATTGCACAAGTGCACAAGATGCCACTTTAACAATAATTAGTCTTGCCGGTGTCAAAAGTTAAAAGTTAAAACTGCCATTTTCAAGATTGGCGGTCGTTCATTGGTATAGGGAATATCTCATTGTTCAACGCCTGAATCATTGTAAAGATCTTCACATACTCTGACCATATGTCGAAAATCGTTTCCTTAGCCAATTTTGTCCTCTTTTTGCATGAGCAAACTCACGAACAACAGAAAAATCAGGCCAAGCACAAACATGTTACAGAAATATTGCGCGTTAATCGCTCTTCTGTGTGGATGCGATTGCTGGAAAGTGGTTAATAAAATGGTTAAGCCAGGCACCTGAGATGTGGTTTTTGAGAACAGTGTTGACAATATCGTGCAGTTAGAAGAAAACATATGCTGAGATATTGGCAACTTGTGGGCGTTACTAAAGCATTTATTAAAACTGTCTTTAACAATTAGCATAAAGAAGACACAGATTATGTCACAAAGTGCACATGGAGTACCATCAATCTTTATTGAAGACACCGAACTTGAGATAGTAGACCATTTTACATGTCTAGGATCAGAGGTAAATGGCACATTGTCTCTAGATCAAGAAATCAACATCAGGATCGGTAAGGAAGCAACAACAAAACAATGAACAGGTTAAGAAAAAGAGTCTTGGAGAACAGGAAGCTTACTGCCAAAGCAAAAAGTTCTTTTCTATCAAGCCTGTGTCTTAGAACTCTTCTTTATGGCAGTGAAGCATGGACAACTTATTCACACCAAGAGAAACGTTTAAACAACTTTCATATGCGGTGTCTGCGAAAAATACTTGGTATTAAGTGGCAAGACAAAATCAAATACTGAAGTATTGGAAAGATCAGGTTGTGTGACGGTATATTCCATGCTCCGTCTTCGTAGGCTTAGATGGAAAGGACACGTTAGGAGGATGGATGATGGTAAAATACCAAAGGACATCTTTTTTGGTTAATTACAGATGGGTAAGAGATCTCAGGGTGTCAGAGATCTCAGAGATCTCTACTACGATACAAAGATGTCTGTAAGCGGGACATGATTAATACGGGCATTGATAATGCACATTGGGGGAAAGTCGCCGCTGAACGTGTTGCATGGATGGCAAATATCAGAAATGGAATAAAGACAAAGGGGAAAATGATTGCAGATATGTCACATACCGAGCGTGTGAAACGTAAGATGGTGCATGATGGTGAAAATGACCATGTGTTCACATGCATCCACAGTGGATGAACATTTACAACACGAATTGGCCTTAACAGTCACATTCGCCACCGCCATGGGTTGTAGTTATTAAGCCCGTTTGAAGCACAATGTAAAAAACTATCGTCTGTCAAGTCGCCAAGGTGCCAATGCATTAACACTGTAAAGAAAAAAAAAACAAATGATATTTATAGATCATATAATAAGAAGAGGGAAAACAGAAATTAGCTTAATGTCGGAAAATCTTGAACAACGAGAGGAAGAGGAACACAGGGGCAGGTGTGTGTGGACAGTTTAAACATCTTGACAACAAATGGTCATAGAAAGGTCAAGCATGTCCGGTGGCAGGTACTACCATTGGAGTGTGAATTATTAGGTGTTCACATAGTGTTGGCCACGGCATAAGAAGATAGGGTGACCAGTACTCTTGTTCGCCTTCTCTTCTTCCCAGACAGTTCCTAGAATATTGAGTGCTATTATTTATATAAAGTTGGGAAGACCCGCCCCCCCTCCCCCCCCCCCCCCCCCGCCCCAAACCTGCAACTCCCTTCCTACACCGTAAGGTTCTACAGACATTAATGACAGTGGGTTGATCACAAAGTCGTACTGCCAAGAAAAATAACTCTACTGGGATTTGAAAGCTGATCACTCTCTTGGCAGGCAGCGCTCTAACCACTATACCATCGTGGCTCCTATGTAGTATAAACTATAAGCAGCATCACAGTCATTAAACTCAAAGGACAGACAAGAGTGGAGAGTCCTGATCGCCTGCTAATAGTCTACCCCAGGCTAACGGAGAAGGAAGCACATGCGTGAGGTGAGGAACTCACAACAGAAATAACATCAATAACAAATCGGTCAAAGACGGGGCGGCGTGGTGTACAACAGTGGGAGAAATAATAATTAGTGGAAACTTAAAGGGAAAAAAAAATGATCAACACTCTCCTTTGAAGCAATCATTTTCAAATAATGGTATTGATTGAATTCATGTGACCTGCACAGATAATATGTTTGCATGCAATTATTACTAGAACGGTAAGGTAACCGAACGTAATTGTTTGTGCTAGTGGTTCACAGTGCAAACAGTCAATTAATGAACTTGGTGCAATAAAGCAAACATAAAACTAAAGAAAGCATTACGATTCTGTTTAGCGCTTCACTAAATATATGTAACGAGCTGCCGACGAGCATGAAGAGATCAATGAATCAGGGTTGCTGGTGCTGACATCCGTGCACACGTTGACAAGTATCGCAGACACCTTCATTCAGTGTGCATGTCCACTGTAGGGCAATGCGATCAACCCTAACACCAGCTTGATTTTATAGGCAAGTTGACGTTCAGTAGCTTGCCATTGCTTTCCGAACGTTAAAGTTCAACAGACCGGTGTAGGGAACGATTCTCCTATCTTGCCATCAGCACACCGGAAGTTCAAACAGGAGCGCATTATCCCTCAGCGAACACAGACCGCGCATCATACTCGCCACTGCCATGTTTATTCGTCGATGCAATATGCGCCAGCCTTAGTCTAAATCAGATATATTAACATTCTTCTCCTTTTCTCCGTTGTCCCACTGCTTTAGACACGAAGCGTTGCAGAAAGAGGAGGGGGGGGGGGGGTGTGTGTGTGTGATTTTCTGCTTCGCTTGTCTTATTGCTTGTACTAACACGGAGGGTTCTTAACGGTTATAATGTTCGGATATCCCATCGCTCAAACGTATATTGCTGTTTGTATTGTGGCGCATATATTACCCGAGCGCTGGTTCCTATACCTGGACTTTTAGCGTGGCGATACGTATTACATTTATTGCTGCTGTGGTCACATTTCTGTCCACGGAGCAGCTGGTAAAGAATACTAGCCATCTTTTTCTGGGCCATCCTTTCGCAGTGTATCCCAATGTTCTCACGTGGAAAGCTCTAGCCGCTGGTTGATCTTGTTCCATTCTATCTAAAGTCCCAACTATTTCATTCTTTGGTGTTCTGTAAAGTCAGCAATATGGGTTATCCCTACACTTGTTCTTAGTTTATCATTAGTCACTCTATATCTAGATCTATCCACCATGTGCCATGCCGATAAGCGTGGGTGGTTATGTTTTGCCATCTCACTCGAAAACCAGAGTCGTGGATCAGTTCCGTATTTCTGTCTCGACTGTGCCACGTGGCCAAGCAATCCAGGTTTTACTTCTCCGTCTTCCCCTTGGTCTCTTCCCTTCGATCTTGCCAGTTGTCACCAAATTCTCCAATTCATTTATTCACATAACATGCCCAAAACATTTTGACTGTCTACGTCTAATGTCTCTAATCAGTTTACGATCTTCATTTGTTTCTTGAAGGACTTGGTCATTGGTTTTTCTGTCTGTCCATGATATTCTTTGCATTGTCCTCAGAAACCACATTTCTACAGCCATCAGATGTTTTTCAGCTTGTCATTACACGTCCCTGTCTCACGCCTCTCTTTTTTTTTTTTTTTAATTCGCATATCCTTTACAGGACATCGCTATCAACAGCAGCATCTTTCAGCTTTCTGTTGATCTCTTGGCAAGATTACGCTCAGTAGTTTGCCATTGCTTTCTGAGCGGCCGGTTCAGTTATCCCGCAAGTCACCAGCGGGGGTCGAACCGCTCCCAGCTCTCGCCCGCTACGAGACTCTGCGTGATAAACGGGATTACGGAGAAAGTGTTGTAACCCCTCGGCCAGAGAGACCGGCCAAGCCTCTCTTAATAGGCTCACATTGACCTACTTCCTTATCAATTCTTATGGCAGCTTGTTGTTTCCAATATATGATTTTAAGAAGTCTAAGGTCTTTTCCACCGGTCTCCCTGGTCTAGGGGTTACACGACTTTCTCCGTAATCCCGTATACTCTCGTGAGTAACGTGACATGCGCTAGAGTTGGTAACGGTTCTCTCAGCGTCGGTAACTTACGGGTATGTGAGCCGGTCGCTCAAAAAGCAATGGCAAACTACTGAGCGTAATATTGCCAAGAAATCAACAATCAGCTGAAGGATGCTGATGTTGACAGCGATGTCCTGCAAAGGAGATGCGAACAAAAAAACAGGTCTTTTCCATCAATTTGTAGATCTTCAAGCCTCCTTATCATGTCGATGTGTCCCACTTTATCGAAAGCCTTTGTGTAATGAATAAAGCAAAAGTATAGATCTGTGGTTACTTCTATAGAACGTTCAATTAATGTTCTAAGAATATAGACAGCATTTACTGTACCCTTGCCTTTTACAAACCCACATTGTTATTCTCCTATTTCAGGTTGTATTTTCTTCCTAACTCTTTGCATGATATTTCTTAGCAATATTTTCGTGATGTGACTCATTATACTAATTGTTCGGTGTTGATCACATTCCAAGGCTCCTGATTTCTTTGGGATTGCAATAAATACAGAATTACATCATTCAAGAGGTATATTTCCAGTATCATAAATTGTATTCAGCAGTCTGGTAACTTTATCTATCCCATAGTCTTTTAAAGCATTAATCATTTCTGCTGTAATGCTGTCTGAACCGGGGGTCTTGCCATATTTCAAATGGTTAAGAGCATTCAGAACCACCTCTTCAAAATTGATGGTCCTTCATTATTATTTTGAATATCATACTGTTCTTCTCTGTTATCATCATAAAGGTTTTTCACATAATCTGCCCATATCTGTACAATCCGATCTTTTTCTATTATGATTTTTCCATCTTTTGTCTTTAGGCAGCCTGCTGATGTTCTTTGATTAGTCAGCTTCTGAATTCTTTTGTGCATTAGTTTGGTATTTTTATTGTTGTGTTGTTTTTAAATGGCAATGCAATTTTTCTCGAGCCATGCTTCTTTTGCCTCCTTACATAATGTTCTGACTTTTCTGTGAATTTCTTCATATTTGGCATGATTATTTTTGTTCTGTCTTCCTGTTTCCATTAGTTGTAAAATTTCTTCAGTCATCCGTGTCTTACGACCCACTTTCTTTAATTTTAGAATAGTTTTTTTTTTTCTGTAGAACAACTGATTGGATTCTTCAACATTTCCCATTGATCATCCACATCTTGAAATAGGATCTTTAGATCAGACAATATATCAAAATGTGTTCTTTACTTCTTTGTTTAAATTACCTTGTATTTATTTGTTAGTTTTCAATTTGCACAAGTCATATTTAGGGATTCCTGTTGTATAGTTGACTTTCTTTAACTTTACCCTCAATGTGCCTGTAATTAATATGTGATCAATGTAACAGTCTGCATTGGGAACTGTTTTTACAACTGTTAACGTATTTCGAAACCTTCTGCTAATCGGATGTAATCTATCTGGTTTTTAATCCTTCTGTCTGGACTCCTCCATGTCCATAATCTTCTAGGATGCTGTTTAAACCAGGTGTTTTCTACAACAATTTCTTGTTGTTTTGCTCACTCTACAAGTCTGTATTCTCTTTCGTTTCGCTCTCCAAAACGATGGTTGCCTACACTGCATCCACCGCCTTGATTTCCTACTTGTGCGTTGGAATCACCCATTATGATATTTATTTATGATGTTTTACAGTTCTTCAAAGCAGACTCCATGTCGTTATAAAATACTTGTATACTTTCTTCACTGCATTCACTCATTGGGGCATATAATTGAATGACATTTATTTTAAGAGGTCTTCCGTTTAAATTTACTAATAGAACTTGTCTGACAGCCCAATATCCGTTAACAGAATTTGATGTTTGCCGATCCAATATAATGGCTACACCTCTTTGCCGTTCTTCTCCCCCAGAATACATAATCTTATTACCCCCTTCTGCCTTGATCCCTTCCCCTTTCCATCTCGTTTCGCACATTCCTAATATATTAATCTTGTCTCTTTCCAATTCTTGTTTGATATTTTCTAATTTTCCATCTGCACTCATTGTTCTAACATTCCAAGTTCCTGCTTTCAATTATAGTAATCCTATCTCTAGACAGGGGTCTAGATTATGAGTCTCAGGGGCGAAGTGGTCAAGCTATCTGCCTCGCGCTCCGAAGGTAGTGTGTTCGATTGCGGGCTACGTCTTTTGGTTCTTGGGTGCATTTTTCTCGGAGACCCTTAAGGATCATCGCTGGAGCTACGGAGTTCGTACTTTGTGCGACGCATTCTTCACCCCGGCCTGCGGATAGAGACCGATCCATATGGGATAAAGCCGGTGAAATGAAGTCGATCTACTCGACTTTTAAGTATTTTTTACTTTTAAAGATTGGGTCTCCCTATCTCTTCTTGTTTTTACAGCCGCGTTTCTTATGTATCTCATCTCACAATATGTGATTTTACGCCTTGTGTGTTTCTAGGTCTGTCCATGTCCGGCATTGGTCACACAGCGTTGGACCGACTAAAGTATCTATAAGCTTCCTTTTTGTATGCATGTTGATATTTGGAAGCTTTAGAACAAGTGCTATTTGTTAGTTGATGTTTGCTTTCTGTATTCTAATTTCCATTTCTCTGTCTAGACTTCCATCTTATGTGAACACACAGCACAGATACTAGTACTCTCTAACTTATTTTAATGATTTATCATTTATATTTACGTGATATTGTATATGGATGTGAAGCTTGGACAATGAGCAGCCAGGCTGAAAAACATCTGATGGCTGTAGAAATGTGGTTTCTGAGGAAAATGCAAAGAATACCATGGACAGCCAGAAAGACCAATGAACAAGTCCTTCAAGAAACAAATGAAGATCGTAAACTGATCAGAGACATTAGACGTAGACAGTCACATTTTTTTGGGCATGTTATGAGAAGAAATGATTTGGAGAACTTGGTGACAACTGGTAAGATCGAGGGGAACAGACCAAGGGGAAGACCTAGAAACAAGTATCTGGATGGCTTGGCCTTGTGGCATGGTCGAGACAGAAACACGGAACTGATCCACGACTCTGTTGATCGAGTGAGATGGCAGAACATGACCGCCCACGCTTACGGCATGGCACATGATGGATGGATGGATGGATATTGTACTGATGTACGTCGAAGTCTTATAAATTTAGTCTTTTTGATATTAATCTTCATATATAATTTCTAACAAATTTTCAAGGCAATGTATATGGAGATCCACATTGTTTATATACAGTAAACGTTGCTCGTTTGCAAACAGCAGATCATTTAAACTCTGTATAGGCGATGAACAAACCGGGTGATAAAGCACATACTTGTTTGACGCCTGATGTAATTAATTTGTCTCGCCGCCATTTGTTTTTACTGCACGTTCACTGTTTTGATATACAGCCCTGATGTTATCACCCAATTACACTGTATTCTTCGAGCACCTTCCACAGCTTATTCCTATTTACTGAGTCCTATGATGACCTAGCATTACATTCTCAAATGTGAGCAGGAAATTTATTAAAGCGAATTAACTAAAGAACACTTTACACACCCTAATGGGCGTACAGAGTAAATGTACTAGCCCCGTATGTCTATTCTATACATAAATCAACACTCCTGGGATAATAATGTCGGTATCATGACTGTGACCTTTACTTCCCAGAACATGTGCTGGTGCCCATTGTAGTTTGGGTCTACCTGGGAACATGGAACAGTTGCAAAAGTCCATCTCAGTTGAGAGTCGAACACGTTGACCTGATAAAACGTGGTATAACAACCATCCCAATTGATTCTATTTATAGTGTACAGCCAGACTAAAGCGGCCTATCTTTAGTCCCGTTTTATCCACATTACCCGTTTAGGACATATTGTTATACTTCCCCTCAGTTAACGATTTCGATATTTCTCCATCTCTGCCACCTCTCAGAACATGGTCCCGCCCATTAGTGGACATCTTTTCTCCCTCCATACTGACGTATTCTCTGGACCTCTCCCACCCTCACATGACTGCCCATCCTCTGAGTGCCTGCTATATAACCCGATTCCCAATAACATCACACGTTGCTGTGAGGACTATTCTAGTCCTTGTGAAGACAAAATGAGTTCAAGATCAATTCTTCTGAGGACTGAAAGAGTTCCCGAATAGTCCTTTTAGAATAAGCAACGAACAACTGGGAGGCTACTGAATCTGATAGGTCCTCCTAAGGACCGGTCCTCATCAGGACCATTTCAACGCAATAATGAAAATGCTAGTCACCGTGAGCCCCATAAGACCCAACCGAACCTGAAGAGCACAGAGGAGAAAATATAACAAGTCCTGTTTAGGACTAACTCGAAACAGAACACAGAAAAGAAAGAGTAGAAACTCTCTCTCTCTCTCTCTCTCTCTCTCTCTCTCTCTCTCTCTCTCTCTCTCTCTCTCTCTCTCTCTCTCTCTCTCTCTCTCTCTCTCAAACACACACACACACACATACACACACACACACACATACACATACACCTTAATTACAGCCGACGCTGTAGGAGCTGCTGTTGAGGCTGAAGTACAAGCGTTGATTTTCGAGAATTCGCTAGACGGTGACGCGGTCATCTACACAGATGGGTCGGTCGTCCGACATGTGAGAAGCTCATGGGCCTTTACAGCTCGGGCCGGAGGGAGAATTGTGAAGGAGGACTCTGGTGCTTTCACTGAAACCACAAGTAGCCTGACCATGGAAGTCATGGCAGTAAGTAAAGCAATAACATGGCTCGAGACACAGACATTCACTAGGGCTTGTTTCCTTAGCGACTCAATGAACATGATCAAGAGCATAGAGGAGGGGTCGATCCGAAGAGAATGGTTGCTGCCTCTGGAGCGGTCTCGACTGGCAAAGATTAGTTTCATCTTCGTGCCAGGGCATGCGGGAGTACAAAGAAATGATCGGGCTGACAAGCTCGCAGGTGAGGCTACGGTGAAGGGCGGACGCGCCATGGACCAGGCTGACATTCTGAATGCTCTACGAGGAGTAAGACTTTTAGGTGAACCAAGTGATGACTGTGAATCCACAACCATGGTCAGACTGCAAGAACAGCAAATTAAAAGAGGGGTGACCAAACAAGAGCAGGAAGCCAAAGAAGATTAATTAACCAACACAGAACTGGCGTCGTTAGCCGCTACACGTTGCGGGATTTGCTGAGGAGGGGATCCGAGCACTTATGGACTGAATGATTCGATGTGCAATGAGGATGATCTGTCGACTAACTAACTAACTAACTAGCTGCAGGAGCATGTTAAACGAGGCCGAATTTTTATTTATTTTTGTAAATATTGGATTGGATTAGAATCACACTGTTTCATATTTGGAGCCATCCATCCATCCATCATGTGCCATGCCGGTAAGTGTGGGCGGTCATAATTCATCATTTCACTCAATCACCAAAATCGTGGATCAGCTCAGTGTTCTTGTTTTTTTTTTTTATTTCACATGATTCCATTATATTATATTCGTTCTCCATGGCGAAGAGGTTATTGACTTTCTCCGTACTCCCGTACATCCACGTAGGGTAACGCAGCTGCACGAGATTCCGTAGCGGATCTCGTCGCGTAGGTTACTTACGGGAGTATGTGAGCCGGTCGCTCAGAAAGCAATGGCAAACTACTAAGCGTAATCTTGCCAAGAAATCACCAACAGCGGTAAAATACTGGTGTTGACAGCGATGTCCTGTAAACAGGATATGCGAAAAAATGATATTATAGTTAATGCAGTCTCTCCCTCTCTGTTGTTTGTGTATTGTTGAATTTTCTTTTTGTTACTTGCCGATGAAGATTTGTCATCGCAACGTGTTATGCTATTTGTAATTGTACTTTGTATAGCTGCCTTACTTTTCATGTTTTTCGGTTGTTTACATTTCCACAGTTTTATCGCAGTTTTAACTAATTTCATCTATATCTGTAGATAAAGTATGCACGGCCATACAAGTACTCGCAGTAATCAGTCACATTTCAGTTATGACAAGAGCATATGGATCGTTGATGATAACGTGAAAGAGATATTTACCACTATTACGTTCAGCGCCGTAGGAACACTGATTTGTTTATGTGGTACAATCGCCAACATAATCAACATAGCTGTGTTCCTGAAACAAGGTTTTAATGACACTATCACTATTAGTTTCTTTGGTCTGGCTATATCCGACGGAGGCTGCTTGCTAACTCAGCTGTGGGTATGTATCTCTTCAACACCACAGCTGCAAATAACTGACATTCCTATAGCCTTCGATAAGGTTGCCTACGTCACTGGTTCAATTCCATACTTGTGCTTCAGCAGAATATCTGGCCTAATCACAACATACATCAGCCTAGAACGATGCCTGTGCATTGCCTTGCCGTTACAAGTGAGAAGTTTGTTTACCCCTAAAAGAACAGTATGCGTCATTGTCGCTCTCTTCCTAATCATGTTTGCAGTCACTATACCCTCTTTCACAGTCAATCTAATTAGATGGAAGTTTGATGAAGAGAGAAACCGCACAATATTTACTTCCGACTTTACTGTCGATAGAGTACAGGTTGAAGACGTCGTCTACGCTTTCAACAATGTCTTCGGTTACTTTTCATTTATAAGTATCTCACTTTTAACTGTAATTCTTGTGGCGGTCTTGAACAGCACAGCAAAATGGAGACAGCAATCTGCTGTCGTGGATAAGTCCATGTCAACTTCTAGGGACCGTAAGATAGTTAAAATGGTAGTGACAATGTCCACGGTGTTCATTGTATGCTTTTTCCCGAAGACATTGGTCTACTTGGCTATAATGGTGAACACTGACTTTGATGCCTACGGTGACTATCACAACATGGTGATGATGGTCATTTCTACTGCCTTCTGTATGGAGACCTTCAACTGCAGCATCAGTATTGTCATCTACAGGAACATGAGCAGCAAATACAGGCAAACTTTCAACGCAATGTGGAAACACGTGCAATGTTCTGTCCAGCGATCAGTCAAGCAAACCGAATAGTTTCTGCAGGAGTTTGACGATCACTGTTCTTATTGCTTTCACATCACATGTAATATGTTAACATTATTTGTAAGCTGTCTCATATATTGGTTAATGAAAAGCGTGCTCTCTCTCTCTCTTTCTGTGTGTATGTTTGTGTCTGTCTGTCTGTGTATGGTTGTGTGTGTGCGTCCGTACGTTCGTGTGTGTGAAATCAACTTTACTCTTAAGTGTTATAAAGAGGTCACTTTTAAACATGGCTGCGAATACTAAATTATTGGTAGACAAGCTCGAAAGTCTCATGAAGCCAAACTATTCTGGTTTTATGGAAATATGTTACAAATGCAATGGTCAGTAAAAATTAATGCTCAAAATGTCTGGAAAAAAAAAACAAAAAACAAGACAGTGACAAACTAGCCATTGAAATCACACGGAAACGGTCAATATAGTGCGCACCCATCTGGAAAGGACCGGAAACACATTGTCACAAGTGGCACTTCTTAGGTTGTTTTGTCCATTGTCAAAGATGAGGAGAATGTCATCTATCATTGTTAGAGTGCGGTCTGATGGCTGCTGTGACCAATCCGATTTAGCAAACGCCTTTTTTTTTATAGGGAGGGTAGGGACCGGTACACAGTCGTTAAGACGGATTTCATCTGCTGTGTTATTTTACTACAGCCCAACTCGGTGTAGCTTTTTCAATTTTTAACGGCTCCAAACACACCGTGCTAGTAAGTCAGTTCACTGCGCCAGGCAAGTGAACATCAACAGTGTTGTCCCAGTTTTTACACTCGAAGCCACAACATCAACTAGTAACATTAATGTAGAAAAGTTCGTTCACGCTCAGATTTTGGCCTCTACAATGCTCAGAGATTAAAGGCCACGACCAAAATTAGGAGAGTTCTTATCAGAGAGTTCCTTTGCGCAGATGATGCGGTAATTACCACCTACTCTTTGGAAAATGTCCACGCCAACTATCTGCATTCTCCAATGCCTGTTCTGAATTTAGTTTAACAGTTAACAACAAGAAGACACAAATAATGACGTAAGATGTGGTGCCATCAATTTTTATTGACGGCGCAGAGCTGGAGACAATCTTCCAGTCTCTCTCCTCTCTGGTTGTAGCATGGTAATTTACAGTAGAGAGAAACCCTCACATATAAAGTAAATTACAGACTACTCTTACGAAAGTCTATCCACTGAAGGAAAAGACGAGACATTCGGCTCGTTAGTTTCTAGGAGGTATGACAATACCGATCCCAGTAGAAGAGTAAACTCTTTACAGTGGTGATTGATTGATTGATTGATTGATTTATTTAGGAACCGACATCATAGCATTCGGGGCATTCCCATAAGCGCTTCGTCCTCATCCTCAGCCGCCAGCGAAGAGTTCCAACACTAATAGGAATCTGGTTATATGTTCGTCTCGCCTTTCCTCTGAGCGTCGAGCGTCGACCAGATCCCCTCGTCACACCTCGCTGCCTCATTCTAACCAGACTATGGTGATACATTTGCTCTTCCGAGGTGTACACGTGCTCCCACAAGGCCGCAACAACATCTGCCTTGTCATGCATCAATACTCCACCGAGTTTTGCAGAGCCAACCAATCTGTCCGCCTGTTCATTCCCCAGCACATCAGCATGCCCCAGAGAAAAGATTCAGACGATGCTTGCCACCCGTAACTTCCGAAGCGAAGCAAGCCCCTCTGCACGAAACTTGCTGTCCTCACCCTACTCAGTATGCTTTTTGAGTCAGTTACAATCACAATGTGTGTGTGTGTGCATCGTATTCTCCATCAAGCGGAAAGCTGCACTGACTGCCTCCACCTCCATTCTTAAGCTAGATGTTGTGTATCATATGCCAGGCTCTCCTGCACCAAAAGTCGACCATTAAATTTTGCTAAGAATCCCCAGGCACTTCTCCTACCTCTCAACACCGAACCATCCGTGTAGATAATCACATCACCTGGGCGAGCATTATTCTGAATTAGTTGCTGGATTTCCACTTCCATGGCCCCTGCTGGCCACTTTCTGCACTCCCGCCTCAATGTTATTATAACTCTGCACAGGTCTGACTGCTCCGCTGGCACTCTGACCCACTCCTCTCCTCGCCTGATGTTCTCCAAGGGGCACACATGTCTGATCGTATCCTCCGCTTGTGCCATCCATGATTTCCCTCTTATCAGTCTCTGACCCTTACCTTCGTCCAGCGCCTCATGCAACAGGTGATCTGTGTCTGCATCTACTCTGAGGTACGCCTTCGCCTGCATCACCATGTGCCTACCAGCAACAGTCGGCAGACCAAGGATGTACCGCATACACACTACTGGGGTGTCTCTGGTGCATCTCAGAATGACCCGCATAGCTTACAGTGGTGAAAGATGAGGGAAGGTAAAGCGAACAACTGTAACCAAGATATGGCAGCAGACTTAGTTATCCCCCGCTACGCTAAGAAATCGAACCCCCAGTCTCATTTCATACCACAGGATGATAGAGAGACAAATATTTAAAATAACTTTCGCTCTATATACTCTTTTAATTATCTAATTGCTTGTGTAAGACAAGGAAGAACATAACAGTGTACAGCGCAGAACAGCCACTCTCAGCTTCCTTGATGACGAATACCCACAGGACCGCTGGATTCGAGTCTACACAGATGGGTCAGCACAAAATGCTGCCCGAAATACTAGGGGCACGGCCAGAGTTCCAACAGGAAAGTACTATGATGCTGAAATTGAGGAAATCAAGATAGCAACAGAGAAATTACTAAATACCAACCATGGTACACAACCTGTGGTGCTGTTGACAGATGCAAAATCAGTACTCGAGGTGCTCCTGTCTGGGAAATTGCCAGTACTAAGTACACTACTTTCTGAACTTAGCAGTCAGCATAAGGTCACCATGCAGTGGATACCATCCCACTGTGGAGTACCCGGAAACGACAGAGCTGATCAATTGGCTAAGGAAGGAGCAAAAGAAGAACAGCCTGATGTGCCCGTTAACATACTACCAAAAGAAAAGAATGATCAAATCAGTCAGAAGGCCATCTAAACCTGCTCAAGACGACTACCAAGTTATGGACAGACTAGAACAAGTCATTATTCTGAGCCTTAGAACAGGGCACAGCAGATTACGCAACCACATGTATACAAAATTCAAGATTGGTGACTCAGCCATGTGCACATGTGGTTTGGCGCCGCAGACAGCAGAGCACATACTCCAGGATTGCCCAAACTACAACATATCCAGGCATACCTTCTGGCCTAGAGAGACAATAGTGGAAGATAAACTCTATGGACAGCTGAGTGAACTAAAATAGACTGTTAGATCAACAGCGAGAAGCAACAGAGGAGAGACAGTATAGAAGGCCCCAGCTTAACCTCGTGGAGTGACGGATTGAAGCTGAGTAAATAGCTAACCTTCTGGAGCCAACTACTGCCATCGCCAGAGTGCCTGAATGGTCACCTTGATGATTCACTAGAAAACACAGCATTGTATGCTGAATAATAGTGTCTGAACAATATAGACGAGAGACATCCTCGTTATAACCTTTTCCCCCCTCCTAGTTGGAGTCTTTCTATATAAACTCTATGGACCGCTGAGTGAACTAAAATAGACTGTTAGATTCATACAGGAGACAACATTGCAGTTATAGATATATTTCAAGCGAATGAAAGAAGAAGAAGAAGAAGAAGAAGAAGAAGAAGAAGAAGAAGAAGAAGAAGAAGAAGAAGAAGAAGAAGAAGAAGAAGAAGAAGAAGAAGAAGAAGAAGCATGTGTAAAGATTCAAAGCAATGAAGTGCAAATATGTTAAGTTTTGATAATATCTATAAAACAGACTAGCTGACCCGGCCCGGCTTCGCCCCGTCCCTGGTGGGGAGCATCTAATTTAATTCATATAAGTAGTCATATAAGTTCTCGTTCCCGTTACCGACTGTCTGTCTGTCTGTCTGTCTGTCTGTCTGTCTGTTTGTCTGTCTGTCTGTCTGTCTGTCTGTCTGACCCGGCCCGGCATCGCCCAACTCCTGGTGTGGAGCATCTCATTTAATTCATATAAGTAGTCATATAAGCTCCCGTTCCCGTTCCCGACTATCTATCTGTCTGTCTGTCTGTCTATATGTCTGTCTGTCTGTCTGTCTGTCTGATCCGGGACGGCTTCGCCCAGCCCCTGATGGCGAGCATCTCATTTAATTCATATAAGTAGTCATATAAGTTCCCGTTCCCGACTCTGTCTGTCTGTCTGTCTGTCTGTCTGTCTGTCTGTCTGTCTGTCTGTCTGTCTGTCTGTCTGTTTGTTTGTCTGTCTGTCTGTCCGTCCCTCCCTCTCTGTCTGTCTGTCTGTCTGTCTGCCTGTCTGTCTAATCATTTATTGGTTGCAGTTAGAACAACCTTAGATAAACGAAGACCAACTTACAAAAAGCATTAGAAAGAGCACTTGAAAGGTCTTTACATCTTCCCCAACAATTAACTTGGGTAAATGGAGCAGCGGCAGCAGCGGCAGCAGCATCAGCAGAAGAAGGAAAAGGAGGAGTAGGAGCTGGGAGGAGGAAGAGGGAGGTGGAGGAGGGAGGAGTTAGGAGGGAGGAAGAGATAGGCGGAGAGAGGAGGAGGAGGGAGGAGGAAGGAGGAGGAGGAGTAGGGAGGAATAGGAGGGAGGAGGAGTGATTAGGAGGAGGAGAGAGGAGGTAGGAGAAGGGAGGAGGAGGGAGGAGGAAGGAGGAGGCAGGAGGATGAGGCAGGAGGAGCGAGGAGGAGGAGGAGGGTAGGAGGAGGAAGAGGGAGGGGGAGGAGGAGGGAGGAGGAAGGAGAAGGAGGGAGGAGAAGAACGCAGGGGGAGGAGGAGGAGGGAGATGGAGGAGGAGGGAGGAGGAGGAGAGAGGAGGAGGAGGGAGGAGGCGGAGGGAGGAGGTGGAGGGAGAAGGCGGAGGGAGGAGGAGGGAGGAGGAAGAGGGAGAAGGATGAGGGAGGAGAAGGAGGGGAAGGATGAGGAGGGAGGAGGAGGAAGAGGGATGAGGAGGAGGAGGGAGGTGGAGAGAGGAGGAGGTAGGAGGAGGAGGGATGAGGGGGAGGGCGTAGGAGGAGGAGGGAGGAGGAGGGAGTAGGAGGAGAGAGGAGGAGAATGGAGGAGGAAGGAAGAGGAGTGATTAGGAGGAGGGAGGAGGAAGAGGGAGAAGGACGGAGAAGGAGGAGGGAGGAGGAGGAGGTAGGAGGAGGAGGAAGAGGGAGGAGGAGGAGGGATGTGGAGGGAGGAGGAGGGAGGAGGTAGAGGTAGGAGGAGGGAAGAGGAGAGAGGATGAGGAGGGAGGAGGAGAAGGGAGGAGGAGAGGGAGGAGGAGGAGGTAGGAGTGGGAGGGAGGAGAAGGGGGAGGAGGGATAAGGGGGAGGACGTAGAATTAGAAGGAGGGAGGAGGAGGGATTGGGAGGAGAGAGGAGGAGAAGGGAGGAGGAAGGAAGGGGAGTGATTAGGAGGAGGGAGGAGGGCGAGGAGGTAGGAGGAAGAGGGAGGAGGAGTGGGGAAGGAGGAGGAGAAGAAAGAGGGAGGAAGGAGGAGGAGAAGAAAGAGGGAGGAGGAGGAGGGAGAGGGAGGAGGGGGAGAGGAAGAGGAAGAGGGTAGGAGGAGGAGGAGAGGAGAGGAGGAGGAGGATTTTAACGCATATACCTCCTGATCAATGAGATCTGGCAAAGCGAATCTCCACCACAACAGTGGAAAGATGGTGTAATTTTCAAACTGCCTAAAAAGGGCGATATATCTGATTGCAATAATTGGCGTGGTATCACTCTATTGTCAGTACCAGGAAAACTTTTTTGTAGCATGTTACTTGAGAGATTGAAAAAGGCGATAGATGAAAGGCTCAGAGAAGAACAAGCAGGCTTCAGACCAAAACGGTCATGCATAGACCACATTTTCACCCTCAGAATAATCATTGAAGACTCCGTAGAATTCCAGTCGAAATTAATCACAAACTTTGTCGACTTTCAAAAAGCCTTCGACAGCATCCACCGTCCTTCACTTTGGAATCTACTTAACATCTATGGTTTTCCTACCAAATATACCAACGTCATAAAATCTTTCTACAAAGAAACACGTTGCTGCGTAAGAACAGAAACAGGCAACTCTGACTGGTTCTCAGTCGAAACAGGAGTGAAACAGGGTTGTGTCTTATCACCGATGCTTTTTGGAATAGCTATCGATTGGGTCATGCGCAAATGCACAAGCAACACAAATATGGGTATCCATTGGGTTGACAAAATTCTAGAAGACCTGGACTTTGCCGACGACATAGTGCTTTTGAGTTCAACACATCCGGATGCCCAAGAGAAAATAAACCACCTCCAAAATGTTTCAGGGCAAATTGGTCTCCAAATTAACACCACAAAAACAAAGACTATTGATCTTACCAACAGTTCAGATGAGACCAAATTGAACAGCTACGTTCTTGAAAAAGTCAACAGCTTCACATACCTAGGAAGCAAAATGACATCCACAGGGGACTCAACACCAGAAATATCATCTAGAATCGCACTGGCATCTAGTGCCTTCAATAAACTGTCAAACATCTGGAAGTCAAAGACACTCAGCAAACACACAAAACTTAAAATCTTCAACTCTTGTGTGATTCCACGTATGGATGTGAAAGTTGGAAATCAACGGTAGCTTTAGATAAAAAATTAGACAATTTTGAGAACAAATGTCTTAGAAGACTTCTAAACATCCACTGGACAGACTTCAGAACCAATTCGCAAATAAGACAAGAGACTAAGCAAGATACAGTATCCAATTTCATAAGAAGACGCCGTTGGAACTACATCGGCCATGTACTCAGAATGGACAAGACAAGACTCCCCTACCAAGCCCTCATATGGTCACCGGTAGGGAAAAGAAAACGGGGAAGACCAAGAGAGACCCTGCGTAGAACCATCATTAGAGAAGGCTCATTCAATGGCCAAGTAAATATCCAAGATCTACAACAGATAGCAGCGAACCGCCAGGCATGGAGAGACAGGACTTCTGCCCTATGCGCCGCCTTAGGCTAAAGAGGAAAGACTAACTAACTAACCTGTAGACAACTGCAGCGAAAAGGTGGGTCTGTCTATCTATCTGACCCGGCGTGGCTTTGCCCAGCTCCTGGAGGGTAGCGTCTCATTAAATTCATACAACAAAAAAAGTAACTTAAAAGAATGTCCTTCCACACACCATCCATTATTTCTAATGAAAACTCTTCCTAATCACCTGCATGACTACAGTAACTTCTTAAGCATAAAAAGATGAGTTACAATGTTATGCATTGTGCATTATTTTTATGAAAACTTTGAAAATGCCTTACAGATTGTATCATTATTTATTATAACTCATATGCCGGTACATAACTATGGACAAAGAGTTTATAAATCTTTGAAAACGATGCCACAATATGACTATAAGTTATACAGAAAAGTTATGCCCCTTGAAATAACTTTTACAGAGTTAAGTCCCCTGAGATATATTAAATTATAATGAAAAGTGAAAAATGAAATAATATTGGGTAAGCAGCCGATTTCACACTAAAAAAAATATGACAGTGGGCTGCACTGGAATGAAAGGAAGACGTGTAGAAAATTTCATCTCAATCGGATGGGCCGTTCGCGAGCGCACAAAGGACATACGGACATACAGACAGACAGACAGACAGACAGACAGACAGACAGACAGACAGACGGAGATCGCAATTTATATATAAGATATTGTGATTTATTACTTTATAGAAAGACTCCAACTGGGAGGGGGGGGAAAGGTTATAACGAGGAAGTCTCTCGTCTATATTGTTCAGACACTATTATTCAGCATACAATGCTGTGTTTTCTAGTGAATCATCAATGTGACCATTCAGGCACTCTGGCGATGGCAGTAGTTGGCTCCAGAAGGTTAGCTATTTACTCAGCTTCAATCCGTCACTCCACGAGGTTAAGCTGGGGCCTTCTATACTGTCTCTCCTCTGCTGCTTCTCGCTGTTGATTGTGAAGAATGCTCCACGCCGCTAACTGTCGTTGGGTGTTGGAGGGTTAATTATCGTTGCCCTTTATTCGCTTGTCACTTGTTTTTAAATTATGTCGGTAGCTTGTTTCGCTCAATTCGAAGTCCTTATCCTTTGTTTTCCACAAATCCCATTGAATATTGTAAACTATATCACGGTGAGTCATTGGACGATAAAGTGCATGTGACAGTGGTCCTCACTGTTTAATATTGATAGTTCCTTAGTTTACTATGTATATTCTAACACTACATTTCGTTTATGGTGCTGAAGTTGTAGATTGTAATGCAGCAACAACTCTGCAAATAGAGTTCAACAAAAACAATAATTTGTGAGCTGTGGGTATGAGATTAATCGTCCATCCCTCTATTTGGATGGTGACTAATTGAGTCTCTTTCATAAGAACATTAACTATAACAAGTCTCGACATATTATCTCTAGTGAGTATGTTTGCCACAGAAGAAGAACTGACCTTAAATCCTATCATGATAGAACCGGATTTCTGCTACTATGCCTGAATAAATGAACCCCCAAAATCTAATCCTGTCTCACAACAAGGAGATAGACAGATTAACAAATAAAGTTACAATCCTTTCGCTTCGTCACACAAGCTTATTATACAAATATTATTCACTATTATAACAAACTGGGTTTGGTTGAAATTTAAAATCACAGCAATTAATGTTAAAAACACTTCGCGAGATCCACAGGATGTTTAACGGACATATATGGGGTTTAAACACTCACCCTGATTCCTAAGGTTTGATATTGATGTATATTTCCTGTCAGGCTATCCTGTATTATTCATCTGGTTTATGTATTAATTATTGACATCTGTCCTTGGGCCCTATTTGGTTTGGGCTATTTGTGGCCAACGGGTGCCAAGTCACTTATCTGTAGATATTTGTCCTCACTGCTGGCAAACGTAAACTTCAAGATCTATTCTCTGCTCCTCCTCTGTTGACATTGACGTACTGGAATCTCCGGACAGGGTGACTGGATTCAGCTTGAGTTTTAGTTAATATTAAAAGCAATGTCTTTCTCTTGATTCTAACGTTGTTGACCAATGTCCAAAATTGTTTTGTATTATTTTGTGCGGCAAGGCACTTAACACAATTGTTATATTAGTTGAGCTCTAGCTCAATGATAGTAAGTAAACCACGACGATACACAGTAGTGCTTATTATCATAGATAATTGTTACGGTGAGTGGTGATTTAAGTTGAGTCAGTGCCCTTGACTATATCAAATAACGATGAAGGTGTAGAAATCTGTGAACAATAGTATAGCGAGAACAAGTGAATGTTCGGTCATGATAACTGAAACATATTTTGGGTTTGGCCATCGTGCTACTCACTTAAGGCCTCTCACATGTCTCATATATTCAATGTCAGATTAGCATGTGTTTTCTACCATTGGCACAAATAAATTCTTTGTCCTAAGATCAATAACAAAACACTGACCGCTTATCCTCGTTCGAGATACAGCGGTGACCAATTTGGCAGCAGACCGTGTCGCGCTCGTTTTAGCGAGTTGGTATAGGAAGCCAGTCGTTCAGAAATCAACGGCAAACTACGGAACGTAAACCTTGCCAAGATATCAACAACGGCAGTAAAATTCTGGTGTTGACTGCTACGTCTATAACGGATATGAAACTTTAAAAAAAAAAAAAACACCCAATATTACGGAATTGTGCTGTTATAACCAAGGCAGTCGGGTTTATACTATATTAAGCCAAAAGAGTGGTATAACTATAAATGTACCAACAACAAATGATGCTTGCTTGCTTGCTTGTGTTCGTTGGCTTGAGCTCCAACGCGAAGTCCTGTATGTCGGATGAAGACATCCTGTTGTCCAACATCAGTGTGATGTCATACAGGACTTGAGGTTTGCGTGAGTATCCGTTGTCCCATGAATGATATATTTAATGTAACTTAGACTAAGTGACTTAGTCACTAAGTAGTAGTAGTCACTAAGTCTGGAGTGTGACTGCACTTGCACGTAGGGTTGGTTACCAGATATATTGAATGTTTCATTTGAATCGTTCCAGATTAAACCCACATTCAGTACAATTTTATTACAATAGCTGCCAAAATAAGTGTATCGTACTCTTAGGGAATCAACCAAGAAACAATCATGTTAAAAATAAATATAAATTTAATGAAGGCCTTTTTCAAAAGAAAAAAAAAACATTATGTAAGCAGCCGATTGTACAATTATTACCTTATATTCTTTATTAATTACTCATAAATTTTTTTTTAAAACATAACACACAAGAAAAGCCGGACGTTTTAAAGGTTTTTAGCTTTGCCTGCCGGACGAAGAATATTAAGCTAAAAAAGGAGGATATGACCTCTTTTTGCCGGACGTCTGGCAACCCTACTCTCACGAGACCCGACTAAGGTTTAGCACATAATAGACCGTTAACGTGGTTTGGTTAAAGAGAGAGGGATAGTACCTCACGGTGACTGGCAGCCATATCCCAAGGGATAGACCAGGATCCTATTTGATTCTAATCTCTTTACCTAGCTCATGTATGGCTCCACGAATACTGCTTGTGTACGGCGGTGCACACACTACGCGCAAAGGTCATCAGGGTCCTAATTGTCATGGGAGACATGTACGCAAAAGTTGGAAAAAATAAATACAAGCAGATAGTAGGGCAATATGGTATGGGAAACAGAAACGACAGAGGAGACCGGCTGATACAGTTCTGTGACTTATTTGGCTGACTGGCTAAACTACATGAGTGAAGTAGGGGTAATATCCTACTAAGGCAGTGGTTCTCAACCTTTTTTGGCCCGTGCCCCCCCCCCCCTTCCTATCAAAAATTTGGCCCGTGTCCCCCCCCCCCCCCTTCCTATCAAAAATTTGGCCCGTGCCCCCCTTCACCATATTTTCAGCACGTCATCCTCCCCTCCTTTTCATATTTCCTACCAAACACCCCCCCCCCACCCCTACACAGTATACGTAAAAATGGAAGGTAAATTTAATAGCATATACTAAAACAAGTCTAGACATCCACATAAAACGTGATTTGTGGGTCTACTTACTTTATAAAATGAATTTTAGAAGGATGAGACACACATAGCTGTAAAGTATAAAGGGAAAAACAATATCAAGTAATCGGTTCTTGTATTAATGCGATCTTGAAATGGTCTTAATTCCCCCCCCCCCCCAATCCCCTGGAAACCCTAAAATTCCCCCCTGGGGAGGGGGAATTCCCCACCGGTTGAGAACCATTGTACTATGGGAATGTCCATCTCTAGTACACAAAGACTGGAACAGTGAAGAAAGCGGATAAATCTAAATAGATCAACGGCTTCGAAAGCGAAACAGCTGAGTGTGTGGCACACATGAGGCGTGTTTAGGACGCAATAGTGAACATGGCTGGCCATCATAGAAGAGATTGGGACCTCACAATGTAATATCCCAAAGACAGCAATGGTAATTCAACAACAAGAAAAAAAAAGCGATACGGGTAATTCTCGGCCCCCTGCAGAAGAGCCTGTTGTAAATATTAACAGGGAAGAGACAATTCCTATAGTGAATAAGGAAGTGCAAGTAGTATATAGGGTCTCTAGGTACCCCCACTGAGCAATGAGCAATGAGATATATCTCATGTCTCATTCTAGTCTCATGTCTCATTGGGGGGTCTATGCCTCATGGCTCGTGGTGGGTGGGTTCTGGCCTGCCTCATGCCTTCAGCTCCTTCCTGCTTTTTAAGTGTCAGGTGTGGTTTTTAATCAGAGCATCGGGGTTAACAATGGAAAGATCAATTGAACTAGGTGGCTAATGGGCGCTATAACTATGGCGCCAGGTTTGCTAATTGATTCAGAATATGTCAACCGGTGTAATGCATTAGCTTCCCGTTTGTATAGACGACACAAGAGGTGTCTTGTGGTCGACAAACAAGCGGAGTCGGGTGGTAAAGTGAGGGCAGGGTCGGGCTTCAGGGTAGTGAGCAGGTTCGAATCCTACTGTGTGGTGGGGTAGTGTAGCAGTGGGTGAGGGTGTAACGAAGCTAGGTGGTATCATTGGCGGTTCGAATCACGCCCCTGGTCGCTAACTATAGCCAACGTAGGTGCCAGAGAAGCGAATGCAGTGGTGTCGCTTTGCTTGTTTCTCAAAAAACCTAAGTTCCACAGCCAGCAGATTCAGCGTGACTGCTCATTGTCTTCACATTCATACAAAACTACAGGTTCTATGTAACAGCGCAACACTCTTTTTTCTCGTAGCAATTACCATCTTTTTACTGGTCAATATGTTTTTCATCTTCGCCGTGGCGATAAGCTTCCTGTTTGTATAGACGGCACAACAAACTGGGCATCCACCATGATCTTTATCATATAACAGCTATGGCAACACTCGGCAAAATTAAACAAGGAAATATGGTAATGAAACTGTGCGAAAGATCAACTGAACTAGGTGGGCAGGTTAAGTGAAGATGAGTTCGATAACGGCGGCGGCAGGTTTGCTAATTGATTCAGAAGATGTCAGCCGGTGTAATGCATTAATTACCTTCCCGTTTGTATAGACGACATAACAAACCCGGCAACCAGCATGATCTTTATCATACAACAGCTGTGGTAGAACATATCGATTTCTTATAAAACTCAACAGGGAAATATGGTAATGAAAGTGTGCGGTACAAAGTCTTTTTTTTAAAATTCGAGATTGTATCTTCCGCTGCGGCAAAATAGTCCTTTCATTAAAACCATCTGTGTATTGACGTCAGCCGGTGTAATGCATTAATTACTTCCCGTTTTGTATAGACGACACTCAAACTGAGACGTACCAGTATGATGATTATCACACAACAGATGTTGCAACACTCGGAAAATGCAACAATGAAATTGTATGTATATCAAGATGAAGTTAATTATATTCGACCGGTGCTTTAGTAGCACAATACATAAACAGGCGCACAGCTGCGACAAGTCAGTAACTTTTTGTTTTATAACTCAACCAGCTGCATGGTAACATATTTTCGATGTGGTACAAAGACATTTTTAATTCTAGCTTTTATCTTCAGCTGTAGCAAAATATTCCCGACAAAAGCCGTAATTACAGAATGGAGATAGCTGTTAAAAATCAGCTGGTTTCATTTTCCCCATAATTGGGAACAACGGCTTATAGACATTATTACAGACGATTGAATATTTGCTATATGCCATGAGTCTGGTTAAGTAAAGTCTGGTTGAGTAGATTACTATAGAACAACGGTAGGATAAATTGTCATGGATGGTCTGAGGAAATAAAGACACCGGAGATCGGTTATTCGTAAGGCCAATAGGATTGCGAGGATTAGGCCACGTGATAGGAAAGGTCGAGAAAGTGAAAAAAAAAGACGGGAGTCAGAGGGCTGGAGACGATTAGGTACATATCGTACAACGAGGAGACGGGAACTTAATCTCGACTGGCGGAATGAAATGTCGAGAGACATCGACGGCAAGTAACTGAGTGGGCGCTAGATATTTCAAGCGTGTACCGATGACTGAGAACAGCGTTGCCGCGACCAGGCGGGTGGACATATTCACTCTACAGCACGGAGTCGAGTGGTGTGCCGTGTGCAGAGGTTGCCGACCGGTGAATGTGGGCGCCATGCGGCCATGTTTCACGGGACTGTAAGTAGGGTTTAGAAGAGTGTATGTGTAGACCATTGTAGTTGATTAGATAGCCTAGATAGCAGGACGTCCTTCAAAAGAACTAGGCAAAATTGAGGCAAATGGCAATCGAACCCACAGTGAGCGATAGTCAGCGTCAATAGCTCAGTGAAGGATTGCTAACTTCAGATTATTACAAATGATTCAAAGTATTTCACCAAAGGATGTGCGCCGACACGAACTATGTGATGTTGCAATGGTTAGCGTGGTAGTCAACACAATGTATTATCAGCTACAGATTTTCCAATAAGCCATAAATAGTTACGGCTTTGTACACCAACAAGATAATAGTACAAGCACAGTAATTATAGATAACAGAAAACCATGGCTAGGTGTAGAACATTGGACTGTTGAGCTTATGTACAAGAAAGTAACTCGCAGTGAGCGATATTCAACAGCGTTTATATTAAACAACGGAACCTACGTCGATACTCAACGCTGCGATTTCTGATTAACTTGGCGTGGTGCATAAGCGACAACACATTAATATTAGGAAATCCAGAACAATAGAAATACATAAACAGTATGGCATCCTGCCATACGAATAACAGTGGGAAGCCGTATTCGGGGGGCTGCCTGCATTATAGTGCCGGCATAGACTAATTATGTCAAAACTAGTATCTGTTCCAGAAATGTGTTCCAGGACAGTGAGTAGTACACTATGAGTTATCTACACGATTGATGAGGAGCTGCACTGACGACCAAGTTTATCCTTGTCGACCTGTGAGTGAAACGGAGACGGCCACGCTGATTTGTATCAAGCCCGAAAGCAAGCGGAAGTGAACCGAGCATCGGGATCAAGCAACTGGAAACATCATCGCTGGATATATACAGGGCAAGTTAATTCTAATTAATTTTCTATGTGTACTGCTAAATTACAGAAAGCTATCAGACACCGTTGTATGATATTGTGCAATCAGCTTGATTAATTAGATTGTTCTTCCACAGGGATGATGTTAGTTAGTTAACTTTTTTTGTTACAGGTTACCAAAACAAGATCAGCGATAACACTGATTGCGTGTACAGATAGGGATATAGATAGTTAAACTAATAGATAGCAGATAGTCATGTCTACCTTGGCAGACTTCATAGCTCTAGGTGAGAAGTGTGGTTTCACAGGAAAAGAGCTTATGACATGGGCGGAGAAGAAAGTAAGTGTGATTCAGAAACAAAAGCGAGAAGATAGAGAAGCAGACAGAGAGTTGGAGCTACAAAAATTAGCCTTACAGAAAGCAACACTAGCTTTCGAAATAGAGAAGTTGAATTTCGAGAAAGAGAAACTGACATTACAATTAACACTGGAAGACAACGGAAAGAACGTAAAATGCTGGGTCTGTAACAGGTGGGGCCACAGGGCCAGGTCGTGTAAACTGAAACAGCCGACTAGAGATACAAAGAGGGCATATGTTGTGTCTAGTAGAGAAGACGAACATGTCCAAAAGATACACTTAGGAGATATAGCGACAGACAGACATAAAGACAACGGATAGGTAACCCTGCGGGTAGTCAGACAGTGCCTGCACGGAAGTTGAATGCGAGCAGTGGTCATAGCGGGACTTTAAAATCCCACAAAGCACTCGTGAACGGGAAGTTGACCACCTGTGTTAGGAATACAGGGTCGTCAATAGCTGGTGTAGATCATAGCCTGGTAAAAAGTAGCGACTACACGGGAGAGAGCGTGACGTGTAGAACCTTTGGTGGTACAAAGGATAAGTATGCTGTAGCATGGGTTCATAAATCCTGCCCGTACTATGAAGGGAGAATAGTAGCAGTGTTACCTAGTCCACGTACAGGACTAATGCTAGGTAAGATACCAGGAGTGACAGAGTGTACAGAAGATGAAGGCCAAAGAATGAATGGTAAGATGACACAGGAGAATACAGACCAAAAACAGTTTATTAAGACAGACAAAGAAGAAGATGAAGTGGTCACACCACAGGGTAACCAGACAGACACTAGACGGGTACCAGACATCCAAACCGAAGACCGTGCAAAGCAACAAAGAGACGACAAGGCACTGCGAACTTGTTTTCAGCGGGGAAATTGCCCACCTAAACAATCGAAATTAGGCAAGTGGTCCGTTGTAATGATGAATGAAATTCTCATGAGAGAATACACGAAAGATGCAACATGTATCTTACAAAGGGTGCTGCCAGTGCGAGAGCGCAGTAACATTCTGGAACTGTCACACATCGCCTCGGATGCAGTCCATATGAGTGTGGCCAAGACTAGAAAGAGATTATTATCCGTGTTCCACTGGCCAGGCTGTGAGAAGGACATCCGAAGCCATGTCCGATCATGCAAATTGTGCAAACGAACAGATGTAAGAGCCTCAGGCATGCAGATAGAGAAAAGCAACAAACAACAGATAGAAAATACTTGTGAGAAACACTGTCAACAAGATGACAGGAAATCAGTAACTAACCACAGAGAAAAAGTTACTGACAAAGAGACAGGTAGACCACTGACACATGAACAGCCAACAATCACACCAACAAGGGATGGTTTAATAGAAGAGCAATCTTGCGATACATTTGCAAAGTTCATCATACTGTTGGTGACATTCAACATGTTGATGACTACTATTGTTATAGAAAACCAGACACTGCATCACATGTTGAAAACAGTAACTGCAAGAATAAAACATATACTTGAAAAACAAGATTGTACTCCAGAATACACGGAAAGCTTATTAGTAACATCTGACAGTAAACCACCATTCAAGACACATCAGATGCTCGTTACAACATATACTGACTTGGTTCAGCAGACAGTGGAAAAAAACAATAACATCAAACAGGAAATTTAAATTTAAAAATAGTAACACATCATCAGTACCACTTACAAGATAACATCACATATACCAACGTAAAACTCTTATTTTGGGATATGTAGAGTGTAGATACTGTATAGATTGTATAAAGGTTTTATGCATGTGATGAGTATATATATATATATATATATATAGATATATATATATATATATATATATATATATAGATATATATATATATATATATATATATATATATATATATATATATATAATGGTTGTAGTAGAATGAATGGATTGATAAGTATAATGTAGATTGAATTGACATGATGATATGGTAAAGTCATCAGAGAAAAAAAAACATTAAAGATGTGTAATGGTGTGGTTAAAATATATATATGAAGTCTATAACATGGCCTGAGAAACGTTACACCGACTATATGACAAAAGGATCTGATCAGAAGAGGGGCAGAATCCCGATAGTACAATATGGCATACTGTAACACTATCATCTGGAAATCCATGTCATAGTACCATCTAGGAAACAGTGCGTTCATACATAGTGACTGGTCAAGGGGTTAGCATGCTGGTGTACTGACCATGGGAACAACATGTCAACGTAGGAAATTTGATATTGCGGTAATATAATATGCAATTGTGAATTTAAATATGCATATGTATGTATGGATATATATACACCCAAGGCTGTTATTAATTTCAGATAGTTAAGGGGTATAAATGACTGAGCAGAAGAGAGAGTGTCAAATGTACCTCAAAGATGTTACCTCACTAGCTGACTGAAGAGGCTGAGACAGACAGACGCAAGTGAAGATTGAGAATCTGATTGGTAGAAGATAGTCAGCGAAGACAGATACCAGCCAGAACCAACCAAGGGAGTAATAGTTAATAACATTCACAATCATTCAATAAACAAAACTCATAATACACATAGATAGAGATAAATATCATTTTAATGGCTTTAAGTACATACACAAACATCAGTACATTCTTATGATCATGATCATCATGCCATGTATATTTGTAATCAGTATGCATGTAATTGTAACAATAATTATAACATTATTGATTGTACTAGTACCTGATTGAAACACAGGACGTGTAAGATGAGATGTTGGTAGAGTCGACATCTGATCTGCGAAAGCAGGAAGGTTGACAGTGGGTCTAAAACCACGATACATCACAGATGACACCCACAATATAAAAGAAAAAGAAGAAGTTAACTGAGACACTACTTCCGGTGATACATATTGATGTCACAGAGTTGATAATGAGGAGCGAGTGAAAGTTATAATAGTGCTTGCAATATTACATGTGAGTTTAATTTTATATACTATTCAGGTTTTATGACAATATGGTATTATAACAGTGCTGAAGTTATAGAGCAGAGACAAAGTCCTCGCTGTATTTCATATATTTATTCAATTTAATACATCGTAGAATATAAAACAGCATACAATGACTTTCTGGACAGATGTTATTACAATAGGTGTTGCTGATCCGAGGTACAGATGGTAACTAACTATTCCTACCACCCCCCCCCCCCCGCGTCACAACTTGAGCGTCCCTAGTTACATCCCAACGGGATGATCAGCCGTGCCTTGTATACTAGTCTTTTCCCCTTTGCACACCACCCATTAAACCCCCTAACAGAGATGATGCTCTGTTATAGTATATTGGAGAGACAGACATGTACAATTGGTAGGAGAAACTTATGTGATTGTGGTAACAGGTACAGAACATAAAAATATGAGGAGTGACAGTGAAGTGAGAGAAAGGGGACGAGAAGACTGAGAGTAGGAATTTGTGCGAATGAGAATCAATTTGAACACAACCGGGATACTTGCACACCGGTATACAGGAAGCGTACAGGCATAGACGGAACATTTGATGTTCTAGTATGCGTGTTGTAAGTCAGAGTACATAATAAAAAATTAAACACTATTTAACAGAGAGAGAGAGAGAGAGAGAGAGAGAGAGAGAGAGAGAGAGAGAGAGAGAGAGAGACAAACGATGAAAGAATGGACGAGTGAAAATGAAAGAGAGAGAGAGAACAGTGTACAAGTGAAAGTGAAAGAAAGAATACAAGGATAGTGGAGTAGGATTATTAGTTGTACAATTGATAATAGTACCAAGTGGTAGTAATTTGTACATATTATATTTTAACATGAAGAACTTTTGCATGGTAGTAGATGAACATAAGGGGCATGGTATTAGGAACACTACAAAGGAAAGTTAGTAGCAAGAACACCAGAGATAAACAGAAGGCAAATGAAGGGAATATATAGCCATAGAGCACAAGCGAACACCATAGAAAAAAGTAACTATTGGCAGCCGACCACGCACACACTGTGACAAGACAAATGCAGAAATCATGTGTACTCGCACCAAGAAGGTCCACATTCGTAAGATAGACTACTCAGAAGCAAGATAAGAGCTTAAACAAAATACATGTGCAATTGATATGTCTGCAATACACACGTTCCTGCACCCAGGGCTTAAGGGCTGGGGAGGGTTCAGTTGCTTATACCGAGGTATAAATGAGGAACCTTATGGGAATGTCCGGGGTGGGACATTGGGACTCATAGTGGGTTGGTTCTCAACTTGCCGAACACAAAGGGGGTTGAGGCCACACGAGGTCTATTTGGGAATAGACGGATATTCGTGTCCGACATTATAATTTGTGTGAAGGTATAGCAGAATATCAATGTAACACAGAGGGAAGTTAAAGGGAACTGAGAAGCAAGCTCTAAGGCATGAGGCAGTAGACAGATATGTGCGACCAGGGGACAGGCATGTGCGACCAAGCTGACTCATGTCAAGTGTAGAGATAAGGAAGAACCCAAAAATGTTAGAACATTTTTGAAATTGCAGGGGGCATATGCTATGAGTCTGGTTAAGTAAAGTCTGGTTGAGTAGATTACTATAGAACAACGGTAGGATAAATTATCATGGATGGTCAGAGGAAATAAAGACACCGGAGATCGGTTATTCGTAAGGGCCAATAGGATTGCGAGGATTAAGCCACGTGATAGGAAATGTCGAGAAAGTGAAAAAAAAGACGGCAGTCGAGAGGCTGGAGACGATTAAGTACACATCGTACAGACGAGGAGACGGGAACTTAATCTCGACTGGCGGAATGAAATGTCGAGAGACATCGACGGCAAGTAACTGAGTGGGCGCTAGATATTTCAAGCGTGTACCGATGACTGAGAACAGCGTTGCCGCGACCAGGCGAGTGGACATATTCACTCTACAGCACGGAGTCGAGTGGTGTGCCGTGTGCAGAGATTGCCGACCGGTGAATGTGGGCGCCATGCGGCCATGTTTCACGGGACTGTAAGTAGGGTTTAGAAGAGTGTATGTGTAGACCATTGTAGTTGATTAGATAGCCTGGATAGCAGGACGTACTACAATAGGTGTGTAAACTAATGTCGTGGGTGTACATGTAACATGGAATATACCAGTGGTTGTGTCGCATAGAAACAATCCATGATGCCATTCTATCACTCTGTGGTAACGAGTTATGTTCACGGTGTGTCAGTGTGTAATTCATAAAGAGTGTCAACGTAGCCGCATCTCAACACCCCTAGTTACGTAGTTACGTCAGAAAGGGCTCGTTGGCACTATATTGAAACGATTGCGTCGACTCTTCTAAGTTATAAAAAGCTGAAGTGAATATGCATTTACTAAGATTCATCACACGCCCTCCCACATATATGTAGATGATCTAATTGATGGCATGACAAAATTAAAAATTGTCTCTAAAATAGACCTCATAAAGGGATATTGACAAATCCCAATGGAGGAAAAATCCATGCACAATACTGCTTTTGCGACACCATTAGGCCTTTATTAATGGACCTACATGCCTTTCGGATTTAAAACGCTCCGAGCACATTCATGCGATGATGCGCAACCTGTTGCAAGGCATCAAAAATGCTACATATATGGATGACATATGCATCCATACAACCACCATTGATAACCACACTGAAATCCTAGAACAGGTATTTCAGAGAATAGAACACCATGGATTAAAAGCAAAACCAAGCAAAGTCGAGATAGGATACAATGAAGTTCAATTTCTAGGCCATCGTTTCTCGAATGGATTTCGGAAAACCGACCCAAATTTGGCACCAAAATTCTAAACATTAAACCTTTTACTACTAAGAAAGAAGTCAGGTGTGTGTTGGGACTGATAAACTAGTATCAAAAGTTCATCCCAAACTTTGCTGACATGACATCAACCTTTTCTGAACTCTTGAAGAAAGACCAACCGACAAAAGTCAACTTGACTGACAAACACAACAATCTTCTTGACCAAATCAAAAGACTGTTCAGTAACCAACCTATCTTGAAATTACCTGATATTACGAAAAATTTCATAGTGCAGACCGATGCGAGCTTTCATGCAATTTCTGCTATTTTACTTCAACTTCATGACGGACGACTACATCCTGTTCTCTATTTCAGCAAAAAACTATCAGAGACTCAACTAAAGTATGCTATAACAGAACTAGAAGCTCTAATGCTGATAGAAAGTATCAATAAATTCTCAAAATATCTACTGGGAAAGAAATTCTTAGTTCTTTCTGACAACAAACCTTTAAAAGTCTTTAAGGAAGGACAACCAAAAAACTCTAGAACACACAGATGGGTTCTTCTCTTACAGGACTTCGACTTTGACATCTGTCACATATCAAGAAAAGATAACAATCTAGCTGACCTACTAAGTAGACTGCAGACAACATTAGGCAAAGACTTCAGACTGATACAGTCTGCATGTAACATTGTGCATAACTGTTAAAATGGAGTTAGGAAGTGCTCAGGGTGTCATCTAAAACCTCTGAATTACTTAATAATATGTGTGCAAATTGCATCCAAACAATTTGACACTATCATGTATTTAATATATTTAATCGTTACAGTATATACATACTTTTTCCGATTTGTAAATTGCCAGATCGTAAGAATGCCGAGTGTCCGAAAGGGAGTTTCAGATAACTGAAATACCAGACCTAAAGATGTGCTTAAATGAAATCTGAACCATTCAGCCTATAATCTAAGGGGCCACTACTAATGACCAGAAGTCACACGATGTGAATGGAACAAGAGCACTAAAGACCAGCATCAAACTTCACCAAGATCAAGTGAAGTTATTTTAGAATATCATCTACATCGATTAATAAAATTACATCATACCCTACAAATCAACCTATGTATCACCCATAATTACACCATCACATCATGGAAACATATATCAAGCTCATAGAACATTAGCCATCATTTCATTATGTATCATACATGTTTACACCATCACATCATGGAAACATATATCAATTTCATAACACATTAGCCATCATTTCCTTGGAATACCATCGTGTCATAAGAGGAATGATCATATCATCATCCCATGCATCATTTCACGATCATAGAATGCAAGGTGAGTGAATTCAATAAGATACCAAAAATATTTTAAAATAACAAGAAGGCTCAACAGAAATTTGTTACTGAACACTACAATACATTTTGAGATCATAAGATATAAATAAAACACTTTACATGTGAAGAAATCACTGGGTTGAAGAACCACTGCGTGTACAGTACACAACAGTAGCAAACCAACGAAGCACAAGACAGTTGTCTTTCTGATTTCAGAATGGAAGTAAAGAATGAGAGACATTTATACAAGTAATCTCATGTAACATACAATCAACATCACCGTCAAAACAAAGACTATGTTGAAATACAATTCGTTTTTGGAATGTGTAAATGATAAGTTGTACACATGTATTGATATCATGACAGATACAATGAATGTTTTCTTCAAGCCAAGTTTCAGAACTTGACCTCAGGATTTCGTTCAGCGGATGCTGCGGACTGAGCTGATTAAAGGTTGAAATAAGTTATCACAACCTGTGAACATGACATATTACACATATGCACGCCAACGGGATAAAAGAAAGTGCATATAAACAAACAGGACATGCATGATATAAACAGACAACACACAGGAATGAGATTCACAAGGCAACATGTCTCTATCAAGCAGATAAATGTTTAATGTCGAAGAACATCGAAACACTAACCAAGAAACGAAATCAGATAGGAAGCCATGACATGGCATATCTAATGTTATGAAAGAGATATGAAAGGAAGCTGAAAGGAAAAATGTATGATATAATTAATGGAGCCGGCTCCATGGCCGAGGGGTTAGCAGCTTTCTCCGCTAACCCCGAATACTCTCGCCACGTGACGCGACGAGAATTAGCAGTGGTTCGAATTGCAAAAGTGACTTATGAGAGTATGGAGCCGGTCGCTCAGAAAGTCGTGGCGTGCTGATGAGCGTAATCTAGCCTAGGAATCAACATACAGCTGAAAGATGCTGGTGTTGACCGCAATATCCTGAAACAGGATGGAAACGCGGGAAAAAAAAAAAAAAAAAAAATAATTAATGGACTTATGTAAATTATATAAACAAATATATTTTTGTTTTCTATGAAATACTATAGTATATAATTGTTAAATTTCATGTACACATTAATGTTAATTGACACATTCACACTGGTGGATATATATGTATATGTATAATCTAGACAGTCACATTGGGAAGACAATCACATTGGTGAGGACATTCACAGTGGTGATAACACTAATTGAAAAGGAGAGAAGAAGATCATATCTAACAAAGATAAGATACATAAGGTCTATAAGTAGATAATACATGAGTGCTACCACTAATTGCTCATATGGCATACCACACAGATCAAAAAAGAGAATGGTACAAAAGTCACACGGTAACTGACTTGGACATAACGTCAAACGCAACAGGGAGAAAAGGTCATGGATTAAAGAAAGATATTCCGCTAGACCAGTCAACATTCATGGTAGAGAGGGTAATGATACCTCTTAAACTAACACGTACCTTCATCCAGAGCGTAATGGCTTGGGAAGGGATGAAGATGCTCATGCTTAAGCATGAATGAGGAACGACCCGATTACGCCCAGGGGACGTTTTGAAACTCAGTGCCAACTTACTCTCCAGTACTCTGAAGCAAAGGAGACTGGAGGTACACGCCGTCCGGTTATGGGACTTTTAAGTGCGTGTCCGATATATATATATATATATATATATATATATATATATATATATATATATATATATATATATATATATATATATATATATATATATATATATATACTAGCTGACCCGGCCCGGCTTCGCCCAGACTCTGGTGGGGAGCATCTCATTTAATTCATATAAGTAGTCATATAAGTTCTCGTTCCCGTTACCGACTATCTGTCTGTCTGTCTTCTGTCTGTCTATCTGTCTGTCTGTCTGTCTGTCTGACCCGGCCCGTCTTCGACCAGACCCTGATGGGGAGCATCTCATTTAATTCATATACGTAGTCATATAAGTTCCCGTTCCGACTATCTATCTGTCTGTCTGTCTGACCCGGCCCGGCATCGCCCAACTCCTGGTGGGGAGCATCTCATTTAATTCATATAAGTAGTCATATAAGTTCCCGTTCCCGACTGTCTGTCTGTCTGTCTGTCTGTCTGTCTGTCTGTCTATCTATCTATCTATCTGTCTGTCTGTCTGACCCGGCCCAGCCCATGGTGGAGAGCATCTCATTTAAATTATATAAGTAGTCATATAAGATCCCGTTCCCGACTATCTGTCTGACTGTCTGTCTGTCTTGGGTAAATGTAGGAGGGAGGAGGAAGAGGGAGGTGGAGGAGGGAAGAGGAGGGAGGAGGAGGGAGGAGACAGGAGGAGTAGGGAGGAATAGGAGGGAGGAGGAGGGATTAGGAGGAGGAGGGAGGAGTAGGGTGGAGGAGGAGGCGAGGAGGAGGGAGGAGGAAGAGGGAGGAGGAGGGAGAAGGAGGGAGGAGGAGAACGCAGGAGGAGAAGGGAGCAGGAGGAGGAGAGGGAGGAGGAGGAGAGGGAGGAGGAGGAGAGAGTAGGAGGAGGGAGGAGGCGGAGGGAGAAGGAAAGAGGGAGGAGGAAGAGGGAGAAGGAGGAGGGAGAAGGAGGAGAAGGAGGAGAAGGAGGGGGGAGGAGGAGGAGGGAAGAGGAAGGAGGGAGGAGGAGGAGGGAGGAGGAGGAATGTGAAGAGAGGAGGGGCGAGGAGGTAGAGGGAGGAGGAGGGAGGAGGAGGAGGTAAGAGGGAGGAGGAGGAGGAGGAGGAGGGAGGAGGCGGAGAGGGAGGAGGAAAGAGGGGGAGGAGTGAGGAGGAGGGAGGAGGAGGGAGGAAGAAGGAGGAGGAGGAGAGGGAGGAGTGATGAGGAGGAGGGAGAAGGAGGATGGAGGAGGAGAAAGGAGGAGGAGGGAGGAGGAGGAGGGATGAGGAGGAGGGAGGAGGAGGAAGAGGGAGGAGGAGGAATGTGAAGGGAGGAGGAGGGAGGAGGTAGAGGGAGGAGGAGGGAGGAGGAGGAGTGAGGAGGAGGAGAGGGAGGAGGAGGAGAGGGAGGAGGAGGAAGGAGGAGGGGGAGGAGGGAGGAGGAGGAGGAGGAGAAGAAGGAGGAGGAGGGAGAAGGAGGGATGAGGAGGAGGAGGGAGGAGGAGGAAGAGGGAGGAGGAGGAATGTGAAGGGAGGAGGAGGTAGAGGAGGAGGAGGAGGAGAAGGGAGGAGGAGGGATGAGGAGGAGGGAGGAGGGGGAAGAGGGAGGAGGAGGAATGTGAAGGGAGGAGGAGGGAGGAGGTAGAGGGAGGAGGAGGAGTGAGGAGGAGGAGTGAGGAGGAGGAAGGGAGAGGAGTGAGGAGGAGGAGAGGGAGGAGGAGGAAGGAGGAGGGGGAGGAGGGAGGAGGAGGGAGGAAGAAGGAGGAGGAGGGAGAAGGAGGGATGAGGAGGAGGAGGGAGGAGGAGGAAGAGGGAGGAGGAGGAATGTGAAGGGAGGAGGAGGGATAGGGAGGAGGGGGAGGGGAAGAGGAAGAGGGTAGGAGGAAGAGTGGAGAGGAGGGAGGAGGTAGAGGGAGGAGGAGGAGGAGGAAAAGGGAGGAGGGAGGAGGAGAGAGGAGGAGGAGGGAGGAGGTAGGAGGAGAAGGAAGAGGAGGAGGAGGGAGGAGAAGGAAGGAGGAGGAAGAAGGAGGAGGAAGAGGGAGGAGGATGGAGGAGGGAGAGGGAGGAAGAGGGAGGAGGAGGGAGAGGGAGGAGGAGGAAGAGGGAGGAGGAGGATGGAGGAGGGAGAGGGAGGAGGGGAAGAGGAAGAGGGTAGGAGGAGGAGGGGAAAGGAGGAGAAGAAGGAGGAGGAGGAGGAGGGAGGAGGGGAGAGGAGGAGGGAGGAGGCAGAGGGAGAAGAAGGAAGGAGGAGGAGGAAGGAGGGAGAGGAAGGAGGGAGAATGAGGAGGGGAGGAAGGAAAGGGAGGTGGAAGAGGAGGAGGAGGGAGGAGGAAAGAGGTAGGGGAGGAGGAGGTAGAGGGAGGAGGAGGAAGGAAAGGGAGGAGGAAGAGGAGGAGAAGGGAGGAGGAGGGTGGAGGGAGGAGGAGGTAGATGGAGGAGGAGGGAGGAGGTAGGAGGAGGAAGAGGGAAGAGGGAGAAGAAGGGAGAAGTAGGAGGGAGGATTATGAGGGAGAAGGAGGCAGGAGGAGGAGGAGGGAGGCAGGAGGAGGGATGAGGAGGGAGAGGGAGGAGGAGGGAAGATGAGGGAGGAGGGGGGAGGAGGCGGAGGGAGTAGGAGGGAGGAGGATGGATGAGGAGGAGAGAGGAAGAGGGAGAAGGAAGAGGGAGAAGGAGGAGGTAGGAGGGAGAGGGATGAGAGGGAGGAGGAAGAGGAGAAGGGTGGAGGGAGGAGGTAGAGGGAGGAGAAGAGAGGAGGAGAGAGTTCGCCATTCCGAATTCATACTCGTCTAGTTCTTCCCTTCTACACGACTGTAGATAACTTCCTTACACATAAAAAGATGAATTGTTATTGATATTGCCGTGGCATGGAGGAATATCAGCAGCAGAGTTGATCCAAAAAACCAAAGACTGAGATCTACGGAGAGCCATGAACGCCTACGCCAGCCGGCACGGCACTTGATGATGATGATTGTCGTGTGACGATTCTGTGTAGTCACGTCATTTTCTTCCCTTTCCCTAGCGTTTTGGTTCGGGGATTCTTTCATCATCATCATCATATATTTACGTACGTATTTTGGGAGGGGGAGGAGGGAGGAGGAGGAAGAAGAAAAAAAACTATGACAGTTGACAGCTCTGGAATGAAAGGAAGGCGTGTAGAAAATTTCATCTCAATCGGATGGGCCGTTCGCGAACAAATAAAGGACATACATATATATTTACATATATATTTACATACATACACTTTGTTTTATATATAGATATATATATATATATATATATATATATATATATATATATATATATATATATTATATATATATATATATATATATATATATACATATACACACATATATATATATATATATATAGATATATATATATATATATATATATATATATATATATATATATAATATATATATATAATGTTTTTTCTTTGTGAGGTGTTTACTTGTATATCATTCCATCGTATTATGACAATGTAATATAGGTAATCAAATGGAATAATGATTTCTAAACCGTAAAGTATCAATATTGCTACATGTCAATTGTGAAAAGACCGTACAGACTAGCAAAATGGTTACACCATTTTTAAAATCATGGGGGCACACTGCCATGTAGCTATGAGCAGGCATACAGTACCAGTATTAGGTACTAATAGAAGGCATACTGGTACAGCTAGCGATCAACAAGAATAGAGTTAACAATCACTCCAAAAACGTGTTGAGTGATAGTAAGGTTATCACGAGAGAAGGGAGATCACTCAAGACTCCATGAATTTGGGGAGGACGGAAGGGGGGTCACGGCGAAGAAGGATGAACCGTCAGTTAGGTTGGAACTGCGGTGCTGGCTGGGTGTAAAAACGTATGCAGGCGTTTCTGAACATCATGCAGAGTACTGAAGGCTGTCAGTTATAATTATCAACATGCCTCTTGACAGAATAGAGTTTCCAGTCAACGCGCTATGTTGCATCAACGAAGAATAAGCTGGGTTGTCGGTGTCAACAGGTGACAGCTCTCTCTCGTCCAAAATGGCCTGCAGCAGAAACAACAGTAAGTTGGTCTGACATTTAAGCTTACACGTTAGCACAAGTGGTGGTGTAGGAATCTATATGATAGTAAACTGCACATATTAATATTGACAGTTATTCCATTCGTTACATGTTTATTGTTGGATACATCCACCCTCCTATGTATCGGGAGCACGATGTCATTTGGTGTACGTTTGGAGATAACAATGTCTAGAATAAAGACTGTGCAATTCTAGGACGTTGAATTCCTTCTACTACAGTTTCTGCGTGTTTGTGTGTCTCGTGGAAATTGTCAGCTACTTGCGCGACGAGCCCTAGAAGTAAAGCAGGAGTTTGGCATATGGGACCATGCGATTTATGTCTACTGTAACATTTGTCTACAATAAACGAAGAGTACCAAGGACGTCAGTATTACTATTTGCTTGTATTCATCGTGCGTTGATATTCCTGTTGAATCTGTCAATAAATCTAAGACATCGAGCCAGCAACAGATCGTTGGCAATGATACTCTTATAAAAACCATACTGGAAGGCAAGGCTGAGGGCAAGCGAGCAAGAGGTAGACAACGATACAAGTGGGAAGGTAACATCAAGAGATCTCAGCCTGACAGAATGTACAGTCAAAGCGAGAGGCAGACAGTGTTGGAGATCCATTGCCGCCAACTTTCATTGTGGGACGGCACCTGATTGATTGATTGATTGAGATCATTAACAAAGTGCTTTTTGGCCAGGTATCTTGATCATGGCGGCGTTACTATTGTTAGCTAGTTGCCTGGTTGTCAGTGTTGGGCCAAACTAAATATCTTGGCGTGACTACCATTATTGACATAAACAAATGCTAAGTACATTCATAATCAATAGCTTAATATAAGGAAGAGGAGGCGGCTTGCCAAGGGCTTTGTCATACTAGTCCATGTGATTATCACCCTAGCTCTGCGAGTGGCTCTTGAAATCGCCAAACTCAATCATATTGATTTATTGGTTGTTTCGGGATTTGAAATTTAAATATTGAGCACAACCCACCACTGGCAACGCTGATCGCACTCTGGCATGAACCTAAGGCATATCCACGTCAATATGGAAGCACTATACTCGAGTTTCGCTCTCGTTTGAGCTCGTCAGTAGTGCATATCCCTGACCGGATCCGGAAACAAGTCCCGGATCACGTGTGTGAAGCGGGTGTATAACCACGCGGCACACACTGGACACACCAAATTATCACAACAGAATACCACACCGTCACCCATCGTAGGCTATGCTCAAGATTGCCCAATCGCCGCGACTGACGTCCGTAACTCGAGTATAGTGCTTCCATATTGACGTGGATATGCCTTAGGTTCATGCCAGAGTGCGATCAGCGTTGCCAGTGGTGGGTTGTGCTCAATATTTAAACTCAATCATGTTTTTCTTTTAATGGTATGTGTGCCCAGTGTCTGTGAGCGGTCACTTTGACAGTAGTAGTTGTTCAGGTGTAGATCTATATTGTCTGTCTAAAGGTTAAGTGTCTGATACTCGGCCATTCCCATGTAAACTTCTATTTGGGAAGCTGTAATGTTATTCTTTATACAGGGTAAGTACGCCCCCCCCCCCCCCCCCCCCCCCATTCGTCCGTCCTTTCGATCAGATCAACAAAACTCTTTCTGCTTTTGAAGGCTATGTTTTCATTGAGGTGAGTTTCTTGCAAGCAACTACATTTATTTGTTCTTAATTCAAGATGTTTTCTAACTCTATTTGTTGCTGCTGTTGTTGTTGTTGTTGTTGTTGCTGCTGCTGCTGCTGCTGCTGCTGCTGCTGCTGCTGCTGCTGACTCCCTGCATATTCCAGTGGATTATTTTCAGTCTTGTTTGGTATGTCCAGACGCTCTATTATCATGTCCCCTGGCTCTAGAGGCATAAGGCTCAGTACTGCACCTGCCTGGGGGACGAGAACCATAACGTTTTGCAGTAATCAACATATCCCATGGAGTGATTGCGTAGCAGAATGATTTCTGTGGTGCACTTCCTGGCTAGTTGCCTTCGTCTTCAGCACTTTTCCTTTGCTGGAGTAGACTATGGTCTCACTTGAGTTTAGATATGTATGCACGTAGACACGTGTCTGCGCATGTATGTACGTACATACACATCTAGAATAGTCTGTGTAGTTACGGCTCCGGAGACTCTCTGTCCTCCTTTCTCCTATTAGTTAACACAGTTTCGCCACGTGAAGGTCACCAGTTGGACTTTTGCTGCCCGCGGTGATGAATGCACAAGACAAGGGGGTATTTTGCAAGGTTGGGCGGTCATCCCCATTCTACGCCCCTGGCTATATAACAGCAATTTGGAACCGGTTCGGGGTGCGACTTTTAACATTACATTCACCTATAATAAATTGTTCTTTTGTCATAGAATGAGAAGAGACTTCTGAAAACATTGTGACAGTTAGAAAGATTGGTGGTAGGATAGGCAGACTATGATAGATTTGCTCGAGGTTAAAGATGGTGCTACAGCTGTAGAATTGGTCAGGACATCAAGGAATTAGAACTGTTGAGAGATATGAGTGCCTAAGTCATTTAGCAGAGTACACGATGATGAGAAATTACGCTCTCTAAAACCTACATAACGAGAAAATAGAGTGAGACCTAAAACACAAGGGGATAAGATTAAAGACCGTGATGAATATTATGGAGAGGACATGGACAAAGCGAAGGATACCGGGGCTTGATATGAATTGTTTTAGAGCCTATACTCCATTGGGATATAAAAGGCAGAAATGGAAGAATGGAAGTTGCCTATCGCTCGCGTCATTCGGGTGTGCTCTTTGTCGCCCCATTCGCACTTGCGGAGCGTTACCAAGAACAAGTTACCTGAACAGTTCAAGAAGCCTGATATAGGGGAGGAAAATGTCACGTGGCAAGACCAACAACAAGAAACGCTAGACTAACAAGATGTGCAGCGTGGGAGCCGACAAGACCGTAAAGAATATGAAGGTAGAGACTCTGCCGGCGAGCTGCAACAAAGAACCTGAAACTACAGCCACCTCAATGGAAGCTACCACGAGGAAGATCGACGACAACCCACCACAAACAAAAGCCAAGACAGCTGGAAGCAGAGAGAGGAGAAAGGCACCAGAGTCGGAAACACCGACTCGAAGACAGTCAGATGGGTTGTCAAACGTATTCCAGCGGAGTTGACATATGAACAGATCCTGAAGCAGCTACAGCAGGAGAATCTCCGTATCCGAATATTGAAGGCGGAGCGGAACCTGACGTACTCCAAGATCCATACCACACTAGCGGTGGTGACGACTGGGGGCAGCGAGATAGCAAGCCAGGTATAGATAAACAACACAATAAGACGAACCTAGTGAAAATATAATATGTGCAAAACAGAGACGGTTTTCAACCAATGTCTAGACCCACTGTTGCATGACGGCAGAAGGGGAAAGATGTTATGTTTAGGCCTATGAATACAAGTGAGAATGTATGAGAGAGTCGAATATCTGTCTTGTGGTTCTCACATTATTTTATATGTTCATTATTCGTGGAAAAGAATCGGTATGGTTTCCATTTGTGTGTGTGTGTGTGTGTGTCTCTCTCTCTGTCTGTCTGTGTGTGTGTGTGTGTGTGTGTGTGTGTGTGTGTGTGTGTGTGTGTGTGTGTGTGTGTGTGTGTGTGTGTGTGTGTGTGTGTGTGTGTGTGTGTGTGTGTGTGTGTGTGTGTGTGTGTGTGTGTGTGTGTGTGTGTGTGTGTGTGTGTGTGTGTAGTGTGTGTGGTGTGTGTGTGTGTGTGTGTGTGTGTGTGTGTGTGTGTGTGTGTGTGTGTGTGTGTGTGTGTGTTGTGTGTGTGTGTGTGTGTGTGTGTGTGTGTGTGTGTGTGTGTGTGTGTGTGTGTGTGGTGTGTGTGTGTGTGGTGTGTGTGTGTGTGTGTGTGTGTGTGTGTGTGTGTGTGTTGTGTGTGTGTGTGTGTGTGTGTGTGTGTGTGTGTGTGTGTGTGTGTGTGTGTGTGTGTGTGTGTGTGTGTGTGTGTGTGTGTGTGTGTGTGTGTGTGTGTGTGTGTGTGTGTGTGTGTGTGAATGTCTCACATGGAATCTTGATTATCATTGTTTCATGTAAATGATCTGTTGGTTTGTCCATATTGTGAGTATCTCAAATATGATTTTGATTCATTGCTACTTCTGTAACTGTGGGTGAAATTGTTCGAATTTTAAACCCCAGTAGGGGGGGGGGGGGGGGGGGGGGAAAGTGAACTGGCGATGATGGAGAGTGAGAGTGGCACTCGTGAACCAAATCTGACGTGAGAAAGGCAGCAAACTATCTTGCATTTAATCGACATGGGATGATGAGTTCTTATCATTGATGTTCTTATCTTATCATTTCATGTTATTATATCATCATCGATGTCTTTATCTTAACATTGATGCCTCTGTTTTCTCATACATATATATATATCTCTCTCTCTCTTTTGTGTCCTCATATCCTCAATTGATGTCTATATCTCAAATGATACCCCTGGAACAGCCAGACATCCTAACATCAATGATGAACAGATACCTGTCGCGCCCATCAGCTGTCAGACTGGATTCCAACACCGAAGAGAGAAAGGGTTAATGATCTCAATTCTAAGTGATGCAACGCTTCTTCCTCCTCATCCTTTATTCATTTTGCCCCTTTTCTTTCATACTCATTTTCACGATGACATTTAGTGTCTACAAAATGTATATCGGTAGAATGTTCGTTTGTATTGACAGCGAGGAGAGTGGTGTTAGTGTGGCGTACCAGCATAATTTTGGTCATACCGACATGTCTGTGATGCGGATGAGACGCTCAGATCCACCAACCTGAGTAAAAGGGCCAGTCTGCGTCATATTCTGTGATCGGGCTTGGTGGAGTATTGATGCATGATAAGGTAGACGTGGTTGCGGCCTTGTGGGAGCTCGTGTACACCTCGGAGGAGCAAATGGATCACCATGGTCTGGCAAGAATGCGACAGCGTGGAGTGACGAGGGGATCTGGTCGATGCTCGACGCTTAGAGGAAAGGCGTAACGCACATATAAATCAGATTGCTACTGGTACTATTGGGGTTGGAACTCTTCGCTGGCTTCTGAGGATGGGGACGGAGCGCTTATGGGAATGCCCCGAATGCTGTGTTGTCGTTTCCTAAATCAATCAGTCAATCAATCTGTGATCGGGATGTTTTGCCTGGAGGCTGAGTTCCAGTGTGGTAACCTTATACTTTGAACGATTGCCCTGCTTCATTACATCCAGTCGGTCCATAATCATGGAGGTATTCCCGTATGACCCCATGACAAAATATTTACCATCTGCAGATGATTCTAGTTCCACTATGTCCAATATTTATCATCGGCATAGGATCAATGCAGGACACTAGTTATTTCAAACATCCAGCTGAACATCTCAGTCAGCTTATATATAGTCCTTCGACACTTATTGTCAAGACGAGAAAAACATTTCTTTATTTTAGATTCTTAATCTTAGGGAGGACAAAGCCTATAAACCATGACTAATTAATGAATTTGTACTTTTGATGTATATTGAAATTTACATTTCTTGCATTGCATGGTTCTGTTTATACAAGTCTTGGGTTTATAAAGCATTTCATCATTCCTCCTCCATCCCCAGCAGTTATTTTAAATAAATGTTAAAATTAGATATATATCTTGAAGTTCACTTAATTGTGACGTCTGTTCAATAATTGCGTGTTATTACCAATTATCACATATTAAAACATTTTTGGAGCAAGGTGGGGCTGGAAGACCTCATGTGGGCAAACCATAATATCATTGTTTACGGAAAATTTCCAGGCTCCTAACGCCTAAGAGAACTCTTCTTCGTGATTTATTAGTGTAGGACTTGACCATGTTACTCACTTGGGTGTCCGAGAGCCGTTTCTGGTTCTCTTGGGAAGGGCGGACCTTTTAGTGTGGAAATTTTTCTAAATCCGGGATTCCCTAGATCTCCAGAGTCATACATTTCTACACCATCTCACAGTGGTGAACCACACTATTTAAATCACTATACTTGGTCTATCACCCTTCGTTGGTGGTGTGTATCAAGTTGATTTTCATCTAATCACCTCACATAGATGTTGCCACATGTGCTTTTTTCTCACTATTAGCTAAGGACTTTATTCGATTGCCAGCAGCGTTCTTCTGCGCTATCAACTATTACATAAGCTGTTGCCGCCTGCTCTTCTGCAGACTAGTTACTTTGTTTGCTCTCATTGTCACCACATTGACACAGTGAACCGTAGTTTGTTTCACAACCGTTTGGCCTGGCAAAAATATTTGTCATTTTTCTTGACCTCCTCAGAAACTCCACCGATCGTTTTCGAAAGCATTTCATCTCGTCTGCCTTAGAATGCCCAATGAGCCATGAACCCATCTGTGTAGATGACTATATCACCCTAAGAAGAATTCTCAAATATCAAGGTCCGAACTGCTCCACACTTAACGAGTGTTGTTGCCTGCACTTATTATTCAGTCTCCTGCACACTGAAAATGACGTACCAGACCTTGGTGGCGCTTGTATCAATTTTTAACCATATTTTATGTCCTCGGTTACATAAATCTATTGAATAATGACCCCGGCCTGACTCATCCGGAATTTTTCTCGTTTCAATCTGCTGTCCTTGTTTCCCTGGTCTCAGTGTACTGTGTGTGTTGAGGTAGACATGTGCATTGCAAATCATTTTTCTGTCTCTTGCAGTTAGAAAATCAAGGAGGTACCGATCCGCCCTGCATGCTGTATCTTTGATGGAATTCATGATTCTTAGAAAAGAAGCAGTCGTCGACCAACTCGAAGACGGACGCAGGACATTGCAAACACCGTCGGCATGAGAAATTGCAAGAGAACAAGATATCTTTCTACACGCCGTATTGAGAACCACGTTCTGAGAACGGACCTGCAATACGCTATACGATGATGATAAGACTTGCTGTAAGACTTCTCCTTCTTCTTCGTAGTACTTTCGAGCGAAGAATGTCAGACCGAGTTATGCACCTCAACGGTCAGTATGTCCAACTTCCGCCAGCATTTGTGTCAGGTTGACTTCCTCTAGTCAGATTCCCTCCAAGGTCACGGGCTCTGGCTACCCGTGGGTAGGTTTTCTTTCCTAACAAATTTGCCCATTTCCATTTCCAACTGCTGTGGGATTTTTAAAGTGTGCAACTTGCACATGAAACCTCCTGTTTTTCGCTCTTATCCGAGAGGGCAAAAGAATCTGATCTCACCACGCAAAAAATCAGGGTGAAGTGTGGTATCATTATACACGTATAATTATTGTGAAATATTTTTAACGCTGTTCTGGGGACGAGCGATGTATCTTATGAGCCAGTGATTATGATGACTGTCACGGCTTCTCTCATAGTAACATGGACTGGCCAATACTTAAATTTTCAGAGCTTCACACCTGTCCAGTACAAACAGGGCTTAGTACGCACTGTTTGACCGTGCTAGGAAGACATGCACGCTGACAGGGGAATTTGAAACTCTGAAGAATGTCTTAAACCTGAATGGGTACTCCACAGGATTTATAAAGCTCCACTGCGAACAGCCCAAACCAAAACCAGATGAAACTACAGTCCCTAAACTCAAGGTATTCATCCAGCTAACCTTTCGAGGGTATGACGTAATGCAACGTCCACAGGACCGGCTCATTACAGCAGTCGTCCGAACATTCTGTGCTGCAGCTCCAATTATTAGACACAGAACCACACCTATCCCCCCCCCCCCCCCCCTTTTGCAGTAAAAGAACGCCAAATCCAACTGAATTTACCAATTCACATGTCGATGCCGGTCTACCTACATCGGCAAAACAGAACGGCAGTTGAACAACAGAGTTGCTGAACACATACCTCAATGGACTGATAAGATACTACACACAGGCGATGGGAGCCTAGGGAGGCCGACACACCGGAAACTCCCCGCTTCATCAATTGCTAGGCAAGTGTTAGTAAGCGGCTATGTGATTGATAGAGACAGTGCTTTCGCGTGTTGTTTAACATACAAAATAGTCGCTTGTTAAAGTCTGCAGAACCCAAAATGATTAATCTACATAGGCCAGGTTTGTGCAAACAGAAAACTAGAAAGACATGTTAATCAGTTTAAAATTTTAATTACCGTGGTAGACAATAACATTACATTACTGTGCGAACATGTGTAGTTTTAAACTTGTAGGATTATCTAGTTATTTTACTTTATGTTGTGTGAATTCTGCAGTATGTACCTGACGAGATGCAGCGAAATATGCCAGGCAATAAATCGTGCAATCTATCGTTTGTGTCTTCGTTATTCAAAGTAACACGGTATTCCTACATAAATACAGTATGATACAAAAGCTGACTTCCTGTGTAGAGAGCAGCAATCAGCCATAAGTATCTTTAGTTTCAGAGTTTAAATGAGCAAGCTTCTATTTTTACTCAGTATCATCGTCTGCTGGGGTCGCACACAGTTCGTGGGAAAACAATCGTGCGGAGAATAAGTTCCCACAGAGACAACCATAGAAAGAAGTGCATACTTAGATTGCGTAATTAATAAATATCAGTATTCTTGATTGAAAGTGATTCTTGGGTTAGGAGTAGGAAAACAGGTTAGGTTTCAAAGTAAGGTTTCGTTTAGATTAGATTAGAGTGGTAATTTTACTTTAGTAGTTCAGTGCCCAGTTGTCTATTCTCTTCTCTCTCTCTCTCTCTCTCTCTCTCTCTCTCTCTCTCTCTCTCTCTCTCTCTCTCTCTCTCTCTCCCCCCCCCCCATTTCAATTATTTATGAAACCCGAGTAGTTTATTAGTTATAATATAACGCAAAACAAAAATACAATTACAATGCAACGGTAGTCCAACGGTTGTTACTTTATTTTCCTTCTTTTCTTAATATTTTTTTGTTAAAGTTTTAATTAATTTTATTTTGCATCAATGAATCAACGCCAGTTCAACGATTCAGCAGTACTATTTATTTATTGCTGTGTGGTGTTGGTGATCTTTTCTTTTTAAGTCTTTCCACAATCCCACTGTTTCGTGTCCTATACTATACTGATAGTGTAATTTCCACCGCTATAGCATATGTACGGTATGTCAGGCCTGTACACTAACTACAACAACAAAGCCAATGCCGCAGTGCCATTGATGTCTTGGTGGAAGCTATAAAGTATTCACTGATTAAGTGCCATGGATCATTGATTAATCCTCTCTGGGATGATTAATCGTCTTATTAAGTGACTTCCCATATCTGCTATGTGGGCTTATATATCCCTGAAATGTCATTGTGCTATGTTGTCTCAACTAAAATATCAGTACAGTATTCTTTCTGAAGCAACCTCCTTTAATTTGACGTATAATACAACACACCTGCTGCCATATTAACAACTTGTAGATCATAACTGTGACACACCCCTTCTTCCCATTTTTTGCCATCCACTTTTGTTCAATCCAAACCTACTTTTTGTTAAAACAGATGTCAATATATCATTAGGTATATACATTGCCGGTCTCTCTGGCCGAGGGGTTACACCACTTTCTCCGTAATCCCATTTATCACGCAGAGTCTCGTAGCGGGCAAGAACTGGAAGCGGTTCTACCCCCGCTGGTGACTTGCGGGATAACTGAGCCAGCCGCTCAGAAAGCAATGGCAAACTACTGAGCATAATCTTGCCAAGAAATCAACAGACAGCGATGTCCTGTAAAGGATATGCGAATTTTAAAAATTATATATAATATATACATTGCTGTAAATACCATTCTACAGTTTAGTTAATATTTCCTTTCCACAGTCTCCAAGTATTTCTAGTTCCTGTATCGTGATTTAATGTAGCCAGAATTTTTCTTCCTTTCCGTGTATGTTAGATCTAACTACACATGATAACAACTGCTCATAGAAAAACTAAGAAGAGATGAGATTATGAGATAACAACTTCACACCAGTTTATTTTTATACATACATTGTCCCTTTATTTCTCAACATAATTTCCACCAACATTGATGCATTTATCCCATCCTTTTATCAGTCCTCCCAAACCGGCTGCAGAGAACTACATGCTTTGTTTTCATTTACTGGCCATCCCACAGAACTGTGTGACTTACTTATCGACTCACCCTCGTAACTTTTTTCTACCCAGCTATGCACCGCTTTACGGGATAAACATTTGTCAGCATAAACACTGAAAACTCACCTTGGCGGGAGACATTTCACGAATGATGCCGAAGTTGAATGTGAAGTGAAAACGTGGTTTAGAAAACAGAGCACGCAGTTCTATGCAGCTGGTGTGGGAGGACTAATAAAACGGTGGGATAAGTGAATCAATGTTGGTGGAAATTATGTTGAGAAATAAAGGGATATAGTACGTATAAAAATAAACTGGTTTCAAGTTGTTATCTTATTTAGTTATTTTTCTACAGCCATTTGTGACTTACTTATTAACTTACCCTCATGGTAATGTCACTTTTCTTGCATGATGGATGGAGTACTTTAGTATTTCTTATTGTTCATTTAGATTTTGTATTTTAAGTATTGCATTGTATCTGTTTCTCACAGTTACTGTGTATAATTCTTGAATGTTTTTATCTGCTCTGAGAATATTTTCTTTAAGCCAGATTTCTTTAAATTCTTTGTTCTGTTTTCAATCGTACTTTTACTTTTCCACATATTGGACAAGATCACTATTATCATCAGCACAAGGCCTTGACTTCACATTTAAAAATGCAAGTTTAAATCTTTTATTAGCAGTGTGTAGTCAGCTAGGTTGAATGTTTTCTTAATAGGGTATTTTAATTTGTAAAATTATCTTTTTATATTGTTTAAGCCAGGTGTTTCCAATCATAATATTATTTATGTTTGCTCATTCTATCAGTTGTTCTCATCTTTCATTTCTTATTTCTAAACCAGAGTCACCAACAACATCTTCCATTTTCTCCTGTTCTACTTTTGCATTGAAATCTCAAAGTGTTATTTTAATTTCTAGTGATTTGATTTGAGAGATCACAATTTCTTTTTTTATCATAAAGTCTGTGTATTTCTTCATCACTTCTGCTTGTTGTTGGTGCATACATATGTATATGTATATTTGTTGGTTTGCCTTTGATTTAAACCATAATAACACACTCGGGCATACACCAATTATCATTATTTGATTTAGCTCTTTTTTTGTGAAACAGTAGCCCTACCCCTTTTTCATGTTTGTCCGTTACTATTTTACAAAATCCTTTCTCTCTCATCTCACTCTTTCCTACATTTTAATTTTCATCATTGTCATTTCTTCTACTACATTATCTAGCTCTCTTATTTCAGCTTATGTCGTAACGTTCCAAGTGCCTATTCTAAAATTGTTAAATCTTGTTGTGTCATTAGTAACTTGATGATAGTCTGGTTTAACCATAACTTTTATACCAGATAAGACTATCATGAAACAGCCGTCAGGGTTTTAAAAATCTGTTAAAAATTATGAAATGCTTTAAAAGATAATGTGGTGGTTTCATATTGCCTTCTACATCCTCATGGAGGTATGTTATCTTTGCTTTTGACATAAAATTCTGACAGTCCAAATAAGTAAGTGCCCTGAGCAGAGTTGTCCACTTTGCCCCATACTTTCATAGACCTTTTATAGACTCAAGGGTTGATGTGGTCAATACCACGCCTGCCACCTTTTACTTCCAGAGACATTTGCTAGGTTGACCCAGAGCCCAGATCAATTGTAAAAATCCCACCTCCATGTGGATTACAGCAAATTGTAAGATGCAACAAACCTTAAACATGCTAGAGGGATTGACAAATACATGTCTAGTGAAGTTTAATGAGGATTAGACAACATACTCAGTGTTCTCCCTCTCAAATAAAACTCATCACCCAAAACTTGTGTTGAATGAACAAATAGTGCATGAGGATAAAAATCTACACTGCCTTGGTGTCACCTGTATTTGTTGCCTGACATGGAAATACAGGCTGAGATAAACAAAACAAAAGCAATGGAAATCATGAAAAACTTGCTGATGCTATATGGGACGCAGTTGAGAAATCACTAAAGAAGCCATATATTGGATGAATGAGGACATTCCTTGAATACCTAGTGCAGCTGGGCCAATGGTAGCTAAGTCAAACTGACAAAATACATTTTTCACTTACATCCTGTTTGCAACACACTTTTCACCATTATGAGAAAGTTTTAGTCTGTGGTTCAAGTCTCCCAGAGTCACCCCATTCCCCACCCTGACCCCATTCCCCATTATTTCAGTAGTATTAAGTATTTGTTTCCCATATTCTTTATTTGCCGGCTCTGTGGCAAAGTTGTTACAGACCTATAACCACATACTGCGTTTGAAACAGCTCCAGACAATTTAGCAGCAAATTGCCAGGCGTTGTTTTTATTTTATAAAAATGGGTGCCGGTCATTCAGAAAGCAATGGCAAACTGCTGAATGTAAACTTGCCAAGAGATCACAAGCAGCCAAATTATGATGGGGTTGAGTGTAACATCCTGTAAAGGATATGCAACTAACTGAACTTTTCATTTATTGTACTCAGTAATTGCTAAGAAGAAAATGTAAAATACAAAATGTGAAACAGGTATTTGTATTTAACAAAATAGAACATTGATAAATTATAGTTGAAATAATCGTTAAAATGGCTGTAATGGACACAAGCTTTATAACAAGCATATTGTCTTCACAGCTCTTCCATCAGAACATGTCTTTGTTACCTTGGTGAAATGTACTGAGTGTTCTACTTCTTTACAGCATAAAATGGTCTACTTATCTGTGACTGATCTGATGGCTGCAGAAATTAGGTTTCAGAGGAAAATGCAAAGAATACCATGGACAGACAGAAAAACCAATGACCAAGTACTACAGGAGACAAATGAAAATCGTAAATTGATTAGAGAATTTAGACGTAGACAGTCAAAATTTTTTGGACATTTTATGTATGAGAAGAAATGGATTGGAGAACTTAGTACCAACTGGCAAGATCGAAGGGAACAGACCAAGAGGATGACCAAGAGAAAAATACCTGGATGGCTTGGCCACATGGCATGGACGAGACAGGAACACTGAGCTGATCGACGACGCTGGTGATCAAGTGAAATGGGGAGTCATGACCGCCCACGCTTTCCGGCATGGCACATGATTGATTGAATGATTGATCTTTTTAAACAATACATGGGACGCAGAGGTGTTTCCAAGGCACCAGGGCCGGGATCTATACTGGCCAAGACCTGCTGACACGTCCACGCCATGCATCCTGGGCAACAGGTCCCTTCGGGGACCTGGCTAACAGTAGGATCGATGATTCCTCCGAAGCCGGAGAGTATCTGCCTGCATGGCGAGGAACCACCAGTCTGCACACCAATAAGCCAGACATGGGACAACAGATACTCACGCAAACCTCAGGTCCTGTATGACATCACATTGATGTTGGACAACAGGATGTATTCATCCGACATACAGGACTTCACGCTGGAGTTCACAGCCAGCGAACACAAGCAAGCAAGCAAGCAAACAATACATTATTTCTTAGCTGCTAAACACACTGCAGGCATTCACATGACAAAGTTTTTATTGTTTATACTTAGTTTGCTCAAAGAGATTTACAATGGTAAACATTTTGTGTCTTTGGTGCAGTGAAACCTGTGGCCATGTCTGACGACAGGGCAGGTGACCAAGTACACTGTGAGGGAGATGGTGTAAAATGTGAACATCCTGAAGGTGGTTTCTTATTGGAGGAAGTAGTTTCTGTATCTGGCACAGAGAAACAGCTAACATTGAAGCATGATGGCCTTGTCCTTGGAAGCAAGGTCACTGGTGCCAGTAGTAAAACAATTAAAGGTATTATTTTCATTGATTATCATCAGTTGAACATGACTATAGTTTTCTGTTATATAATAGCTTTATTTATTAATTCTTATTAATTTTCACCATAATTTAAATAATCATTATCATTTGAATAAAGCATTTAATCAACACTCCAACTATTAATTGCCATTCATTTTTGTTTTATTTGTTTAAGAATCTACAAGTGTAACATTTCACAAAAAATGCTTCATTATATTATATTTGTTTGGTTAAGGCCAGTTTCTAATATACTGATGATCAACAATATGTAGCTGACATTAATAATTTTAAGTTGTGAGGTCATGTTATTCTTCTTCTCTTTCTCTTTTTCCCAATCAGTATTGTGACATGAAGAGTTGTGGAACAAACGTCAGTTTGTGCTTTGTACACCTTGATATTTATTGGTATGGGAGCAGAGTCTATACATATAGAGCAATATTGAGCCTGTCCTGTTGTACGGAAGTGAATCACAGACAGTTAGCAGAGAAGTGAGGAATTGCATGGAGACTGCAGAGATGTGGTGTTATAGAAGAACTGTGAAAACACAGTGGACAGATAGAAAGAGCAATGAAGATATCTTGAAAGAAGTTAACTCACAAAGAGAACTGGTTACTTGCATCAGAAGAAGACAGTCAACATTTGTTGGGCATGTCATGAGAAGAGGAAGGAAGAATATGTCGTTACAATGGGTATGTTGAGGGGAAGAGAAGAGAGGCGGAAAAGAACAAGAGAGAAGCTACTGGACAGTCTATTTAAAACCACCATGGTGGCATTGAAACATGTGACAATGTGTTTTGTTTATTTTGTTTGAAAGGAATCATTACTCATCTTCATTATATGTTGAACATTTGTCTGTAGTATGCACCTGACAAGATATAGTGAAGTATGCCAGGTGATAAATTGTGCAATATGTGGTTTGTGTCTTCATTATTCAAATTCATAACTGGGAAAAACATTGTTTTGAACTTCAATTATTAGATTATACATCTATGGCATATGTGAAACAGAAATCTAAAACAAACAAAAATTGGTAAAATGTTATTCCACAAGATATAACATATTCTACAATCAATCAATCATGTGCCATGCCGGAAAGCCTGGGCGGTCATGATTCGCCATTTCACTCGATCACCAGAGTCGTGGATCAGCTCAGTGTTCCTGTCTCATCCATGCCATGTGGCCAAGCCATCCAGGTATTTTCCTCTCGGTCTTCCTCTTGGTCTGTTCCCTTCGATCTTGCCAGTTGTCACCAAGTTCTCCAGTCCATTTCTTCTCATAACATGTCCAAAACATTGTGACTGTCTACGTCTAATTTCTCTAATCAATTTACGATTTTCATTTGTCTCTTGTAGTACTTGGTCATTGGTTTTTCTGTCTGTCCGTGGTATTCTTTGCATATTCTACACATTATACATATTTTTATTTGGACTATCCTCAGATGTAGAAACAAAATTACACTGCCTGGAGTATGCAATAGTGTGGTGGCTAGATGATTGACCGGTGGTCATGGGTTTGAATTCACATTCAAGGATTTTTGTCTATTCATGCTGGTGTAAGAGGAAATAACAAGCCGATAGGCTTGCGAGGCAGAATACTGTGGAAAGTAGATGAGCAATGGACTGGGCTGGTATAGTCAGTGCCTTTAGATAGACAGGATGATAGCGTGAACTAAGTGAGGACTGTGAGACTGCAACCTTGACCAGACTGCAAGAACATCAAGTCAAAAGCGGTTATACCAGACACGAGAGAAATGCTGGAGGCTAAAGAAAAATGTCAACCTACTCAGAACTAAAGTAGTTCACCGCTAATCACTTAGGGAGACACTGAGGAGTGGATGCAAGCACTTATGTACTGAATGGTTTGATATTACTCTCTTTTATCTCCAATTGGGGCATGACCTCTCAACAAATTCTCTCCAATTTTCCCTATTCCATGCATCAACTATCCATGACTCTCCCATTTTTGGTTTCATTTCTGCCTCTACTTCTCTTCTCCATGTGTTTTAGTTCTTCCCATATTCCTTTTGCCCTGTGGATTCCTGACAGTCTTCTCTAGTTATACTATTCTCTGGCTTTCTTGGTGTATGTCCTATTCAGCACAAATGCTATACAGAGAATGGATGTTGAAGCTGTTTTGGCAGTCTTTCAATAGTTATAGAGCAGCACAGCCAAACATGCTGTACTTATAACAGACTCTGGAAAGTGGAAACTATCATGCTACCAGTGGCGTGGCTAGCATCACTCGACAGGACACGGAGAAATTGTGGATTTCCTGCCGAAGACATGCCGGTGAGGCGAGGCAGTGTAGAGGCTGATAGATAGATTAGCTGCCGTGGCACCTGGGATGAGAGCTACTTTATGATAAAGAACAACGTGGAGAGGACTCTGGATTGGGGTGAACAATGCGACTGAACAGATGGTGTGTCCAAATCTGAAAAAAACTGGCTCAGGAGGAAGTTATCAGTTATCAGTTCAGTTATCAGTTGGGGTATCTTCATTGCACTCCAGAAAGGTCCATAGGTGCTCAGATTACCCCCCCCCCCCCCAGCATATGCATCAGCATCCGGTGGCTAATAGTGCCAGTTCTGTGTTGGTTGACGAGGCACCTCGTTTTCCCGATGTACCTCTCTCGTCTGGCCGTGCCAATTCTTACTCCAAGTCTTTCACCCTGGACAACGATGTGGATTCACTGACATTTGACGTCTGTCCCCTGTTCTCGACATATCTTTAAAGACATTATTAACATCGGCACTGTCCATGGGATGGCCATCCACAGGGGGTGCAGAGCCAGCCAGTTTATCAGCTCGTTCATTTCCCTTGACTCCCACATGTCTCGGGATGAAGATGAAGATGACTTTACGGACAACAACAGACTTCCCAGCAACTCAGTCCACTGTCTACGTACAGATCCAGCTTCAATCTTCCGAATCATGCTCATTGAATCACTTAGTACACACACGTGGTATAATGCTGTGATTCCAGCCATATGAAAGCCTGTGTAACTGCCATCACCTCCATTTGTCATGCTGCTCATGGTCATAGAGTGGCACTACTGGATTCTTGAACAGTTCGGCTCGCTGAACGGGCTGTAAATGCCATGCACTTCTCTGCTGCTTTACAACAGATCCATCTGTATAGATGAGCACTTCGGGGCTATCTGAGTGTTCATAGATGAGCGCGTTGACCTCTGCATTGACAGCGGCAGGGTTCTGCTCTCTGCACCGTCTGTCGAGTGTGATAATGCAGGAGAAAGTGCACTTAAAAGCTGGAGGCACCGGCACCCATTCCTTGCCGGGGTTGATACTGGTAAGACTGCAGACCTGTCTGACGACATCTCCCACCCGACCCATTCATGATTTGCCCCTTTTTAGCCTGTCGCCCTTTTCTCTGAATGGCTTCGTTTTGTACCTTTTCAAGTCTTCCAATCTGTGTAGGGCTGACAGTGAGGATGGCCAGGGCATACTCGATGGGTGAAAGCACCAGTCCTTGGAACAGAAGTATTAGCAGTCTTTGCTCGATATTGGCAGTCACCATGACTCTCATTGCTGACAAACCTTTTCGAGCTTTCGTTATGACATAATCGACATGATCTCTGAACGACAGGCTACGATCAAGCCTCACGCCAAGATATGTTATTGACTTGGTTCTACGAAAATTGCTCCCATCCATTCTTACTGCCGGCAGGTCTGTTTTCACAATATGGTTGTTTAGGGAGAACCATGTAACCGATGCCTTTGCAGGGTTGACAAGGGCTCCGGCATCAGCACACCATGAGGAAATTTGATCTAGTTCGCCCTGCATATCATTAGCAACCGCCTGTCTATCTCGACCCTGTCGATACACGAGAATGTCGTCAGCAAATGACAGAGTCCTACCCCTCCCGTCTAACTTGTTCAGTGATCGGCACCATATACATGTTTAATAGTACTGGTGACAGTGGTGAACCCTGTGGCAATCCTGGACATATCGTTATCGGCTCAGAAGACCAACTCCCACATCTTAGCACCACCTTCCTTTGGAGCAGAACTGCAGCTATCAATTGTACAAGGTGAGGGTGCACTTTCAGTCTGAGGAGGGTTTGCATCAAGTGCTTGAAGGATATTCTATTGTATGCGTCCTCTAAGTCTATGGCTGCTGCACATGTCTCTTCTCTGACCTGAAATCCTTCGTAAACATCTTGAGTAAAGACCGCTGCATTCAGCCATGACTCTTTGTTACGTCTGTATCCTCCAAGTGTGGGTGGGAAGCAGCCAAGTTGTTCCAAGTCACAAGCAAGTCTGTGTGCTACAGTTTTCTCCAGTAGCTTGCCATCAGTGTTTTGCATCGTAATAATTCTGTAGCCGCTTATCTTGGAATGGTCTTTGTTCGGTTTTGGTAGCGGCAGCAAGTAGCTGTGTAGCCATTCTTCTTTGATCTGACCCCTCTGGATACTGGTGTTGAATTTTCTGGCCAGTTCTTCCATGTCATCATCTGATATCACCAGTAGGTCACCATATTGGATGCCGTCTGGGCCTGGGGTGGAGGAAGTGAGCAGATGATCCTGATAATACTCAAAGCATAGAAGAAAAGCCAGGTTAACTTCAGTTAAAATGTCTACTATAATAGTCAACATAAGACCTATTTGGTGGCTTTTGAAGGGAGAAGAGGAAAGGAGCAAGTGTGGATCCTGAGTGAGTGATGTTGATTGTTCAGTTGAGTATTAAGTATTGTAGCTGTTGCTGAAGTACAAGAACAATGCTAACATTAATAAAGATAACACTGTAATATCTTTACTTGATAGAAAATTAAATATGGAAAATTAGCTTGCAGTTTTCTTGTTTTCACAGACCTATGTTTACCTTGGGAAGATGTCATTTCTGCTGTTAAAGATGCACAGCCAAAGAGTGACAAGCAGATTGATTCATTCACGCTCCATTGCATTAAACACCATGATAACAATAAATTACAAGTTCAGCATGTGCAGGTAACTGTCAGAGATGGAGAAATAGATAAATGGATCAATGCTATTAATGAGAAATGCCAGAAAGGTAGGCTTGGGTCATGTTAATCAAAAAGTTTTGTATTTTTGCAATAGACTTAAAAGGTGTGAACTTAAAAATGTTTTTAAAGGTTCTTTATGTTTTGTTGCTGACTCTGTGGTAAAGGGGTTACGAATGCAGTTCGTAATCCCGCATACCAAGTTCAGAACACAACTGCAGTCGATTTGGAAGCAGACCACCTTGCATTGGTTTCTTGTACAAAGGTATGAGTGATGGTCGTTCAGAAAGCAATGGCAAACTACCGAATGAAAACTTGCAAAGAAATCACAAACAACCAAAAATTACTGGGGTTGACTGATGTCCTGTAAAGGGCATGCAACTAACATTTTTTTAAAAAATGTTTTGTTGCAGAACATTTCCCCCACTATCCACATGTTCATCATATCTTAAATTCACTCAGCAAATATTTGTTGTGTTCTTTATCCCGGTCTTTGTTTTGTTGATTGAATCTGTCATATTTCATCATTAAAATAATTGAGTTTTAATCTTTGATGCAATTAAGTAAATCCATGACTGCATTGAAAAGAGATGATAAAACTACAAACAAAAAATAGACAAGAAATTGCACTTATTTGATCACTGCTCAGCACCAGCGTTACTATTTTACATGATGGCCATGCTTCAAGATTAGGAACTCTACTAGGGTACTCAAATTGAGTCATAGATTTTGCTTTAATTTTCAGTACTGATGCCCCCTCAACAAATTGGAATGTTCTGGGTGCACTGGAGAGTAGTCACCTGCCATGTTTCAGGCTCATTCCAAGGGGGACAATTTTCAGACAAATTAAACCTAGAAAATAGCTGGTGTGTCAGTGTAGTTGATAGGAAACTGCCCTGATAATGTCATGAGCACAGTTGGATGTTTGTTGGACACCTGCGTTAATTACCTCAGTAAGTAAGGGAAAGACTGGCTACCTATTCTCCATGCATTCAGGCCTACAAAATCTGATAGCCCTATCACATTGTGGATCCATAGTAGGAACATGCTTCAAGTCACATCTGTTTAAATGCCTAGAAATACTTTCATACATCATGAGTTTACAAGCACTTAAGGTACACATAAACATTTACATGAGTGCTGTTGGCAATGCTCAGTATTTAAATACTGTTTTGTTCATAACATCAATTTCGTCTTCTCTCCTCCCCTTTTCACGTTAGATGGGTTACCTCATGTCCAGTACTCTTTAACTCATCCCTCACTTTCACTATGAACTGTAATTTCTGTCAATCATCTTTTGACCAGCCTACACCAAGCGTCTGAGACATGCTTTGGCTGAAGCTCGGAGATGCGATTGACGTTACGTAATACATTACAATCTGTTGTTTACACCCTCGCCTTCCTTGTTTGCCAGTATTTGAACTTTTCATCTTCGTTTAGCAAATATGTGTCAGGGCAGGTGGTATCCTCCAACTGCCATTGGTAAGTTCACACATTTGTCCAGCTGAAAGTCTCCCCACAGTCTGGATTTCTGCAGCGATATGTTAACTGGTTGGTACGATTTGGCATTTTATGAAGCCAAAATGTTACACCTCTACGTCTATGGCAGTTCTACATACGCTATTTTGAGTCATAGAATTGTAATCGCCGAACAGTGCAGGGTAGTTTTATTTTCTATCTTCTCATTCCTTCTTGGGTTTTATTTCTTTGTTGGGGAATGAGAGATAAATTCTGATATTGGTGAAGCATTCTCATACAATAATATACCAGTGGGGAAAACAAAAAGCATAATCGTAAAAACTCCGCTGCGGAGCAAACGCGCGAGGGGGGTGGGGGGGGGCGTTCTTATCATCAGAAGAGTATCCCCTTCCCAAGAATTTTGGAATTTTAACCTCTTAATACTCTCTGGGGCGGCGGCCCCGTCCGGGTCATGACTCCAGGCGTCTTACCTCTGCCGTGGAGACGTTTGGTCACAATCGTTATCCCTGTTGTTACACTTTTCCCTTCGCTTTTACCATGCCCACTCTCAAACCCTCCCTCCCTCAGTGAGGAGAGCCTGTGCGGTCTGTGCTTGCCCCTTAGCATGCGTGGTCGTGGAGAGCCAGCTTCATTCCTCGCCACGGCCTCTGTTGCCTCCATTCATCTCCGTTGACGTGTTCCTTCCCCATACTTCGTTCATGGCACTGCACTTTACTAGGAAGCAGGTTCTTCCTTTCCGTTTCTGGACCTACCTCTTGGTATCTGCTGTGTGCGACCTACGGCCGATTATCGTTATGTCATGGAGGTTGGACTTTGGCCGACATTTGCATGATTGACTGCACTCAGATTCATCACCCACGCTTGGAGGAAAGGCTAAAGAGCTGACACAAGACATTGCAAGTTTGTGGTGTTGGTTGAGAGATTGGAAGCGTCCTGCAGTTACCGCTTATAACCATACTAGTTTCGATACTCATTCCACTCTAGGTTCCGACAATTCCATAGCCAGCACGAGGCCTATTCGGTCGCCTCACACAGTTGTTTCAGCGCCAGAGTTCTTGCTTGCCCTTTAATGCCTATTCGCTTCAGCATATCAAACACGGAGTGGGAGACTAGACCTCTGGCGCCTACCTCAATGGTGAATAACCTGACAGTGTACTCCTCCAGCCTAAGACTTGCAACCATGTCCTCGTACTTCTTCAGTTTGTACAGATGCTGCTTCTCAATGTTGGACTCATATAGGATGGTCAGCTCAATCAGCGATTGCTGCTTGGCTGCCGAAGAGCTAAGTATGATGTCAGGTCACAAGCCAAACTTTCGGATCACCTCAGAGTATTTGCCACAGCTCTTTAGGTCCACATTCAGATTCCAGTCCCTCGCACCATCGAACACGGTCGTAAGTGACAAGTCGTCAGTTCTGCCTTCCCTGCACCCTTCTCAGACTAAGGAAATCTCCATCGGCCTCGGCCTGTACCCCTCTTTGTTTGTCTTCTTCTTGCTACATCCACTATGGTAGCCAACTCATTAAGGACTTTGTTATGCCGCCACGTGAAACGGCCTTGGGTCAGGGCGACCTTACAACCGGACAGTACATGTTCCGCTGTCTGAACTATTTGGCCCTTTGTACAGAGGGGAGAGAACGGGTCGGGGTTTTCCCCCACTTGACCAAGTTGGCAGCTAATGGCAGGATATCGTAGTGGGATTGGAAGACGAAACTTAAGCGCAGTGGTGCAATTCGCCATACCTCATTCCAGGTAAGCGATCTCTGCACTACCACTTCGCATGACATCCACTAGGACTGCTGTGTCTGTTGGGCTGCCTTCTGGACTCTTTCGTCATTCTCCTCCTTGCGGATCTCCTTAACCACCAGTTCCCTGCGTTCCTTGTTCGTCACCTGGGACCACATCGGATCATTGCTTTGGGAAGCTGAACCTTTTCCTGTCGGTCTGAGTGTGGCCCATGACTTCCTTCAGCTGGAGTGTTGCTTTGGCTGCTTCGACCGCATTGACGACCTTCCACACGTGTCTTTAGGGTGGGAACTGAGGCACTGACCGTTATGTCTGGTTTTTCCGGCTTTGAACTCTTCCATGAGGAACGGGAACGGGAGGGCGAGCTTACTCTGCTTGCAATACAATGCAACAGTTGTGAGTTATGTTGGTACTCCAAGCCACTTTCTTATATACCTGCTTATCTTTCACTCCTTGGTGCTCACTGTGAACGTGCCAATATCATATATCTGCAGTGGAATAAGCATGAGGCACCAGTTTTTGAATTTGCCTATCAGCCTGGTTTTGTTGATGGTACCCAGACCGTTCGTCAGCATTGCTTGTATCTCTACCACCATATTCCTGTCCGACAGGGTTGAGCACACTTGACCGAGACTCTTCATGGGTTCTGCTATCACCGAGGGAATCGCTTGTCCACCAAGAACACCCTTTCCACTGCCTTACCCTTCATGATCAACAGGCTTCTTGATTTCTTAGGCTTGAAGCTCATCCTGCACCAGCGAATCAGATCGTCCAGTCTGAGGAGAATGCTGCGAGCATGACTCTCCTTCGGTGTCAGGATTGTCGTATTGTCCATGAAGGCCTTCAACGGCAGGATGTTCTTCCCCTCGCTGCCGAGAAGTACTGCACAAGCATTTCCGTGATATTCTCAGGCATGTGATAAGCCTTGACTGCATGCCACAACAACTGGTGGGGTACTGACCCATACGCGTTGGCCAGATCCAACCATACCACGTGGAGTTCCTCCTTCTTCGTCTTTGCTCTCTGGATAGCATCCTAGATCATGATGCTGTGTTTGAGACAACCGGGGACCCCAGGTAATCCCCCTTTTAAACCGCTGTCTCTAAGTACTTGTTCCCCATCAAGTACTTCATGATTCGACTAGCCATGATTGAAAAGAATATTTTCCCCTCAACGTTCAGGAGAGAGATCGGCCTGAATTGGGCAATGCCAGTTGAGTTTTGCTCTTTGGGAATGTAGATTCCGTTGGCTGACTTCCACTCCATACTGACTTGTTTCTGTTTCCATGCAGATCTCGGTATCCGATGTAGCTTCAGAAGGACTTTCGGGCATCTTTTGTAGACTATGTAAGGCACACTGTTTGGCCCCTGGTGCCGACTTACCTCTCGTTTTCTTCACTACCCCAACCACTTCACTCCACATCGGAGACCTGGCATTGAACTCCACTGTTGGTTCTTCTAGACACTTGAACCCTTCAGTCTCTCCGAGTGGAACGTTCCGTTGGGCATCAGAGTACATCGTCACGAGGTGGCTCTCCAATTCCTTTTTGCTGACATTGAGGATGCCGGATCGCGACTGCTCGAACAAGTCCCTTACAATCTTATATGGTTCCCGTAAGAATTTCTCACGTTCCTTCCGGGTTTTTCTCACGTTCCTTCCGGGTTTTTCGCCTGTTCCTGCAGAACCTTTCTGCTCGGGATAGGGCACTGTGCCTGGCTTTCAGATGTTGTCACACCTGGCGCAAGCCCTCTTTCTCATGATCTTCCGTTGTTCTCCAACATTTCCAAGCAGTGTTCTTCTGTTTCCTTACTTCCTCCAGCAGTTTCTGCCGCCGGGTCTTCTGCTGCATAGCTGCTTCCTTCTTCTCGCTGCAACCAAACTGAATCAGCGAGTGGTGTTAGACCATCTCTCTGAACTTTATCAACTTTTCTTCAAGGGATTTGTGTTTTAGCTCTTCTTCTAAAGCACGGGATAACGTGTCATCTAATAGTGCCCACTCTTCCTTCCTGGTGGCGTTCGGGAACTTGATCTTCACCCTGGGACTTTCAGAAGGTTGTCGGGTACATCACAGGTAACCTCAACTTGAGTCTTTTCAGCTACAGAACTTTGGGGTTCTCTGTAGGATTCTCTGTGGCTGAGGTCCTTGTGTGTCTTACTCTATTCCCAGGAGCACTACCGTGCCTCTTGTGATGCACTCTTGCACTTCTTATGTCCAGTGGGAATTCTCATTCCCCAGAAAGAGTCTAAGCTTTTACCACACACACATGACCAGCCTGGTCGGTGGGCTGAAATCATGGTCGGATGCGGTCGCCATCGTGTGGTCACCAATGGATCCTTCATGCTCCCCCGCTTTCGCAGGATCCTGGGGGCATCTTTTCTTACTTTGTGACGAGATTAGGTTATTATACAGCGTTAGGGGTATCAGTCCGGTCCGCTGTCGGCCCCACCATTTCACCGGTGGAGCCAGTTTCACCACTGCGCTGCAGCAGCTTGCTGTCTTTCCAGCTGTCCATCCCATCTCTCCAGGAATGTCTGATAGACTAGCCATAAGTTTATTGTAAAAACTCTGTCGTGGAGCAAACACGGCAGGGGGCTTCTGATCGTCAGAAGGGTACCCCCTTCCCTAAGTATTTTGGACCTTTAACCTCTTAATACTCTCGGGGGGGAGGGGGGCGGTTCTGTCCAGGTCATGACTCCGGGCGTCTTACCCCTGCCGTGGAGATGTTTGGTCACAATCGTTATCGGCCATTTAGTTGTCGACACCATCCATCTGAATGATTTGACACAGACATGTAAGAAAGGTGTTTGTTGTTGTGCATACAATGATGCCACCTTCACCTCCTCAGGCTCAGAAATCAATGGAGTGTGCAAGACCAACCATTCCTTGGGGTGAGGGGAAACTGGTGTCACACCTTACTAACGGGAAGTGATCTGCCTGGGACTAGGGAACCTCAGTCTACGTTACCCCACCGGTCTCTGAATACCTATCTCACTGCAGTTAACCAAGGGATATTACCCTACCCACACATCGTCCTGACTGCATGACTCAACACTCAACTCTGGCATCTATATGGAAACAAAAATGTGTATTGTACAAATGAGGGTGATGATGGTGGGGATGATGATGATGAGATAGACCTATTAACCGATAGAACAGTCCAGACAGCAAGCCTGGGCGTAGCTTAAGGGTGGAGCAGTCATCACGGGAAAGGCTTCGAGTAGACGCCACAGGTCATCCTGTTACTAGATCTCACCAGGGTTGGATAGTCTTCCCTCCAGCTCTCGTCTTCGCCCAGATGAAAGGATAATAGTTGGTCGACCTGGACTAGTTCCGGACAACCTACTCTGTGATGCTCCAAATGACTGTTCCACACAGATGACAAAATGTTCAAGATCTGGCAGGAGGCCACAATATGACACGGAGTTGCCTTCTCTGATAAAGTTCAAAAGAGTGTCATAAATATGAGAGCAACTTCACAGATGATGATGGGGAATGTTGATGCTGGAGATACAGTCTCTAGACTCCAGCGGATTCATAGGCCAAACTGGCCTGGCACTCAAAGTCAATACACTCTGGTTCTAGCTGGTAGTGGATCTGTCGATAGTTCTGATACAAGGCACAATCACTCCATAAAGGTACTTGCCGTGAGTGTAGTCGGTCTGCAGATATCATAGACATAGTAAACATACTTGGTATTGACGACGGCCAAGGGTTAGTCGGACTCAACCTCTTGTGTAGTCAACTCGGGTGACACATACATGGTAGGATTCATAGTACGGTTCTTGGTCCGCTAATCACACTTGCCTGGTCTCACTCACTGGACCCGTCACCATCTGATAAGACTTCACTCACGAAGGTAGACCTGCGGAAGACAACACTCAGTGAAAGTATCTAGAACCAAGCTTACCCTGAGCGAGTTCACTCTCACCACCTTCCTCAGCTACATGGACTCTTCACAGGAGAGTCACAGTCCCTTCATATGCTGCTCACAGGTGCCAGTGAAGAACGGGGTCTAGGACCTGACAGGCTGCTAAGTGTCCCGCTTTATCTTCCCCGGACTGGAGTATAGCTTGGGCCAAGGTGGCTGGTCACTCGTCACTGAGGTGTCGGCCTACTCTGCAAAACTTCTACATGACATATAGGGTTAGTGAATCATTAGTAATGGTAGGCAGAATGGCCATGAAGTAGGGCCAGTGATGAGCATCTGGACCCCTTCCTGAGTCACGCCAATCTCCCTGGTTCATGTCCCTATTACCAGCCAGCGCAGATATAGTACCGTGCCTCAGGTACAAATCTAAATCCAATAGTATATACATGGTCTTAATAATTCTCCATGTAGCAGAGATCCACACCCCGTTCTCTCCCTCCCTCCTCAAGGGCCGGAGCATTTAGAACGGTGTCACTGCCCTTAGAGGACAGCCCTGTCCCGTAGGTCAATTCCTCCACATTGTCCCCCTCTACGGAATCCACTATATATTAAGCTGGCAGTCCATTGAGGGACCCTATCTATAAGACAGATGAGAGGAAAGCCAAGAAAAAGAAGCCAGTGGTCGCCCACCAAGTGACAAAGACTTTCGACTCAAGTCACGACCTTGAAACGAGCTCCGAGAGTTCTTTATATCTTCGCACTACAATCGCCTCGCCGAGCTGCGTCGATTGAGCCCGCACATGCCCTAGTATAGGCGACGTCCTACACCACTTCCGCTTTCCTCCTCGTGACGTCATTCCGCATCGACGACGTTCGATTTCAGTAAGCTGGTTCATGTGTGACCTCAAATTACAGCTCTCGTTGTCCTGAACCAACTTAACCCAACCTACAGTAGCTGTGAATAACCCCAGCGCCGCTAACACAATACATATCCCTGTATTACACTGCTAGCAAATAAACGCTTCAACAGGTTTTGCCTTCAGGCAACGCCAGTAGTCTGTTCCCACATGCCCCACTTTCCCGCGCCACGGTTAGTACACACCGCCTAGCACTATCGGGTCACTGAGTACCAAAGTTAAATAAACTAAAGGGTACACATACCTTCAGATTTCTGAACACAGTTTCATACTGGAGTAGCTGTAACTCGGCAGGACTAAACGTCGGATTTCTTTAACCATCTTGAGACATCGGTCGCCCCAGCTCTCTCTAATGAAAACACACTGTGCACAAAAGCATCTGTCCACGCGCCCCTGACAGCCAGAAACTGTTCTTTGTCCGCCCGGCCTAATCCTCGGCGCATGCGCCAAAACCATGCGCTGTCAGCCGGTGAATCAAATTCACCTGGTCTGGGTTTTTAGAATCATCTAGAACGCCAGCCAAAGGGCGGTAATTTTCCAAAGAACCGGGTCGGGCAATAGTAGGGTTGTCTGCCTTATACCACAAGGTCGAATCTATGGCTTCTATCTCGTGACAGACTGGTACAAGACCAGTCTTTGAACGTCCCATTTATGGCATATTAGAATGTAACCAGTTCATGTCTCTTTCCCTTCTTCCGCCCTTTATCCCCCATTGGGACATAGGCCCTCAACTAAACCAAGCCAAGCCATTCGATCCATTTCTGTCTCATGTAGTTCCTTCCATGTCCCCCCAGTATTATTCATCTCTGTCTGTAATTCTCTTCTCCAAGTGTTTTTATGACTCCGCAGCTTTCTCCGCCGTGCATCATATTCCTTCTATAAAAGCTTCCTTTCCTCTTGGTTGGCTGAGTCATTTTTTTTCCATTATGTATGTGACTTGCTCATGGTTGGTTGGATGTTGTGGCTGACTTTTTGTACGTAATGGGATAGCTTGTCCTAAGCACAGCCCTTCTTTAGCCATCTCTGATGACATGCCTGATAGTGTGTAGTGTTACTATTCTTTGCTTCTCATGTGGGTCCTGGTAACACACAGGCAGACTCCTCCTTAGTCGCCTTTTACGACATGCATGGTAAGTTACAGTGTTACCAATCTTTGCTTCCCTTGTGGTAACACATGGGGGAGTTAATGGTTCAGTCACCACATATGGACTGGCCTAGGTTGATCAGTCCACAGACTTGAGGTATTTCATTGTCAAATAACTCCAACTCACTGCCCAGAGGACAACAGACACTAGTATAAATATGAGTGTGCCCAGAGAGAGTGAGGCAACGTCTAATGAATGAATGAACCAGCTTTAACATATGACCATGAATCCTGGAGTACAAGCAAAGAAAGAAACACTCTGGAAACCACATAAATGTGGGGTTTTTGTTTTAAAGAAGAATGTCAAAAATATGGGCACCAACGTGAGTAATACAAATATTGTGAAAGAGATCAAGACACAAAGCAAAACTTACATCACAAGAAGACTATCAACATTTTTGTTGCATCATTGGCATAGAAGAACTGGAGCATACTGCAACAACTGGTAAAATTAGTGAAAAGGGAAAAGACCAAGACAGTGAGGGAAGATTCTGCAGTCGTGCATCATAGCATAGAAATATGTCAAAATGAACTGATAAATAAAAATGAGAATGTTGAGTGACACAGTCATCCACACTATTTGATAAGACACTTGATGAACTAATGGACGTATAAACAAACTGTATTTTCATGAGTTAAGAATTGGGCGTGCAGGCTCATCTAACAGTCTGTACTTTCATTTAACCATCTTAACATCATCACACATTAACTATGTATTTAACATCTTGCATGTCAAGTCCAATTGGCAGTAAAGACAATTATATTGATTACTGAGCATAGACACAGTAATTCGTTGTCACATTGATTTTTTGGGCACAGAATTGTCTATATGTTTTGTTTTATTTCACTATAATTTAAATGCAATTGTTTTCCAATCTGGTATTTATTGACGTGCAATGGTGACTTGACAGTTACTAGCCTATTCTACTTCAACTTGTATATGCACAAGAGGGTTTTAAATGAAAATCTCAAATGTGTGAAATTTGAAACTCCAAAAAGTTTTCTTGTCAAGTAAACAATTTTGAAATAGTTTTGACTTTTGTTGCAAACAGTTGTTGACTGGATCAGGCATACAGAATGGTGGTCTCTGATTCAACCGCAGCAGTTGAGCACTGTAGCAAAATTGCTTGATAGTCTCTCTCCACTTTCCTTAAAGTACAGCTTTAACCAAAATAGTAAGCAGTATTGGTCATAACTACCATGTAAATTTGACGAAACCAGGTTTCCATAGACGATCAAACTTGATACACGGTATAGTATAAAATCATTTGCATAGATCTTTTGAGAAGGTTCAGATAGAGCGTAATTAGTGGAGAAAAATGAGATTCCCTACATTCTCACTAATCATGGGGTGAACTTTACCAGTATCTAACAAATAGATACAGTAAACTCATGGAAACTAAGTGAATTTACAAATTCAGGAAGATCTCGGAGTTCCGAAATCAGTTAAGCCCCGTCTCCTTTTAGCCATGGTTTGCAGTGTGTGAAAGAACGTGCTTCAAATTGGACCGGTTGGAAAGCTGCTCTGAAGTTTATATGATTTTAGTCAATATTGATGTGAGCTCAATCAACCCTTCAATAATGGAATTGTGTTCATAACTGAAGGTAATTGTGATTATTAGTTTAGTAAGAAATTTACTACACTAATCACAAACGACTTTCTAGCAGCTGACCCGAAGTAAGCAAGCGCAGATGACGTAACTACCAGCTGTGCATAGAATGCCAGTGGCCCATTATAATTAATACACTCTGTAGCTGAAACCCCAAGATAATCCTAGAGAATAACCACTGAAGAATGATCGAATAATGGGATTCATGGAAGGGGAATATAGGAAACTTGCTTCCTTAATACATAAGCTTCAAAATAAACCCAAACTCTGCATAGTTCGTTGAATTGCCACATTCCAACATCATGTGCGAGAAGGGGTGAACGCAATGATTCACTGGAAAGCGATCCCTAACAGATACCGATGATGACCGGGATTTTTTCTGTGGACTTCTAGTAATAAAATTTCCCCCTGGTCTCTGGGTAGTGAGATCGGATGCCCATGTATATTGTTGACGCACGTAAAAATTCCCTTGGCAGTTGGAAAATCGAAAAAGAGTAGGCCTAATGGCACTGCCTGGGCAATATTTCAAGTTAAAAATCTAACCCAAAGTATTTCAGGATCCTCGCCAGTGCTACAGAGTTTGTGGGCTGAGGGGCTGAGTTTCTCCAGACTCAGGTTTGAGTTAGGAGGAAAACAGAGCATGGGTTGCACCCCGTGTGCCGTGATGTTGATCTATCGACTAAACTAAACTAAACTAAACTAAACTGAATATATGTACACCAGAGCAATCCTATGACTTACTAACTAATAAGGGAATGATCCAGGATGCATATCTGTATTACTTAAACTCGTGGTAGTACTGTACCAACCCACAACTAGGGATTGAAAATAAAATCCAGCGTTACCTAAACTAATGAAGAAAGCAAAGGTAAAACTAGGGTGGTAAGACCTACATGTACTGAGCAATAAAAGTGTGCAAGAACCTGACTCCAGACCAGGGTACAGCCTACATCTCCTGATGACAGGTGAAACTGAAGCTCCTATCCAGATTAAGGACTCTAAAGGGACTTTTGGCCGGGCTAAGTGCTTTGTCCAGGAAGACAGAATTTTTGGTCTAATGATAATCATACCAATTATTTAAAATCTGAGATTTAAAAAGAGGGGAGTGGTACTGTCATGTTAAGGTTGAATTGCCACATATACTACCCTGAGGTTTCTCTATATATTCACATCCCCCTAAGTGAAGGTTATTGGATTACCGCCAACAGGAAAGTTACATTTATGAAGAATATAAATATTCGACGAAGCTTATGGGAAGCTAAACCATCTTTCCATCCAATGTCTTGGACACCTGATGTTTCTGAATCTAATCAATAATCATATATTCATTTTCGAAAAATTCAACAGTCATGACGTCTGATGTCATTGATGCCTGATAATCCTGAACGTCCAACGAATGATTTTCCAATGAACATTCATGAAAGTAAATATATTTAATATACTTCAAGAAGTGACCATGAGGCAAGGGAAATACAAAAATCTTATTGCAAAACCCCTCCTGCCTCCTTGCACAGACTTGTAATGTCAGTTATTATCCACGGCTGAAAACTGTTCAAGTTTCATCGGCTTAGAACAGGGACTAATTGATAATTCAAGTTTCAGTGAAATCAATTTGACTAGTTGATGAAATCAAAATAGGACCTTGACTGTTGTTTGTCCATCAAGAATGATGATGACCATTCTTTCATCCAGTGGGGTTGAAAGTATGGAGCCATGAGTTCTAAGATGGCTGATAAGGCCTATTTTGGCTCAAAATGTTCTTTGACAATGTGGACAAAGAATACTTGACGTTCCGGAGGAGGATTTCCTGCAGTGGTTTTTCTGTTCTGTCTTTTCTTCACAGCTCTTGCAGTCCTGGTTGCCTCACACATGACTGCACCCTTGCATAATGAAGCATGCCATGAATTTCAGTCTCTGGCTGCAGTCTCCCAGATGTCATCATGAATTCCAAAAGCATTCAGTGAGATTTTCAGAGTGTACTTTAAAGCGTTTCCTCTGGCCGCCTTGGGAGCATTTACGCCGTAAAAAATTCGTTTAGGGAGCCTGTGATCTGGCATGCGAGTCAAGTGACCAGCCCAGCGAATCTGATTCTTCATTAGTAGAGTATGGATACTGGGCATGGATGCTCTTTCTAGGACTTCAGTGTCTGGGATCTTGTCTTGCCATTTAATCTTCAGTAACTTCCTAAGGCAGACTGTGTGAAAGTGGTTTAATTTCATAGCATGTCGCTGGTAAACAGTCCATGTTTCACAAGCATATAGCAGTGTGGATAATACAACTGCTTTATAGACTTTCAGCTTTGTTTGCAGGCTTATTCTATTTCTGTTACATACATTCTTGTACAGTCTGCCAAAGGCCGTGCTGGCCTTGGAGATTCTTGCATTCACTTCATCATCAATTGTGGCATCTTGTGACACAGTGCTGCCAAGATAGGTGAATTTGTCCACAACACTTAGACTATGACCATTCACTTTGATATTCAGCACAGTGTGATTATTCCCTGGAGCTGGCTGGTACATAACTACAGTCTTCTCCAAATTGATATTGAGCCCAAAGTTGGCACAGGCATGTGAGAAAGCTGAAACATTATGTTGCATGTCCGCTTCTGAGTTGGCGTATAGAGCGCAGTCATCAGCAAACGGTGTCGCTGATTTTGGTTTTAGCTTTCAGCCTTCTGAGATTGAATAACTTTCCATCCATGCGGTAGTTGATGTCTCTTCCAATGTCGTTTTCTCGAAGGCATTCGTCAACATAGCTGAAAACATGAGGCTGAACAGTGTTGGTGCCAGGACACATCCTTGCTTCACTACATTGGTGACAGGAAAGGGCTCAGACAGTTCACCATTTTCCTGTACTCTTGCCTGCATGCCATCATGAAATAGCCGCACTATTTGGACAAACTTTCGTGGACAGCCATATTTTGCCATAATCTTCCACAGTCCTTCTCTGCTGACTGTATCAAAAGCCTTGGTAAGATCAATGAAAGTGGAGAACATTTCAGAGTTAGGACCTTGACTAAGTGATCAATAACAAGAGCAGTGACAGTGAAGAATTGTTCTATTACACTGAGGCTGAACTACTGAAAGTACAAGATCCACAGTCTAATCAGTGTCCAGGTTAGCAACAGGAGAGGCGAAACCAGAAATCAAGCAAGGAAATGAACCAACTGTCTAGTGTAGAACTGTCTGTAGCCTGGAGGATTCCTGGGAAGAGTATCATCTAACCGGGTGAAGTGTGTGTAACTGACCAGACAGATACACTGAAGTTCCCTGTCTATGACGAAACTGCCAAGAACATTCTGAGCTCTTGCCTAGTCCTACTTGTCATTTCTGATAACCCTATCTTTATTGTACAAAGAACTCTATTGTATGTTGTGTGGTGCGTTGTTTTGAGTTAATTAAATTAATAAAACGAGAGACATGAGTCGTGTTTTGAGAAACAGCATAGGATGACTGCCGTGTGCATGTGTGGTAATTCTTGGGTCCAAGGGGTCTGCAGAATTACCACTTGAGTACGGCTAAGATAGATTAATGATACCATTGTTCAATTCTAAATCCAACCCCAATAGAATTTTATTGATAGATGTTTGCACTTTCTGGAATCGCATGCATTACTACACCAGAGCTTAATTCACCAATTCATTTGTGTGATGTTTCACTCTTCACTCCTAAAAAAATGGATAACAGAATGCTGCTTCTTTTTAATCAATTTCACTAGTTGGATGACAATCTTTAAATTCTTACTGTGATATGGGGTTTTTCTGCACCTTGATTCTCTTCTTCTTCTTCTTCTCTTCTTCTTCTTCTTCTTCTTCTTCTTCTTCTTCTTCTTCTTCTTCTTCTTCTTCTTCTTCTTCTTCTTCTTTTTCTTCCAGGCTCAGTATAGAGTTTTTTCGGATGTGATTGCATTGTGCTTGTTTACCAGCAGAGCTGCGATACTGCGCCTTTAGGCAGACACATCCGACTTCTGTGTGCATTTGTTGACCAAGTTAACTTTCCCGGGTACCTTGAAAAAAAAAAGTTGCTTAAAAGTCGACAGGGTCAACTTCATTGCACCGGGTTTTATCCCATATGGCTCGGTCTCTTTCCGCAGCACGAAAAGCGTCGCACAAAGCACGAACTCCGTAGCTTTTAGCGACGACCCACCTTGATTTCATCTTGATGCAATTAGAAACAGTACTACCATCTTCCAAGACGATAGTACAGTTTACAATGTCTAATGCAAATTTAAGGTTTTCATTTGAAGCCCGTTTGTATTTACCACATTTTACTTTACAATAAACTGTCAATACCAGCAGTAGCGTAACATTATTTAATGTCTGATTATGTTGTTTTTCAGTGCCTGGACGACCCAAGAAAGCCTTTGTCATCATTAATCCTATTGGTGGTTCTAAGACGGGACTAAAGATGTATCAAAAGAAAATAGCACCTGTATTTGAATTGGCTGGGATACATACAACTGTAAAAGGTGTGTGGCAAAATAATTAATGCCATAATGTGTTTCTGTATGGTTCGTTTGTTTGTCCATTGTTATTGAAGGTATTGTCATCTGTCAGTCCTGGGGTGGGTTCTGAGGTGGCCGATTAGACTACACTGAGCCTGGAAATGTGTGTTACAAAGAATTAGAGAATGTTGACTATTAATTACTCAGGAGGTTACAGACAAGCCCTAGATCACTAGGGAATCTAGTCTCATCATTTACACCCTCGCTTGGCTCTACCAGCCATGTATTTCATTTTTTTTTTCTTTCACTTCTATGCTGAATTATTCATAACATTATTTTAAGCATGTAATATTAAGCAGTGTATTTGCTGAGAACATTAATTGAACGTTCTATAGAAGTAAACAAAAACCTACATCTTTGCTTATTGACTACACAAAGGCCTTCGATAAAGTAAGACATGTCAACATGATGAATTGCTTGGAGATCTACAAATTGATGGGAAAGACCTTAGACTTGTAAGAAACATATACTGTATTGGAAACAACAAGCTGCGATAATGATTGATAATGAAGTAGGTCAATATCAGCCTATTAAGAGAGGTGTGCGACAGGGATATATGTCTCCAGATACAGTGAAGATATTTTCAGAAATTTAGAAGATAGGAGAGGAATCACCATTGGGGGACATTAACATCAATAACATTAGATATGTGGATGATAGAGTATTGATTGCAGACAATGAGCTGGATCTGCTTGGAGAACATCTTGCAAACTGGAAAGATCAATGGGAAAAGAGAACTGATGCTGGTTGGACTGAAACAGTGGCATGGAAGAATATCAATCTGACAGGCACATGATGATGATGACAGGCCACACAATATAGAGTATTCTTAGCAACCTGGTTCTCTACTTTTTAATAACACAAAAATTTATTTAATTAATAATGTATTAGAAAATCTTGTAACAATGGCAAAACAAGTCTTAAATTAAAATTAGAAAAGAATATAATTTAAACTTAAATATTCTGATTATTCTGTTGCTGTTTCTTTTTTTTCAAATTTAGCAGCATTAATATTAAAATTACATAGTCACTTAAATTTTTTTACGCACACACATGTATGCAAACATGTACATACAAGCACACTACACTCACACATATGTATGTAAACACACACACAATCACACACAAATTTTCACACACACATTCACACACAAACTTGTATGATTATTACTAGGCGCTCAGTTGTGTATTTCCTTTTAGTTACTGAAAGGTCCAAGCATGCTATAGAATTGGGTGAGAACCAGGATTTCTCAGACTATGACGCGTAAGTATTGTTAATCTAGAAAACATGTATTAGAAGTCATATAAGACAAAATACCAAATCAACTAATTAAAGCAGCAAGAGAAGTAGAAACAGCATGGCTACATAGACTATTTAACCATGTTTGGATAGAACAACAGACACCACAAGACTGGGAAGCACCATAATTATCCCAAATTGGAAAAACACAAACACAAAACACACAATTTGGAAACACAAAGGCAGTAAAAGAGATTGTACGCAATACAGAGGTATTCCCCTTTTGAGCCATACAGGGAAAATATTCTGCAAAATTCTAGAGAAAAGACTATGACCTATAATAGAATCGCAACTAAACAAAACACAACTTTGATTTAGGAATGGAAAAGGATGGACAGATGCCATCTTTGCTCTTAGACAACTAATAGAAAAATAAGTTTAATTTAATGAGATACTCTATTTAGCCTTTGCCAACCAAGAAAAGACATTTGATAGAGCAGATAGAAACAAGCTATAAGAATTCCTTAAAAGATATGGAATGAGTACACATAAGTGTTGCTCATACACCAACAGTGAATGCACAGAACAAATGGAGGATACTCAAACCCCTTCGCCATAAGATCCAGAGTACGACAAGGTTGTGTCCTGTCCCCCCTCTTGTTCATAACCTATATAGACAGAATATGTAAAAACAGCCAAAGAGAGACTGTAACAACAAGAACCAATGACAAATCACACCATTAAAGAACTCTTATTTGCGGATGATCAAGCATTAATAGCATAATTAGAATCAAAATTACAAGACCACATTAAATAGTCTGAATGCAGTGTGTAGGGAACATAACATGAAAATTAGCACAAGTAAAACAGGTAATGACTATAACCAAAGAAGAAAGCACAATAAACATTCATCTAGAAGAACACCCCCTGAATCAAGTAAAGAGCTTCAAGCACCTAGGAAGTATAATATCATCAAATGGCAAATCAGCAGACGAGATAGAAAATAGTCGCAATAAGGCAAACCAACTCTCTGGACAAATGGCACCAATACTAAAGAACAAACATGTATCAATAGCCACTATGAAAGCAATATACAACACAGTCTTCCTACCAACTCTATGCCAAACAATGACAGAAAAATCACAACAGCAGAAATGAGATTCTTGAGAAGAATACTCAGTGTATCAAGAAGAGAGAAAATCATTATTGAAGAAATAAGGACTAAAGCAGGGGTTATAGCAGCAATAGATTTTATCAGAAGGCAGCAAGTTAAATGGTTTGGCCATGTAACCAGATTACCAACTAACAGTATACTACAACAAGCAACGATGTACAGACCAAATGGAAGCAGAAGAAGATGCCGGCAACATAAACGATGGACAGAGGGAACAGCAGAGTCCATGAGAATCTTGATACATGAAGCCCACAAACGGGCATGCTCTCGTTGTTTATGCTTTACCTCGACACCACAAGGTACAAGAGGAACCTGATGAGATGAGATAATGCCTCGATGTGTCTTCCTGCAATAACTATAAAGGAAAATCCACAAATCGAAACATTTCTCACCTGAACTTGAAGAACATGAAATAACTGACGGCAATCGGGAGAACGTTTTTAGCCATTTATTAATGCGCTGCAGAAAACAACGGGATAAAGCTATTCCAGAATATAGACTGCCCTTCAGACAGGGTCGGCGTCTACTTACATATCTATGAATAAGCTCCCTATTCTACTCCGTTCACCTTGAAGCTCAGTCTTCCATCCCCCGGTTCAGTCGTTTCATAAATCGCCTAGGTTTTTCCTCAGCCCGGTCCTTTCATTGTTGGATCCATCGTCAACATATTCCTCTCCTGTCGCTCACTTGCCGATCTTCGCAATCATCGCGTCCAGATATTATCCCTCTTTTTCACAGAGCCTTCAGAAAACACAGCCGCTTGGTGTCAGTAGTCTCACAACGTCTGTTTATTTGTTGTCCTCTGACATTTCAGGTTTCCCTTGGTTTCTTGTTGACCATCCACTTTGGTGTACTTTATGGAAAATCCCTTTTCCCTTTTCTGTATCTTCTTTTGGTGTGTGCCCATCATATGGCAGATAAGCTATTTATTTTTAAATGTTTTCAAAATAGTTGTAGTAATTATACTGAGCCGGTCTCCCTGGCGAAGGGGTTAACGACTTTCTCCGTAATCCCGTATACCCACATAGGGGAACACAGCTGTGCGAGATTCGGTAGCAGATCGAGTCATGTTGGTTACTTGCCGAGGTATGTGAGCCAGTCGCTCAGAAAGCAATGGCAAACTACTTAGCGTAATCTTGCGAAGACATCAACAACAGTGGTAAAATGCTGGTGTTTCCAGCGATGTCCTATAAAATAGGATATGCAAAAAAAAAATATACTGAAGCACATTAAAAACACAGCACCTGTATAATCCAGGAACAGAGTGTGAAATGTAAATATAAGTGTTTACATATTTGGAATCTATTCATTTTCCTATGAATCCATGCAGGTCATTAATTTGTATGGGACACAGAGATGTTACCAAGGCCAGGTTCTATACTGGCCAAGACCTAGTAACACGTCCTAGTCATGCGTCCTGGGCAACAGGTCCCTTCGGGGTCCTGGCTAACATAGTAGGATCACTGATTCTTCCGAAGTCGGAAAGTATCTGCCTGCACGGCAAGGAACCACCAGTCTGCACACCAATAAGCCAGACACGGGACAACGGATACTCACGCAAACCTCAGGTCCTGTGTGACATCACACTGATGTTGGACAACAGGATGTCTTCATTTGACAAACAGGACTTTGCGCTGGCGTTCACAGCCAGCAAACACAAGCAAGCATTAATTTGTACATTTTATTGTTATGAAATTCTCTGCATTCTGTGCAGGCAAGGTAGAAAACCAAAAATGCAACTAATAAAGAAATTCATTCACACTAACTCAGTATCTGGTATGTCCACCATGTGTTTTTAAACAAGCTTGGCAGCGGCTCCACATGGAACGCACAAGTCTCTGAAGGAAATTCCGGGGAATCAAGTCCCATTCACATGTAAGAGCAGCTTCGAGCTGTTGCAGATTAGCTGCAGAACCTTGCCTGTAGACTCTGCGTCCAAGCTCGTCCCACAGATGTTCTATAGGGGACATGTCTCGTGATAGGGCAGGCCAATCAATCGTCACAATGTTCTGCTGCTGTAGATATTGCTGCGTAATGCATGCGGTGTGCGCACGTGCGTTATCCTGCTGGAGAAGCTGCAAGTCTGGATAATTTGTGAACGCAGGAAGCAACCAATGCATCCAGAACCTCATCTCGATATGTCACAGCATTAACATTTCCACGGAAGACGTGAAGAGGCAAGCGATGGTGAAAACTGAATCCTCCCCAAATGTGAATACTGCCACCTCCAAATCGGTTGTGCTGACGAACACAGCAATCTGCAAAGCGCTCTCCACACCGTCGCCAAATCCGCATACGTCCATCAGCAAAGGATAGGTTGAATCTGCTCTCGTCTGTGAATAGGACAGCATTCCACTGCAGTCTAGTCCATCTGACATGTTGCTCTGCCCATTGCAGGCGCTGCTGACGATGTCTGTGAGTCAAGTTTGGCCCAACATAAGGTCGTCTTGCAGTAAGGCCTGTATCTCTGAGTCGTCGTATGACTGTCATTCGAGAGACTTGCCTATGTCTACCCACTATTGCTGTTGCTATTTGACTTGCTGGGATAAAATGATTCCTTAGGTGACTCAGCATAATATGATGATCTTGCGCAGGGGTAATAACTTGTGGTTGGCCACTCTGAAGTCTATCCCAGGCACTGCGAGTGGTTTTGTAATGTTCATTTAGATGTACAATAGTGCTATGGTGGTAATGCATCCTTCTGGCAATGGCCCACGAGTTCATTCCGGTCTTCTACATACCAATGGCTCGTTGGCGGTCGTTTTCAGATAGTCGTGGCATTTCAAGCACAGGTACTGGGTGTTTTGTCTCAACTGCTTTTTTATACCGAGTATACTGCCACAACGCGTACACATTTTCAGGGTCATAGCTGTTGGAAATTGTGTTGCACGTGTAAAGATCATTGTTTTTATGTAGTCTGTACACAAACCGTGGTTCGAATCATGCACTTTCCATTCCAGCAGCCATTTGTGCTCTACCTCTTGACAGACAAGGGCAAAATCCATTCCCAACTTTTTTCTCCAAGCTTCTTGGAATCAATATTTATAATAGTAGTGTGTTTTTAATGTCCTTCAGTATATGTTGCATTCCTTTATATATCATTTGATGTTAGTAAAAGTTGTGTTAACTGTGTTGTTATATATATTACTAATCTTCTTGTGTAACTTTCTTTTTCTTTATTCCTCTTTCATGATACGTGCGCCACATAAATACATAATTATCACATAGAGCAGAGTAGTCCTCTTGGTTATTGATTATAGTCTGGGAATTTTAGCACTATCTGTTTCATAGATTAACAAATTGGAATGTATCCAGAATGAAGAAATGCAAATTATCTTGCGTTGTATACAAAATAACACCATCAGAAAAATTAGATGTATGCCTAGGCTTTCATCACTGAAGTCCGAACTGCAGTGGCACAGGCCAAGATGAGGCATCAGTGATGGCAGACAGCCACTACATGGTAACCTGAGTGATGCCATAGAAAGCTAAATAAAAAGAGGAAGGTTATGGATGGTGCAGACAGAAGATACCATCGGGTAGGTTACTATTCAAGCAGAAACACTGGGAACTTAAATGGATTGACAGCAACAGACACAAAAACAGCTTTTACCAGGTCATCAACACATTGGGCAGAGAGTGGTGTAATGGGTTGGCAGAGTTGGAGGTTCAACAATAATGCAAGCAGAGGTGATGCACTGGTATATATGTGCATTGTGGAGAGAAATCTGGTCAGGAATTCTCAGCAGAGTCACGTGGACGGTAGTTTCTGAGCAGAACTGAACCTTTAGGTCTACAACCTTAAGTATGAAGATGGAGGTTGTTGCGATAATTTTGACATTGAGATGGCTAGCGGGTATTTGAGTCATAAATAAACAGGGGGGTAAACAGGTACTCTACCTTGCCCAAAGGTGTCCAGTAGGCTAGCAGAGGGAAGGAGGCACCTTACCACTCCTTTGATTGGGGATACAAACTTCACTTACAGACAAAATATTGAGAACATGCTAATAAAGACATAATGTTCTCTGTATACATGAAACTAGTGTCAGACATTTGAGACAGTAGAGGAAGTGTTCAGCAACAGCACAGCAGCAGTGCAAGCATCGTATCAAGTCACAGCGTCAATTGTCAATCACGACAACAACCTCACACGATTGGATAGAGGCTCATCAAAAGCTAACAAGATAAGGATGCAGCAAACATCTATGCAGTAAAACTATTCAAAGACACATTTTAGATATATCTGTAGGTATGACTGAGCTGCTTTTAAGTTAAATAAGTTTCATAATAAATCAATGAGCATAAGTTCATGTGTGAAAATGTCAATCACGTTATGTTATGTCATGTGGTGTCAGTGCACATTGGGCATTCCCATGCATGCTTAGTCCTGCGATGCAGCAGCCATCCCGAAGTATCTCTGCTCTTGGTTCCCATGAGGAGTGGGTTTTGATATCTTCTCTTCTAATCTACATGAACGTCTTCAGTTACTGCCATTCCACAAACCCTTACCTTTTAATAAGGCCAAACTAATTCACAAATCCTATTTCAAAATGCTCCACGCTACCTTTGGTCATTGTTTAAATATAATGCAAGACATAGCGAACAACTAATCCGTAAACCTAGGATAGACTTATAAAAAACAAGCTTATCGTACTCTGCTGCTCACTTGTGGAACAATCTTCCACAAGAAATCAAAGATACCACCAGTCACTAAACATACAGTCGCATTCTGTTTGAACACTATCTCAGTGCAGACTACATGCTCCCCCCTAAACAAACAAAAAAATAATAAAAATTATCTCAAACGACAACTAGTATAATAAACATTCCCATATGTATGGTACGTTACACCTTCCTTACGTATTTATAATGGCCATGTTAAAAATTGCCTTGGTTCAGTGGTTCTCAACTGGTGGGGAATTCCCACCTAGGGGAGAATATTAGGCTTTCCAAAGAAGGGGGGAGGGGGGAGAATTAAGTTTATTGTTTATTTCAAGATCGTGTTAATACAAGAACTGATTACTTGATATTTTCTTTTCCTCCATACTTTACAGTTCTGTACTTCTCGCCCTTCTGAAAATCATTTTATAACGTAAGTAGACCCGCAAATCACGTTTTATGTAGACGTCTAGACTTGTTCTAGTATGTGTTATTAAATTTAGCTTCCATTTTTACGTATACTGTGTGTGTGTGTGTGTGGGGGGGGGGGGGGAAGATGACGTTCTGAACATATGGTGAAGGGGTGCATGGGCCAATAAAGGTTGAGAACCACTGCCTTAGTGAGTCATGTATTATTGATTATTTTCCATGTGTTTTAATGCATATTGTTCTGTTGTTGTCTAAGATTAGCTTCATAAGTGATGTATGAATGAAATAACATATGAGAGGAAAGAGAGAAGACGGGCAGAATGTAAGATGGGCCTGCGTGCCTAATTCTTAACCCTTTGAAAAAAAAGTTTGTTTGTTCATTCATTCGTTCGTTCTCTCTTTATCCCGAAGGCAGTATTGACCTGCATATGACTAGGCTTTACTGCCAGCTCTTTGAGTTGAATTATGAAATCAAGGTGTTCCTAGAAGTGTAAAGACAATATAACCCTGTGGTTTACTTAAATGATGAGGCTTGGACATTTATCTTGCTTAACACACATTTTACACCAAATAAGCTCAACCTGAGATTTCAAGGAAATGAAACACATAATAACATTTCAAGACTATCTTCAGGCATGCTTATCCAAAATTGAGTGGAAAATAACTCTTAAAAATATTTTCATGCTTGAAAAACTATATTGTGTGATAGGTTAAAAATGAAATGGTTAAACATTTAGAATAGATTATACTAGACAGCATGCAACATTTGAAAAAGGAATTTGAGTGATGATTTCTTGGGCTTACAGAAGAAGATGCTGCATTGGTATGAAAATCATTCTGTGCCTACTTCTCATAATGTAGCTAGCATTCCTAATGAAAAATAAAATTAATTCTTGCATTTGTGGAAAGATTCCTCATTACATAATTTGCTTTGGAAACTATGCTGACTCAGTTCAATTTTGGTACATCAGTAATATCACATTAACAATGATGATCAATGTGTTTGAATATGTTTTGCCGGTTTCTCTGGCCTAGGTGTTAACGTCTTTCTCCGTAATCCCGTATATTCTCGTGAGTAACGTAGCCTGCACGAGAATCAGTAGCGATAGCTCAGAAAGCAATGGCAAACTACTGAGCGTAATCTTGCCTAGTAAGTCAACAGCAGCTGAAAAAAAAGAGATATGCAACACCAACATCGGCAACAAAAATAATAATTTTCATTGTCAAGGTTAACCTCAGTAGATATATTTCATCTTTGATAATATTTATTGTCAATTCTAGGAGTGCTGTTATTTACAAATCTATCAGAAATTGATAATCACAGAATAAATCTACCGTTTTACAGCCTGCTTCAAAATCCCCAAGCACATGGTTAGTATCAATACCATTTTAACCAACACAATGTCACTATTATTTCATGTGAATTGCCATTTAAAATTGGTTAATACATTTGCTGTGCATCAGCTTTAGAACAAGCTGATAAACCAAGTTTTTACATCAGGATAAATGTTGGTAGAAGTTATTTTAAGAATTAACATATGTTATTGTTGTGTATATTAGTGATACCTTATTTTAATTACAATATTTTCAGTATTGTCATTGTTGGTGGGGATGGTTTGTACCAAGAAGTTCTTCTGGGTGTTACTGTAAGGAATCAGAAAGATGCAGGAGTAGACTACGATGATCCAGAAGCATTATTTGTAAAACCTAAGGTTCCCTTTGGGGTCATTCCAGCAGGTAAATAATTGAAATATAAACATTAGCAAATAAATATCCAGTGTATTATAACTGGGCCACTTGTAGATTCTTCAGACTATTTTTTCTCTTTTCTCCTATGATCTTTCTGTCCATGTCTCTGTATATATATCTCTGTGTGTGTGCGTGCGCGCGAGAGAGAGAACGTGTGTGTGTGCGTGCGTGCGAGCGAGCCCGACATCCATTCCCTTTTTTTTCTTTCTTTTTCTTTATTCCTCTTTCATGGTACGTGCGCCACATCAAGTTGCGATTACCTTTGATCAACCCTCAGTAAGAATAAATAAACTAATGAAATTAAATTTGTAAAGCAATCTTCACAGGAGCTATGGTGCTTGTGCTCTGACATTGATGCCTGCAGCAAATGTAAATACTAGTAGAAGAAGGCGAGGAAGGGAAAAGAACGGGAGGGAAAGAAAGAAAGAAAGAAACCAGCAGGGAAAGGAAAAACAAGAAGAAAAATTCATTAAAGTTTACTTATTTTGGCTATTTGAACCTCTGACCTGCAAAAGAACAACCACATAAGCTTAAAAAAGTGGCATATTACATCAGCATCCTCATGATTCAAGAGACCAACTTAAAATATCATATCACCATTAAATGCCTTGGATGTCATTATTACACCTATCCTTGTGGAACAAATACCAGTGGAGTCTAGAACTTAATGTAAGAAACGTACTCTATCATAGATGGATAGATACTGGTGGACTCAACAGTGGTAATGTTGAAATACCGGTCTCTGTGGCTAAGGGCTTGCGAACGCGGTTTGTGAGCCTGTATACCCGGGTACGAAACACAGAGGTGCTGGTTTTTTTCGAAAAAGGTATAGGAGCCAGTCGTTCAAAAAGCAATGGCAAACTACTGAACGTTAAATTTTCCCTGGAATCACAAACAGCCAAAATGCTGGGGTTGACTGCTACATCCTGTGAAGGATGATCTGGAGAGCTTGTGCATACTTAAAAATAAGTGCAGATGAGCAGCACCCTCTGCATGACACTATATTCAGAGAAATGGGTGACCGGCTAAAGAGGGGCAAATCATGGATGGGTCGGGCGGAAGATGTCGTCAGACAGGTCTGCAGTCTTACCAGTATCAACCCCGGCAAGGAATGGGTGCCGGTGCCTCCAGCTTTTGAGTGCACTTTCTCCTGCATTATCACACTCGACAGACGGTGCAGAGAGCAGAACCCTGCCGCTGTCAATACTGAGGTTAACGCGCTCATCTATGAACACTCAGATAGCCCCGAAGTGCTCATCTATACAGATGGATCTGTTGTAAAGCAGCAGAGAAGTGTGTGGGCATTTACAGCCCGTTCAGCGGGCCGAACCGTTCAAGAATCCAGCGGTGCCCACTCTATGACCACGAGCAGCATGACGATGGAGGTGATGGCAGTTACACAGGCTTTCATATGGCTGGAATCACTTCATTATACCAACGTGTGTGTACTAAGTGATTCAATGAGCATGATTCAGAAGGTCGAAGCTGGATCTGTATGTAGACAGTGGACTGAGTCGCTGCAGAAGTCTGTTGTGCGTAAAGTCACCTTCATCTTTGTCCCGGGACATGCGGGAGTCAAGGGAAATGAATGAGCTGATAAACTGGCTGGCTCTGCACCCCCTGTAGATGGCCAGCCCATGGATCATGCCGATGTTATTAACGTCCTTAAAGATATGGCGAGAACAGAGGACTTTGACGTCAGTGATTCCACATCGCTGTCCAGGATGAAAGACTTGGGATTAAGAATCGGCACAGCCAGACGCAAGAGGTACATCGGGAAAACAAAGCGCCTCGTCAACCAACACAGAACTGGCACTATTAGCCACCGGACGCTGATGCATATGCTGGGGGGAGGATCTGAGCACCTATGGACATGTCCGGAGTGCAATGAAGATACCCCAACTGATAACTGATAACTGATCCTGTGAAGGACATGCAACTTTTAAAAAAAAATGTTGAAATATAGAGGGAATATAGTTTTATTAATAGAATAATATCAATGGAGGCTTTATAATGTGTACAAGCCTGTAAACCAAGTCCATGATGAGTGAAATTGAGAATTCCTATCTGAAATAGTTGATTCTGGTGCAAAATGTTTGATATTTGGGGAATTCAACATTCAAACAAAAAGAAGGGAAATTTCACAGACAAAAGGCAGAGTACTGTTGACAGCAGCACTGCTCAGCACCAATCTAACAATTTTTAATGATGGACAAGCTTCAAGATTGGCATCCAGACCAGTGGACACAGATTTAGCATTACCTTTGAGTGCTGATGCATGCAGGAAATCAGAGGACAAGGCGCTAGTCACTGGCGCTGGAACTTCCAATTATCCCTCCTGACGACACCTAATGGCATAAGCGGAAGACAACAACAACAACTGATGCAACATCATCCAGCTGGAACATGCTGGGAGAACAGAGTAATGATCACCTGCCAAGCATTGCGCTCATCCCAAAGAGGCAAAGTGTCAGATTATTTCAGCCTCAACACATTTTCACTTAGCATTGCAGGCAGTAATGACTAGGCTGAAGCTTTGTCCACCTCAGACCGTAAATAACTCAAATGGATATAGTTTAGTTTAGTTTAGCCGACGGTGTAACCCATAAGTGCTTCGTTCTCCTCCTAACTCAAACTTGAGTCCGGAGAATTTCAGCTCAGTGCACAAACTCCGTAGCACCAGCGAGGATCCTGAAATATTTTGGGTAGATTTTTAACTCAAAATTTTGCCCAGGCAGCGCCGTTAGGCTACTCTTTTTTGATTTCCAACTGCCAAGGATTTTTTACGTGCGCAACAATACACACGGGCGTCCGATCTCACTACCCAGAGACCAGGGGAAATTTTGTTACAAGAAGTCCACGTGAAAAAATCCCGGTCCTCACCGGGGCTTGAACCCGGGACCTCCAGCACTCGAGGCGGACACCATATCTCAAGACCACTCAGCCCCCTACTCAAATGGATATAAGTGATAGGAATGCACAACTAGCAACTAGAGAATTTATCCATCAGGACACTGTAAAGAATAAAATATATGTGGAATTGAATCAGAAAAAGATATAAACTATGCATTTTGAATTAGCAAGAACAGTGTCTCAGGACCTTATGGCATACAGTATGGTCACATTAATAAGCAATTAAGTGATGTGGAAATGCTATCAATTGTGAGGAATTTCAGTATCAGTCTACAAACTTCCATGAAGACTGGTTACATAGTTATCTACAAACACTACCAAAACCTGGAAGAGACCCCTTATAACTCAGCAGTTACAGAATCATCACCCTACAGAATGTAAATGGCAAATTACAACACAATATTTTAGTCATGTACAGGCAGCAAGTATGTAATGTCAGTACTGTCTTAACTTAGATGAGCCTCTTTTCATAGGATCATGGTTACATTTCTAGTCTAGTATAATCAAGGATGTGACAACTCATATTGACAACCCATCTTGACAACCCAGATTCTTCCACATTTGCTGTTTCTCAGCTACTGGTATTGTAAAGAGAATACATAAAAACAAGTTCCCAACTTCAAACAGTGTAACTAGATGTGAACCATATATGAACTCAACAACTTGGGGGATCACTGTAGGGAAGTTTCATTGTTTCCAACTTAAATAATGTGGCTAGGCATGAGATGAGATGGAAGGGATCGGGCAAAATTATAGCTGACAATCACACAATAATTTATTCTGGAGGGGATACACATGAAAAAGGTGTAGGAATAATATTAGACGAAAAAACAGCCAAGTCAATTAATGGATACTGGTGTATCTCAGATAGAGTTATTATGGTAAAAATCAAAGGCAAACCAATAGACATAAATATTATACAAGTATATGCACCAACAGCAAGCAGTAGTGATGAAGAAATACAACACTTTTACGACGAAATAGAAATGGCGATGGCTCAAATTGGATCACAAGAAATAAAAATAATACTTGGTGATTTTAATGCAAAAGTAGGAAAGGGAAAAATGGAGGATGTAGTGGGGAATTATGGTTTAAGTACAAGAAATGAAAGAGGGGAAAAGCTAATAGAATGGGCAAATATCAATGAGATGATAATTGGAAACACATGGTTTAAACACCATAAAAGACGACTGTACACATGGATAAGCCCTGATAAGAAAATACGCAACCAAATTGACTACATACTAATTAATAAAAGATTTAGAAACGCTTTAATTAATGTAAAGACAATGCCTGGTGCTGACTGTAATAGTGATCATGTACCACTATGTGGACAAGTAAAAGTATGATTAAAGAGAGGGAAAAAAATGGTTAAGAACATGAGACTTAATAAAAAGGTTCTGAAAATAGATAAAGAAATGCAAGAACAATACAGAGTAACTGTGAAAAATAGGTACAATGCAATAACTAAAATACAGAGTATAGATGAACAATGGGAAATGTTAAGGGACTCCATTCATCAAACTAGCAAAGAAGTATTACCGGAGAGAGGCAAAATAGCTAAGAAAAAATGGATGAATGAAGATATCTTAACACTGATGGACAAAAGAAAACGGAGTAAAAATGACAAACAAGAATACGCTAAGATAAATAAAGAAATAAAAGATAAATGTGGGAAGGCTAAAGAAAGTTGGTTAAACGAGCAATGCAAAAACATTGAATTAAATTCCATTAAAGATACCTAAAATATGCACAGACAAATCAGTGAGCTTACAGGAAGAAAAATAAGAGTAAATACAGGGTGTTTGAAATCAAAAACAGGAAAGATAATATTAGAGGAAGATGCTATAATGAAGAGGTGGAATGAGTATATAAGAGAATTATATGAAGGAGAAAAGGGAGAATTAACAGAAGATAGTAACTTAGAAGGTCCACCTATTCTGAAAGAAGATGTCGCTGACGCTATGAAACGTATGAAGAAAGGAAAAACAGCTGGGCCAGATGAAATCACAATAGAAGAATTAGAAGTATTGGGAGAATTTGGAGTAGATATATTAACTAAAATGTTGAATGATATTTACAGCAGTGGATATTTACCCAGTGATATGCTGAAATCTTTATTTATAGCTATACCAAAAAGACCAGGAGCAATTGATTGTGAAGATTTTCGTACAATTAACCTTATAAACCATATCACTAAGCTTCTACTCAGAATCATAATGAGAAGAATCAAAAAGAAAATAAAAATGGAAATTAGTGAAGAACAGTATGGATTTGTGGAAGGAAAGGGCACAAACAATGCAATTTATACATTACGGACACTAATAGAAAGGTCAATAGAGAAACAGAGAGACATATATTTGTGCTTCATAGATTATACTAAGGCATTTGATAAAGTAAAACATGATGAACTGATTAAAATGTTGGAAGATATCAACATTGATGGAAAAGATTTAAGAATAATAAAGAATGTTTACTGGAACCAAGTAGCAGCAATTAAAATGGGAAATAAAGAGGGTAGTTACGAACAGATAAAGCTAGGAGTACGACAAGGGTGTGTCTTGTCACCAGATCTTTTCTCCCTGTATAGCGAAGTAATAATGAGAGAGATCAAAGAGATGCCAGGAATACTAGTTGGAGGTTATAATATAAATAATATACGCTATGCAGATGACACAGTATTGGTGGCGGATAATTCAACAGACCTACAACAATTATTAGACGTTGTAGTAACAGAGAGTGCAAGGAAAGGACTCTCCTTGAATATCAAGAAAACAGTAACAATGGTAATATCAAAGAAAATGGTGACACCAAAATGTGACATAGAAATAGAAGGGAAAATCCTTAACCAAGTTGATAATTTTAGATACCTAGGGGCATTTATAACATCAGATGGAAGATGTACAACAGAGATTAGGAGTAGAATAGGGCAGGCAACAGCCGCTTTTCAGAAAATGAAGAGTATCTTATGCAATAAGTCACTATCACTGAATGTAAGAAAGAGAGTGCTGAAATGCTATGTAGAACCAGTTTTGCTGTATGGCAGTGAATCTTGGAACGTAAATGAACAAATTAAGAAGAAATTAGAAGCAACAGAGATGTGGTTCCTGAGACGAATGTTGCGAATTCCTTGGACTGCCAGAGTAACTAACGACTAGTGCCTGAAACAGGCTAATGAAACTAGAACATTATATACAACAATAAGACAGAGACAAACATCTTTCTTCGGTCACGTGATGAGAAGAGAGGCATTGGAGAACATCGTAACAACTGGAAAGATCGAGGGGAAGAGAGGCAGAGGTAGACCAAGAGAAGTGATGCTGGATGGATTGAGATGGTGGCATGGAGGAATATCACTGAATATCAGCAGCAGAGTTGATCCAGAAAACCAAAGACCGAGATCTATGGAGAGCCATGAATGCCTACGCCAGCCGGCACGGCACTTGATGATGATGAGGCATGAACCATATATACCTCAACAACCTGAGGAATCACTGATGGAAGTTTCATGACCAGCATCTTCTCTCTTGGTGTCCCACTGACTCTCCTTCCCTCCAACTTTCCCTGTTATGACGACATACTCCAGCTTTCTCCTTCTCATGACATGCCCACAGAATGCGGACTGTCATCTCCTGATGCCAGTAACCAGTTCTCTGTGTGAGTTAACTTCTTTCAAGATATCATTGCTCTTTCTATCAGTCCCTGGTGCTCTCATCATTTTTCTGTTATACCACATCTCTGCAGCTTCCACATAATTCCTCACTTGTCTGCTAATTGTCCATGATTCACTTCCATACATCAGGATTGGCTCAATATATCTCTTAAGAACTCTTTTCCTCACCTCGATTGACAAAGATAAAGGAGAATATTCTTCATATTGTGAAATGCTGCTTTTGCTTGGGTTATTCTACATTTAATTGAGTTGAGTCCAGAACCAGAGTGCTGAAATGTTACATAGAACCTGTTTTGCTGTGTGGCAGGGAATCTTGGAATGTCAATGAACAAATTAGGAAGAACTTGCTAACAACTGCCTGAAAGAGGATAATGAAACTAGAACATTATATACAACAATAAGAAAGAGACAAACAGCTTTCTTTGGTTATGTAATGAGAATAGAGGCTTATGTGATGGAAATAGAGGCATTGGAGAACATCATGACAACTGGAAAGATCAAGGGTAAGAGAGGCAGACCAAGAGAAATGATGCTGGATGGATTGAGACGGTGGCTTGGAGGAATATCATCAGCAGAGTTGATCCAGGACATCAAAGACTTAAATCTGTGGAGAGACATGAAAGCCTATGACGAGTGGCAGAGCACTTGATGATGATGATGAGTCAAGAATACAGCACTGAGGACATTTTCCTACATGCTTTGTCCTCATCTTCAACAACCAACAAATAGTTAAGTACTAATTGTACCAGTTGCAGTTTGACTTTTCCCTTGAGTACAGAGCTCCCCACCACACCATTTTCTCTATTTATGCACTCTTATGGAGAAGAGTTTCAGTCACTGGGTGTGGATTGGATAGCAGTTACCCAGCACTCTCACAGGGATGCTCTCTGCTTAGGTTCATGGACCTCGGAGGTGTCCATTATTATTCCAGCATTACCACAAGGATGTGCAATTCAGTGTTTACACAAACAAGATTGCAAGCCTTGAAATACCAGTGATTAGAAGGATGATGACAAGTGTGATGGTTTTTTCGAAAAAGGTATAGGTACCAGTCGTTCAGAAAGCAACGGCAAACTACTGAACGTAAAACTTGCCCAGGAATAACAAACAGCCAAAATGCTGGGGTTGACTGCTACGTCCTGTGAAGGACATGCAACTAAATTAGTAGAATAGCCCAAGCCAAGTCAACATTACTCAAGAAGAAGAATATTCTCTGCAATCTATCTTTGTCTATAGAGGTGAGGGAAATAGTTCATCAGAGCTATATTCCTGATGTATGGAAGCAAATCATGGACAATTAGCAGACAAGCGAGGAATTATGTGGAAGCTTCAGAGTTGTGGTTTTATAGAGGAATTATGGGATTTCCATGGATGGATAAACAGAGTAACGAAGATATCTTGAAAAAAGTTAACTTACAAAGAGAACTGGTTACATGCATCAGAAGAAAGAATTCTATATTCCTTGGTCATGTGGCAAGCTAGAGTTTGTCATCACAATGGGAAAGTTGGAGGGAAGACAGGAGACCAAGAGAGAAGATGCTGGACAGTATGACATCATGGCATGGAGGCACATTTTTATAAGAAATTATTGGCGTTATATAATGCAAAAGGCTGTCGACAGGCATGATCATCAATGCCAGATGTCATGGACTAAAAGAGCCAAATTCTTATATTCAACACTATTGTACTTAAATCACAGTGCATCACTGTACTGCTGAAAAAGCACAATAATATGTTTGAAGACTTAAATGCTGATGAATGACTCACTTTGCCTTGTGATTACTTCTATCTGTTGATGAAGACTACCTTTGCAACACTTTACAGCAAAAGCATTAGGACAAAATAAGAAGACTATCTATTGAGAACACATGGTTTACCTGTTAGCTTTTCCTAGACACTCTGAATGGGCATATCATTGACAGACCCTCGCAGGTTCAAATAGCTCATTGTGATGGTTGATTGTAGTCTTACATTCAAGTACCAGGTTTATCACTTCATATATTGACATGACTGTCTCACCTGCACTAAAACAATGGCATCTATGCACATGGAGAATTACCGGTATTCTTATATGACGATTTGGTCCTATTTGTGATAGACTATGGACAGGGAATAGTTGCAATACCCAAGTCACAGTTCATCAGTTCAGTTAAGATTATCATCATTGCACTCTGGACAAATTCATTGGTGCTACTGCATAGTAAATCTGTGAGCATACAACAACTGACTGTGCTAGTCCAATGTTGAAATGTTCTGGGAAATAAAGATGGTGGGTATTATACTGACTACATCACCCATCAAGTGCTGATTGGTCTATAGAAGTGGGGCTAGCACCATATACCCAGTGTGCCTTGAGGCGGGTCAGAGGGTCATTTATGTGCTCACTTGTACACATTGGTTATTGACAAAAGATATGGTCTGTGTAGAACTGTTTTCCAACACTTAATTATTTCAGCATAACAGAATGTCTTTAACAAGCATAAAACCTTTATAGTGTTTACCTTGTTTCCATCTAGGTACTGGAAATGGCATTGCTAAATGCTGCAATGGTACTGCTGATGAAGTGACTGCAGCTCTTAATATAATAAGAGGTAATACAATTAAAACTGGGAATTAATGTAAGTTTTATTTATTTACATTTAAAGTAGTTTTTATGACAAAGATGTCATACTTTTGAGGATGCATTGGCTTTGAGTATGACTGAAGTAATACTTTTAATTTTTATAGTGTTGCTTTGTTTGTACTGCATTTGCTGCATATATTTTAGCAGAGCAGTGACCATTCTTTCCTATATATTATTTTACATTGTACCATTCTTAGTCAGATATGACTGAGCTACCATTTGACAGTTTCTGTTAGCACCGAATGTTGGGCGACGCTTACCAAACCCGACACCCAACATTGTGCCAATGGCTTCGGGCGGAAGAGCGCAATTGGGAGGGTGCAAGCCTTATCCTGGTGCGAGGAAATGCAACCTAAAGACAAAATGTCATGGCAGGGCAGACCAGGCCCTGAGCCTTGGTTGGCAGCTGGTCTAGGATCGAAGCTCCGACAGGTGGACAGTTAGAGCATTGCTTTGCTGATCCGGCAGCTTTTGCAGCTAGTTTTTAGATGTCACCAAGTTCCCCAATTCATTTATTCTCATTTAATATTCTAATTAAATGATATACTTGGTATATCTTAAGTTGTTTACATGAAGTCCATTAAATGATTTACTTGGCATATCTTTACTTGTTTACATGATGCCCTTTAAATGATATACTTGGCATATCTTATATTGTTTACATGATGCTCATTATATTATATACTTGGCATTTCTTAAATTGTTTACATGATTACCACTAAATGATATACTTAGCATATCTTAAATTGTTTACATGATGCTCACTAAATGATATACTTGTCATATCTTAAATTGTTTACATGATGCCCACTAAATGATATACTTGTCATATCTTAAATTGTTTACGTGGTGCTCACTAGATGATAGACTTGGCATATCTTAAATTGGTTACATGATGCCCGCTAAATGATATACTTGGCATATCTTAAATTGGTTACATGATGCCCACTAAATGATAGACTTGGCATATCTTAAATTGTTTACATGATGTCCACTAAATGATATACTTGGCATATCTCGTGTAAACACACTTATGCACACATATGCATATGTACATATACACATATAAACACAGAGAGATACTGAAGGTCACGTATTGATCATTCCTATGTTAACAGGAGAAACTCACAAAACACTGGTGCTAACAGTTCACAGCTGTGGCAAGTTTGTTACCCTCTGTGGTATGAATTTTGGATATGGCGAGTTCTCAGATTTAATCAAGAGGACGGATGATTTACGATGGATGGGTAGATTGAGATACCCATGTAAGATTGTTTATGTTTATATTTAGTTGCTAAAAATATGAGTTTTCTTTTTTTTAATGTACTGATACTAAAGAACAAACATGTATCAATAACTACTAAGAAAGCACTTTACAACACAATCTTCCTACCAACTCTGTGCTACCAATGCCAAACCTGGACAATGACAGAAAAAGAGAAAAGAAAAATCACAACAACAGAAATGAGGTTCCTGAGAAGAATACTCAACGTATCAAGAAGAGATAAGATCAGAAATGAAGAAATCAGGACTAAAGTGGGGGTTAAAGCTGCTCTAGATTTTATTAGAAAGCAGCAAGTCAAATGGTTTGGCCATGCATGTAGGCTACCAGTCAACAGCATGCCACAACAAGCAATGATGTACAGACCAGATGGAAACAGAGGAAGAGGCCGACCACGTAAACGTTGGACGGAGGGAATAACAGAATCCATGGGAATGTCGATATACGAAGCCCATAACCGGGCACTCTCACGAAGTTTATACTTCACCTCGACACCGCAAGGTACAAGAGGAACATGATGAGATGAGATATTAAGTTTATTTGTGAACACTCAGGTTGAAAAATGTTTAGGGTGAAAGGATGAGCAGTAAGACATTGTGACAATGCGAAATGGCATGGGGATTTAAGCATGTGGGGAGAATGCTTGTGATGACTTTGTTTTTGGACATAATTGTGTTGTGCTAGTTTACAGCAAGGCTGCGGTATTTGTGCCGTTTGGCTGAGACATTCTTCACCTTCTTCCTGGCATGTTTTGACCAGGTTAACATTCCTGGATGGTATAGAAGGACATTTTACGGTGTCAGAGTGGTTATGTCATCTTATCCTTCTGTCGGTCGGTGGCGATTGATTAGTGAATTTGCATTGATTTACATGAATAACATTGTGTTTCAAGCAGAACATCAGTAATAATAATAATAAAGGTGACAAAAGGAATTCCCTTCTCACTTCTGTTCTTATAACAAATGCCTCTGTTAGTGTTTCCTCATGGAATGCCCAATACCTCTATATGTTGCCTTTATTAAGTTAATGATTTTCTGTAAGATCCCATAATGCCTCACCAGTTTCCACAGAGATTCTTTGTCGGTGCTGTCAATGTCTTTTAATAGTCCACAAATCCATATAAAGTGGTGAGTTCTGTTCAATATTTTTCTCCGTTAATATTTACAAAGTGACTACCTGGTCAATGAGAATCTGTTTAGTCAGAACTCAGCCTATTAATTCCTAAGTTATTTGTCAATGGCATCTCTTAGTCTCTCCAAAATGATCCTGTTTAATATGTTCCCAGGAGCTGACAATAATATAATTTTTCTATAATTTTTACACTCCTGTAATTCCCTTTCTTTGGCCACTTCGTGAGATATCTTTCTCTGCAGTCTGCTGGTATATATTTAGTTTCCCAGAGTCTGGTAAATAATCTTTGCAGTAATTCAGTTGAGGTGTATACGTTAGTTTTAATGGCCTAAGCTGGGATACCATCTGGACTACCAGCTTTCCCATCCTTCAGAAGTGTGACAGCTTTTCTAATCTCTTCTTTAGATGGTTTCTTGCATTTGATATTCAGCTCCATTTCTGTAAACTGGATATCTGGAGGTCTTCTGAACTGGTCTGTTCAGGAGTTCCTCATAGTGTTCAGCCCATATGTTGTACAGATCTTTAATGTTCATGAAAACTTTCCCATTTCTGTGTTTTGATCACTTGGCTTGATTGATTATATTTTGCTACAGTCTTCCTTTTGGTGCTGGAAAGGTTTCTAAGGTTTCCTTTTGATGCTGCTTCTTCTGCTTTGCTTGCTAGGTCATCTGAATATTGTTGTTTATCCACTCTTATTATCCATTTCCTGTTTTCTTTACTAGCTTTGTGCATTTTTCTTCATCTCTGGTTTTCATAACTATAGTTTTGATATTATTTCAGTCTGCTTTTTAGCATTTCGTCTTTACTGTTGTTATGGGTTACTGGTGCTATATACATGCCTGACATTAATTTTTTTTGCAAAGGATTTCTATTCATGAATCATTCCAAATGCTTTTAGCCTGCCGCTAGCAGCCTTCCATACTTACAACATCTGCTAATTATTGTAGGACCTGTTACAAATAGGTGTGAGGGCAGGTTGTTTCCTGAACCAGCCGTTGGTCATTTCACACATTAGTCTGGCTGAAAGTTTTCTCTCAGTCTGAACCTCCGCCATGCTGTGCTAACCAGGAATACATTTTCGACATTGTGTTTGATACCAAACTGTTTCATGTTGTCATTACAACCTAGCAGCTCCTTTCCCTGGTGAACAAAAATTGTGTCAAATTTGCGGGTTTATACTCATTTAAATCAGACTGCGTTTGCTTTGTACAATTTGCACCAATGTGCATCATCATAGATTTGTAGACACTGAGCAGTGGGATGAAGTTTTATTCTTCGTTCTTCTCATTTCTCCTTAATTTTGTCTTTGGTGTGGAATGAAAGATTCATTTGGATGTTATCCGAAGTGTTCCATCACATAAGCAGACATTAATGTGTTTTATGAATCTTTATTCATGACTCATCATATTTTCAGTCTGCTACACCATGAAATTCAGCAGCAGTAACATCGATGTTTCTTGGCTTCTGATGATGTCATATGTGTGCTTGTCCACCTTCAGATAAAGAGCGTATTGTTGCGTGTGTGTGATCTGTGAAGTCCACTATTAGTGTGAACACTGTTTTTGTTGAAAGATTTATCTACATACATTCTACATACATTGAAAATATTTTCAGAAATGTAGAAGATATAAATGGAATTATCATTGGAGGACGAAACATCAATAACATTAGATATGCAGATGATACAGTATTGATTGCAGACAATGCACAGGATCTGCAACAATTAGTAGACGTGGTTGTTGTACACAGTGAGCATGTGGGGTTAGAATTAAATTGTGAAAAGACACAGGTTATGGTCATCACTAGGAAGAACGAAGTACCATAATGTAATATACAAGTAAATGGGAATATTCCTCAACAAGTGAATAGGTACAATTATCTCATCCAACAGTTGCTGTAGATCTTTTGCATTATCCGCCATCAATACTGTGTCATCTGCATAGCATATATTATTTATATTATAACCTCCGAATATTATTCCTGGCTTTTCTTTGATCTGTCTCATTATTACTGGCGGAAAACTATTTATTTCTGCTATAGCATGCCACTTCCTGGAATCTGGTCATGTAATTGATAGAGAAAGGAGTCATAATGGACTGAGAACATGGAAAAACCCCAGGAATGGCAGTTTAAAAGACACAGATAGTATTGCCATGTACAAAAAGACCCAGGAGTCGCCTATTGTAAAACCAGTTGAAATCGGTCACATTTAGTATGTTGTCACCAAGCCTTATCTCCTGCAGGGCTAGAATGTCCACCATATATATAAGACTTTCTAGAATGAGCGAGGGGATCTATCAAGTACCATTAAAGATACCTACCATGAAGATATCGTACAGCTGGATTATATAAAAAATGTATTGAAAACAAGAAAAAGACACCGCACCAGGGCCTTATGGGGGTTAGGTACACCCACATGAGGGATATAAGTGATGCAGAATTAATTGACTTGGCTGCTTGCTTTAACCTGAGCATCAGGATGTCATCATTACTCCAGGATTGGGTGCACTGCTATTTAACACCACATCCTAAACCAGGCAAAGATCATTCAAAGCTAAATGGGTTTAGAATTATCACCCTACAAAATACTTTTGGCAAGGTGATGGAGAAGATTGTTGCTGTTAAGCTTCAGGAATATTAAGAAAGGGTAAAGCTCCTACTGAAAGGTTTAGGAAGTTACCGGCCAGGGAAAGATACTTGGTCAAATGCAGTCACTTTTGCATATGATATTATCAAGTGTTCCAAAATAGACAGGAGACGGTGGTGCCAGCACTCGATGATGAGGACACGTACAACAGTATGTATAATGTTTTTTTTAAATTTCAGATGCATTTCTTGGAATGTTGTTAAAAAAGCCAAGAATGTTTAATTGCACTATAGAATATTGTGTGGCAGCGAATGATGAAAATAAGGATTTGGATCCGAGGTAAATATATTTGTGTTTGAGTATGTCTGCCACTTCCTCATTGAATTCTAAAGAGGACATTTTTATTGCGTTGTGTCTGTTAACACCAAACCTGCAATATTTTGCTGCTTTTTAATCGACTCACAGTTTTCTTTATCGAGTCTGGTTTTATTCTTTGATCTCGACACCCAAATTGCACATAAAGTCCAAGAACTCCAAGATTTAGCCAATTATGAGCTCCTAGAGAAATGGAAAACATGAAAATCAATATCCTAAGCATAAGTGAGATGGAATGGATCAGGCAAAATTATAACCAACAAACACACAATAAAATATTCTGGAGGGCATACACACGCAAAAGGAGTAGGACTACTATTTGATTTTAAAAAAACAGCGAAGTCAGTTAATGGTTACTGGTGTATTTGAGATAGAGCTAGTATGGTCAAAATCAAAGGCAAACTAATAGATATATATATTATACAAGTATACGCTCCAACAACAAGCAGTAGTGGCAAAGAAATACAACACTTTTGCAATGAAGTAGAAATGTCGATGTCTCAAATTAGATCACAAGAAATAAAAATGGAGGATGTAGTGGGGAGTTATGCTTTAGGTACAAGAAATGAAAGAGGAGAGAAACTAATAGAATGGGCAAAGAGGCGCGTTTTTTAAGTAAGTCCCGGTATAAAATTTAAAAAAAAACATTATATATAAGAATGATTTATTGCAGTCAAAAGTGAACCACACATTTACATTATTTCTCAACATAGTCACCATTGACTTCAAAACATTTTTGGTATCGTGGCACCAGGTTTTTAATTCCAATGTCGTACAAGTCTGCCACCAGTGTCTTGAACCATTCATTAACGCCTGTCTCCAGTTCATCATCAGTTTCAAACTCGGCCGACCGCTACGATCTTCATCATGGATATTTGTTCACCCTTCTTTAAACATTTGACACCATTTCCTAACCATACTACCAGTCATAACATCTGGCCCATGAACCTCAATGAGTTGCCTGTGAATTTCTGCAGCACTGTTGTTTTTTTGCTAGCGAAAATCGGATCACAGCACGAACCTCGCAGCTGGCAGGAGTATTTATTTTTGCGCTCATAAATCACTCACATGCAGCATCAAACAAGGTTTCGACAGTGAAAAAATAGCACACAGCTAGCTAATGAACCACATAATCATACTGCATATGCACATTTCCGTTTTTCATCGGTGTTAGTCAGTGTGGTCAAAACGGGACTTACTTAAAAAACATGCCTCGTATCAATGATATGATAATTGGAAATACCTGGTTTAAACACCATAAAAGACAACTATACACATGGAAAAGCTTTGATAAGAAAATACACACCCAAATTGGCTACATACTTATTCATTACAGATTTAGAAATGTGTTAATTAAATTAAAGATGATGCCTAGTGCTGTCTGTGATAGGGATCATGCACCACTTTGTGGACAAATAAAAGTAAGATTGAAGAGAGAGGAAAAAATGGTTTACAACATGAGACTTAATAAAGAGGTTCTGAAAATAGATAAAGAAATTCAAGAACAATACAGAGTAACTGTGAAAAGTAAGTACAGTGCAATAGCTAAAATACAGATAATAAATGTTTAATGGGAAATGTTAAGGGACTCCATTCATCGAACAAGCAAAGAAATATTACCAGAGAGCAGCCAAAAAGCTAAGAAAAAATAGATGACTGAAGAAATTCTAAAGTTGATAAACAGAGGAAAACCGAGTAAAAATTATAAACAAGATTATGCTAAGATAAATAAAGAAATAAGAGATAAATATGTGAAGGCAAAGAAAGTTGGTTAAACGAGTAGTGCAAGAAATTGAATTAATTCTGTTAAAGATACAAAAATATGCACATAAAAATTAGCTCGCGGGAAGAACAATAAGAATATATACAGGGTGTTTGAAATCAAAAACAGCAAAGATATTATTGGAGGAAGGTGCTATAATGAAGAGGTGAATTGAAAAAACTAAAAACTAAGAGAATTATATGATAGAGAAAGGGAAGATATAATAGAAGAAAGTAACTTAGAATGTCCACCTATTCTAAAAGAAGAAGTCACTGATGCTGTCAAACATATGACAGAAAAATGAAATCACAGTAGAAGAATTAGACGTCCTGGCAGAATTTGAAGTAGATATATTAACCAAAATGTTGAATGATATTTACAGCATTGAATATTTACTGAGCGCAAGTCTGAAATCCATATTTATAGCTATACCAAAAAAATCAGGAGCAATTGAATGCGAAGATTTCCATACATTAACCTCATAAACCATGTCACTAAGCTTCTATTCAGAATTATAATGAGAAGAACAAGAAATAAAATAAAAATGGAAATTGGTGAAGAAAAGTATGGAATTTTGGAAGGAAAGCGGACAATTAATGCTATATACATTTCGGACACTAATAGAAAGATCAATATAGACACAGAAAGACATATATTTGTGTTTTATAGGTTACACTAAGGCATTTGATAAAGTAAAACATGATGATCTGATTAAAATGTTGGAAGATATCTACATTGATGGGAAAGATTTAAGAATAATAAAGAATATTTACTGAAACCAAATAGAAGCAATTAAAATAGAAATAAGATTGAAATTATGAGCAAATAAAGCTAGGAGTATGACAAGGATGTGTGTTGTCACCGGATCTCATCTCCCTCTATAGGGAAGTAATAATATGAGAGATCAAGGAGAAGCCAGGAATACTAATCTGAGGTTATAATATAAACAAAATATGCAGATGACACAGTATTGGTGGCAGATAATTCAAAAGATCTACAACAATTGTTGAACATTGTAGTAACAGAGAGTGCAAAGAAAGGACTCTCCTTGAATATCAAGAAAACAGTGTCAATGGTGACATCAAAGAAAATGGTGACACCAAAATGTGAAATGGAAATAGAAGGGAAAATTCTTAACCAAGTGGATAATTTTAAATACCTAGAAGCATTTATAACATCAGATGGAAGATGTACAACAGAGATTAAGAGCAAAATAGGGCAAGCAAAGAAAAAATTAGGAATATCTTATGCAATACGTCACTATAATTGAATGTAAGAGAGTGCTGAAATGTTGTATAGAACCAGTTTTGCTGTATGGCAGTTAATCTTGGAATTAATCTTGAGCATAGCCTACGATGGGTAGCGTTGTGATATTCTCTTGTGATAATTTGGTGTGTCCAGTGTGTGCTGCGTGGTTACACACCCGCTTCACACGCGTGATCCGGGACTGTTTCCAGATCCGGTCAGGGATATGTACTACTGACGAGCTCAAATGAGGGCGAAACTCGAGTATAGTGCTTCCATATTGACGTGGATAGGCCTTAGGTTCATACCAGAATGCGATCGGCATTGCCAGTAGTGGGTTGTGCTCAATATTTAAATCTTAGAATGTAAATGAATAAATTAGGAAGAACTTAGAAACAACAGAGATTTGGTTCCTGAGACTGTTGTTAATTCCTTGGACTGCTAGAGTAACTAACAACGATTGCCTGAAAGAGACTAATGAAACTAGAACATTATATACAACAATAAGAAAGATGTTAGTTAGTTAGTTAGTCGCAGTTTCAACTTCACAGCAACGGGTCGTCCCCATTATGCTCCGTTCCTGTGCCAGTGAATATCACACAAAACGCTTCCCACTGCCCAAGGTGAAAAGTGGAAAAGACAGGAGTCTCAACAAATAACAGCCCGCACAGATACACTGTGCATAATGCCGCCACCAGAATGTCAACACAATAGTCCCCCACAAAACACCCAGCAGTCATTTTACCATCTGGATGTTTCCTAGATGTTCACCCACACAGTCAACGAAATACAGTTCATCGTCGATGGCAGTGGCAGTCAACCAGATGCCCAGCAGCCACGCATTTCTGCATAAGGCAAAAATGGGTCAACTCTGGGACATAGCCATCCGCCATCGCTTCGAACATGCAGTCATGTTCCAAAAGACCTCGGGCAGATTCAAAAGCACTTCACACGAAACTCATAGCTCACAGTGTCGCGCCACGCACTCACTCAGTAGCAGGGCGACGCCTCTTACGACATGCGTGGTAGGCTTCAGTGTTGCTATTCTTTGCTTCCCTTATGGGCCCCGGCAACACACGGCAGCAATAAGAAAGAGACAAACAGCTTTCTTTGATCATATGATGAGAAGAAAGGTATTGGAGAACATCGTGACAACTGGAAAGATCAAGGACAAGAGAGGCAGAAGCAGACCAAGAGAAATGATTCTGGCTGGATTGAGACAGTGGCATGGAGGAATATCAGCAGAGTTGATCCAAAACACCAAAGACCAAGATCTGTGGAAAGCCATGAATGCCTATGCCAGCTGGCAGGGCACTTAATGATGATGATGATGATGACCTCCTGGAGTTCTCCCATGATCATCTTCATCTTGAACCAATTCTCAAAGATATCCTGCAAAAGAAGTATCTATCATCCAGAGAGAGGTGTTTCCAACCAAATCTTATCCCATCCCAGATAGAACAAACTTTATCCTGACCTTCCATCCCAACAACTAATCTGCTTCCAGAATCATCCATCACCACCTCATCACCCTCCACTCCGATCTGGACATGCAGCAGATTTATAATAACCCTAAAGTGATTTACAGTCATGTTCAAAACCTGAAGGACATACTTGTTAGAAGCAGACTTATGATCCACAATAGCACTTCTTTAAGGCACTAGCAAATGCTCGCACATATAAAAGCAAAACATGTTGGTTTGTTATTCAAAGCCCTTCTGTTAGCTTCCTGAAGGCTGTGTTAGGGAGGCATTAAGTTAAGAAATCTGCAACCTAATCTATGCCATTATCTGTAAAATATGCAACTTAGCATATATTGGTGAAAATGTCAGGAAGCTAGAGTATCGATTCCTTGAAAATCTTATGGACATCCATAAAGAGGTTCCCAGATCAGTCCCTCTCAATTCCAGCAGTCCTGAGGTGAAGCAGACACTTCATTCACTGCTCTGAGATCTTGCTCAGATGATCATCTCACACATTTTACTTTGGGAAATCGCCTCATTCATAGTTTGGGTGTTCTTAACCCAACAGGATCAAAGTTCAGCATTCTTTCATCTTGTGTGTGTGTGTGCATGCATGCGCATGTAATGTACCTGTGTGTGCTGGCAAAGGGAGTGGTGGTCCCATAGCAAATACTGCAGTTGGAGTGTGAAGTGTTAGGCCTTCACATATTTTAGGTCACACCATAGGAAGTAGGTGGCCAGTTCTCTTTCTCAGTGTGTTTGTGTGTGTGTGTGTGTGTGTGTGTGTGTGTGTGTGCGCGCGTGCGTGCGTGGATGGATGGATGGATGGACATTTGGGCATGTATGCTTGTTGGAATAAAAATAATATCCACAACAAAACTACATGCCAACCAAAAATCACAATCAGTGGTGAAGAATTTGAAAATGTTCAGTTGTTTATATCTTGACGCCATAATTAGCAACAGTAACAATGGAGCTTGTTCACAGGCAGTCAAATGTAGATTGGCCATAACATTGCAGAGAGACAATAGTATTCAGAACCCAGGGCACAACACCATCAAACAGAACATGCGTCCTTCCTGTGGCAACATATTGATGTGTCTCATGGACCATTTCATAATCACTAAAGAAGAAAATTGGAGCTTTTGATCTTAAATACTACAGGAAAGTTCTTGGAATATTGTGGGAGCTACTGAATTCTAGCAGATCTGGGCCTGAAAGAACGCTGGCTCATAATCAACAGCATGTCTGGACAACTTAAACACCCAGGCCATTACACATCACAATGGCTTAGATAGAATAGTAATGAAAGGCAATATCCCTGGAAGTAGAGGCAAGGATTGACCAGCATGAAGATGGACACAGGTCATTAAAGACACCGTGAGCCAAGACAATGTTTGAGGCAAGGGAACTGGCAAGAGATCAAGAGTCTCTCTGGCAGGCAGTGGTGAGCGACCTTCTACATCATGAATTGATGGTAATATGAAGGATGCTTTAGACATTTACTGTCTAAAAATGTATTTGTTTTTTTTACCAACATTTTCTAACTAATCAATATGTTGCTTTTACATCAAGGTTATTTGAGATGCAGCAACTGTGATTATATTGCCATTGAAACAGATGAATTAATATCATTTTTGATAGTCTTCTTCTTCTTCAGCATTCCGAGCCATTGAGGTTCTTTGCTGCAAATACAATCCGTCTCCATTCGTCTCTCTGGTGGACCTTCTCTTGCCAGTCATTGATTCCAAGTGCTTGTAGGTCTGTACATGTATTATCTCTCCACCGCCTTCTTGGTCTACCTCGGGGTCTGCGGTCATTTATTTCCTGAGTGTAAGCGAGTTTTGTTTCCCTATTATCTTCCATTCTTTCTATATGCCCCAGCCATTTTAGTCTATTAGCCTTCATGATACCAGTGATTAGCGGGGACTTAAACAGATCATAAATGTCTTTGTTACTTCTTCTTTTCTACTCTCCACTATGTGTATCCCTAATGGGTCCAAAGATGCGTCTTAAAATTTTGTTCTCAAAGGTTTGTAACAAGGCTTCGTCTCTTTTGTTGTACTCCAGGTTTCAGAGCCATACAGCACAACTGGTCTGATCAGTGTTTTGTATATTGTGATTTTGGTGTTACGAGATAGCGCCTTTGATTTTAGTAGATGTTGTAGTGCATAGTATATCTTATTTCCAGAGTTGATTTTAGTTTGTATTTCTTCCCTTATGATGTTGGAGCAGTTGAAGATTGTACCCAGGTATTTGTATGTTTCCGTTCTTTTAATGGTCATATTATCTATTTGTATGTGGCCAGAGTTTTTAGCCATTCCGTCTCTTGAAATTACCATATATTCTGTCTTATTTTGGTTGATAACCAGCCCCATCTGTTGGGCTTTTTCCTTTAAGTGAGTCAATATTTCCAATGTCTTTTGTTCACTTTGCCCTATAATATCTATATCATCTGCATAACCAAGCAGCTTGGATGTTTCTCCAATATCACATTCCTCCTTTACCTTCCTTACAACTTTCTCTAGAGCCAGATTGAAGAGTAGCGGCGATAGTGCATCACCCTGTTTCAAGCCAGATGTTATTTGGAATATTTTTGATAGTAGTTTAATTAAATAGAACTGGATATGTGCAACCAGTGATAATATAATATTCTGGAAAGTATTATCAGTGAAAATAAATTACATGTGTTACAGAAATGAATTCCTCATATTGTGAATGATCTTTGTATATAATTGCTGTGGTTAATCTAATAAATGTTTGTATTGCAGTTTGTGTGAAGCAGGTGCTCAGAGATCAGGTATGAAAACTAAATATGTGATCAGGGTGAACATAATTTATTCAGTTGTCTAGAGCAATGGTTCCCCACCTGTGGGCCATTACTCCATTGCGTTCACCAAATGGTTTCTGGTGGTGGCTACAGTTTTAAATACTTAATCAATTTGGAATGACTGCCCTGCAGTATTCTAGTAGTAGTTGTAACAGTGAAGTTAAAGAGCTGACTTAAGGTCCACAGTGAAACCTAAAACATATAAAATGTCTACTGTGTATATTAAACAGTTTGTATTGTTTGATTTATTTGCTATAATGGGTCATTCATCATCACTATCATGTGCCCTGCTACTGGCAGTGACATTCATGTCTCTCCATAGATCTTGGTCCTTAGGGTTCTAGATCAATTCTGCTGATGATATTCTGCCATGTCACCATCTCAATCCATGCAACATCATTTTTCTTGGCCTGCCTCTGCCTATTCTCTCACTGATCTTTCCAGCCATCATGATGTTTTCCAGTGCCTCTATTCTCGTTATATATGGGCAGAGAATAATATTTGTCTCTTTCTTACAGTTGTGTATAATGTTCTACTTTAATTAGACTCATCCAGACAATTGTTGTTAGTTACTCTGGCAGTCAAAGGTTTTCTCAATATTTGTCTCAGGAACCTCATCTCTGTAGCTTCCAAGCTCTTCCTAATTTCTTAATTCATGTTCCTTGATTCACTGCCATATAGCAAAACAGGTTCTACAAAACATTTCATTACTCTCTGACATTCAGTGATAGTAACATAATGCATAAGGTACTTTACATTTTCTTAAATGCAGCTTTTGCCTGGCTTATTTTAATGCTATTATTGCCCTTAGGTATTTAAATTTGTCAGCTTAACATTTTCCCTTCTTTTGTTATATTACCTTTTGGTGTTATCTTTTTCTTTGAAATAACCGTTGTTTCAGTTTTATTGATATTCAAGAAAAATCCTTTTTTGATTCTCTACTACTACAATTTCCAAGAGTTGTAGATCTTTTGCTTTCAAAACTGTATTTATCTGCATGGCGTAGATTGTTTACATTATATCTTCCAACTCATTTTTCTGGCCTTTCTTTGAATTGGTCAGAACAGAACATAACAAAATTTTTAACATATGAAGACACATTACGGCAGTGAATATGTAAAAATAAAGATAAAAAGATAAATATAAATGATAAAATGTGAACGTGAAAGAGCCAGAACCAATATTAGATGAAGTTCAATAAGCAATAAAAAATCTAAAAAAAGAAGAGAGGGGGGGGGGGGGGGGGGGGATCCAGGATATGATAGCATCACAGCAGAGTTTGTGAAAGTGTGAAAATATTGCATGCAGTATGTACATTAATCTAGATAATAGAGCTTAAGAGGTGGAGGAGAACATACCAAAAAAAGGGTGGCATAAAATTATCAACCAATTACAAAACAGTTGCAAGAAAATTTCATTAAAAATAATCGGGCAAGGACTTTATAAGAAAATAGAAGAATACATAAGCATAGTATAAGCTGGCTTAGATAAAAAACAGTCAGTTTCATAATCTTCAAAGAACATTACAATCAACCCCAACATTTATTGTTTTTTGTGATTTTCTAGGCTTTTTAATCGATCAATGCCTTAGAAGAATATGGAATAGACCAAGTCACCAGACTGCTGAACGCAATATATGACACTGGAGATATACCTCCTGAATTATGTAATTCTATATTTATTGCAATTCCGAAGAAATCAGGAGCCTTGGAATGTGATCAACATCAAACAATTAGTATAATGAGCCACATCACAAAGATTTTGCTGAGAATTATCATGCAAAGAGCTAGGAAGAAAATACAACCCGAAATAGGAGAAGGACAATGTGGGTTTGTAGAAGGCAATGGTACAGTAAATGCTGTGCATATACTGAGAGCTGTAATTGAACGTTCTATAGAAGTAACCAAAGATCTACACCTTTGCTTTATTGACTACACAAAGGCTTTCGATAAAGTGATACATGTCAACATGATAAGGATGCTTGAAGATCTACAAATTGATGGAAAGGGCCTTAGACTTGTAAAGAACATATATTGGAAACAACAAGCTGCCATCAGAATTGATAATGATGTAGGTCCAAATCAGCCTATTAAAAGAGGTGTGAGACAGGGATGTGTAATGTCTCCAGATCTTTTTTCCCTGTCAATCAATCAATCATGTGCCATGCCGGAAAGCGTGGGCGGTCATGACTCGCCATTTCACTTGATCACCAGAGTCGTGGATCAGCTCATTGTTCCTGTCTCGTCCATGCCATGCGGCCAAGCCTTCCAGATATTTTCCTCTCAGTCTTCCTCTTGGTCTGTTCCCCTCGATCTTGCCAGTTGTCACTAAGTTCTCCAGTCCATTTCTTCTCATAACATGTCCAAAAAAAATTTGACTGTCTACGTCTAATTTCTCTAATCAATCTACGATTTTCATTTGTCTCCTGTAGTACTTGGTCATTGGTTTTTCTATCTGTCCATGGTATTCTTTGCATTTTCCTCAGAAACCACATTTCTGCAGCCATCAGATGTTTTTCATCTTGACTGCACATTGTCCAAGTTTCACATCCATACAAAAGAACAGGCTCTATGTATCCCCTCAACACTCTCTTTCTCGTTTCAATTGACATCTTTTTATTGGTCAGAATATTTGTCATCTTGCTAAAAGCTACCTTCGCCATGGCGATTCTTGTTCTAATCTCTTCAAGGCATCTCCCATCAGGTGTTATGACTGTTCCGAGATAATTGTACCGATTCACTTGTTTTTTTTCCCTGTACAGTAAAAATATTTTCAGAAATATAGAAGATATGGAAGGAATCAACTTTGGGGGATGATACATCAATAACATTAGATATGCAGATGATACAGTCTTGATTGCAGACATTGAACAGGACCTGCAACATTAGTAGATGCGGTTGTTGCACACGGTGAACAACTAGGGTTAGAACTGAATATTAAGAAGACACAGATCATGGTCGTCACTGGGAAGAAGGAAATATCACAATGTGATATACGAGTAGATGGGCATATTCTTAAGCAAGTGAATCAATATAGTTATCTCCATCCATCCATCCATCATGTGCCATGCCAGTAAGCGTGGGCGGTCATTTTCTGCCATCTCACTCGATCACCAGAGTCGTGGATCAGCTCCGTGTTCCTGTCTCGACCAAGCCACATGACCAAGCCATCCAGGCATTTACTTCTTGGTCTTCCCCTTGGTCTCTTCCCTTCGATCTTGCCAGTCATCAGCAGGAACACGGAGCTGATCCACGACTCTGGTGATCGAGTGAGATGGCAGAACATGACCGCCCACGCTTATCGGCATGGCACAGGATGGATGGATGGATTTTTAAAAATTACCAATTTTTTATTGTCAGAATGGATAGCCTACACAGTTAACAGTGGAAACATCTGTGGCTTCTTTTCTGTCACATGTGAAGATATTGAAGATAAGAGTGTTCATATTTTGAATCCTTATGGAAGCTGTATTGACCTCTTAGTTGACTTTGGCTGTGGGCGTATTGATCTGATGAAAACAATTTTGAAGTTTGCTACTGGAAAAAATGCTGCAGTAAGTATAATTTCAAACTAGAAATTAGATTTTAAACTATAATTCCAGATTCTTTACTTAAAATAACATTGGCACCTTGCCGTCTTGACAGACGATAGTTTGTGCTTCAAAAAGGCATAATAACTTTTACCTATGGCGGTAGCGAATGTGACTGATAAGGCCAATTCGCGCTGTAAATGTTTGTTCACAGTGGGTGCATGTGAACACATGGTCATTTCCACCATCATGCACCATCTTACGTCTCACACGGTCAGTGTTTGACTTACCTGCAATAATTTTCTCATTTGTCTTTATTCCATTTCTGATGTTTGCCCTCCATGCAACACGTTCAGCTGCGACTTGCTCCCAATGTGCATTATCAGTGCCTGTATCAATCATGTCCCGCTTACACACATCTTTGTATCGTAGTAGAGACCGACCCTGAGATCTCATACCCATCTTTAATTCACCAACAAAAATATCCTTTGGTATTCTACCATCATCCATCCTCCTGAGATGTCCTATCCATCTAAGTCTACGAAGACTGTGAATGGAATAAACGGTCACACAACCTGATCTTTCCAATACTTCTGTATTTGTGATTTTGTCTTGCCACTTAATACCAAGAATTCTTCGCATATGAAAGATGTTTAAACGTTTACTTAAAATATTAGTTGTAGTATTAATGTAGCTTGTGTTAGTTTAGTGGTCCTGGATTCATTCTCCCTCCAAGATGGGAATTTTACACGGCCTCATGACTCTACAATAATGGGGCTAGCACCATATACCCAATAGATCTTAAGGCAAGGAAAAGGGTCCTTTACTTTAACTAATTTAATGACTCTGGGGTCATTCCAGCTCCCACGGACTTGTTACCAGAATATTTTCTGGGAGATACAGCATGTCATGTGTTACCGACCCCCTCATCTGTTGCTGCTGGTAAAGAGAACTGACATCAATGCACATGACACCTGTCCATAAGTGCTCTGTCTCCCTCATATCAAAGTGTGTGGTTGCTAACTACCCCCATCTGTCATAGGTAGGCAGATTATCATTTCATGAGAGAGAGAGAGAGACTACCCCTACTGGGTGAGCACCCATTTATGCCATTTCTCTGATCCCGCCCAGTAAATCCACAAAAATGCTGGGATTGATTGAAATGATTGCAATGCTTTGTAAAGGATGTGTCACAAACTTTTTTCTTTGTCTTGAAGTATTTCTCCCCGTCTCATTAAACTTAAATTTGTTATATGAAAATCATGAAGATTTTGCTAAGAAATCATCATGCAAAGAGTTAGGAAGAAAATACAACCCAAAACGGAAGAACAATGTGGGTTAGTAGAAGGCAAGGGTACGATAAATGCTATATATTTGCTGAGAACATTCATTGAGTGTTCTGTTGAAGTAAACAAAGGCCTATATCTTTGCTTTATTGACCACACATAAGGTTTCGATAAAGTAAGACATGTCAACGTGATGAAGATGCTTGCAGATCTGCAAAATTACGTTCAGTAGTTTGCCATTGCTTTCTGAACGACCGGCTTATATACCCCCGTAAGTTACCAGCACGGCGCAAACTGCTGCCGATTCTCGCAGCTGTTGTTTTCCCCACATGGATATACGGGACTGCGAACAATGTCATTAACTCCTTGGCCAGGGAGAGCGGATTGTAATTTTTCCTATACAGTGAAAATATTTTTAGAAATTTGGAAGATATGAGAGGAATCACGATTGTGGGACATATTATCAATAACATTTGAGATGCGGGTATTTATTTCAGACAATGAACAGGATCTGCATCATTTACTAGGTGTGGTTGTCGCAGACAGTGAACAACTTGGGTTAGAATTAAATTGTAAGAAGATACAGATTATGGTCCTTAGGAAGAAAGAACAGGGTCCTTCAAGCCAAATGGTACCTGAGAGTCGCTGCATGAAGCCATGGATATGGTCAAGGGTCATAGACTGAGAAGAGGCAGGTCCTGGATGGCACAGGCAGAAATATCTATCAGCCAGGTCGTGAAATAGAGAAAATCAATCACAAAAAATAGATTGGAAAACTACAGAAAGACATGTGGGACTGGCACATTTGTAATAGTAACATTGGGACGTGAGAGCAGAGAACGGGTAGCAGACCGCACAGAGTTTGAGGTGCAACTAGTGATCCAGGGCAACTAGTGATCCAGGGCAACTAGTGATCCAGGGCAACACACATCAAGGTGACATATTGATCTACACAGTTAGGTCAGTGTGAGAAACAGATGTATGTGGCCGGGGTTTCATGCGAAGGCTAATGGACATTGCTTGAAAAGTAAAGTCTGCCATATGAGGATGGAGGTGGAGCAGTAACAGCAGCCTTCTGATGGTTGGGGAGACAGCAGTAACACACATTGTATTCATTATGAAATCACAGATTATGCTTAGTAAGGCGGAGAAAGGAAGTTTCGTGTAAAATGGCTTGCCTCGCCTCAGAGGTCACAGATTATGAGAATGTATGAATCAGTTATCAGTTGGGGTATCTTCATTGCACTCCGGATAGGTCCATAGGTGCTCAGATCCTCCCCCTCCCCCAGCATAAGCATCAGCGTCCAATGGCTAATAGTGCCAGTTCTGTGTTGGTTAATGAGGCACCTCGTTTTCCCGATGTACCTCTCGTGTCTGGCCGTGCCAATTCTTAACTCCCAAGTCTTTCGTCCTGGACAGCGATGTGGATTCACTGACGTCAAAGTCTTCTGTTCTTGACATGTCTTTAAGGACGTTAATAACATCGGCACGATCCATGGGCTGACCATCTGCAAGGGGTGCAGAGCCAGCCAGTTTATCAGCTCGTTAATTTCCCTCGATTTGTATGGATTTTCTGCCCTGGCATGTGGAAGTGCAGGGGAATGAACAGCCTGATAGGATGGTAGGGATGAGAGGGAAGACCAGGAGAACTTTCAATCAGATGGCAGTTAGAACAATTAGCAGTATGACTTTTTGCTGGCTGTTGAACGAGGGGATGGAGCATGTGTGGGGATGTCCTTTGGTGCAGTGATGTTCATTCTTAGCTTGACTCAACTCAACACATAGTAAGAAATACCACATTGTAATATATGGATAAATGGGAATATTCTTAAACAAGTAAATTGGTACATCTATCTCGGAACAGTCATAGCATCTGATGGCAGGTGCCTTGAGGGGATTAACTCAAGAATCGCTTTGGCAAAGGTGGTCTTTTGCAAGATGGAAAACATATTGACCAATAAAGAGATGTGAATTGCAACAAGAAAAAGATTTCTGAAGTGCTACATTGAGCCTGTACTTTTGTATGGATGTGAAACATGGACAATAAGCAGACAAGCTGAAAAAACATCTAATGGCAGTGGAGATGTGGTTTCTGAGGAAAATGCAAAGAATACCACTGACACAAAGACAAACCATTGAGCAAGTCATATAAGAAGCAAATGAGAACTGTAAACCATAAATTAGATGTAGACGGTCAAAATTTGTTGATATAGGCGTTAGAAATATGATTACCATCAGGATTTAAAGATATGCAGACAGATGTATTCAGATTATTTCTGTAAAATAACTGATGCAATGGTTCACGTCTGTAATACTGGCAGGAGAGTTTCAACAAACTGGACACTCACTATTCATGAGATACTGGAGGTAACATTACTTAATCATGAAACAACAATACTTAATAGTCATTAAGACAGAAGTACAGGCACATGAGATGCTGGAGGTAACATTACTTAATCATGAAACAACAATACTTAATAGTCATTGAGACAGAAGTACAGGCACATGAGATGCTGGAGGTAACATTACTTAATCATGAAACAACAATACTTAATAGTCATTAAGACAGAAGTACAGGCACTGAGATGCTGGAGGTAACATTACTTAATCATGAAACAACAATACTTAATAGTCATTGAGACAGAAGTACAGGCACTGATTTTTGAAAATTCTTCCAAGGATAGTATAATCATTCACACAGATAGGTCTATTGTGCTGCCACACATGGAGCTCATGTGCTTTTCACGGCACAGGTTGGAAGGGAGAACTGCTAAGGAAGACAGTAAAGCTGTTACCGTGACTACAAGCAGTTTAACATGGAGGTCATGGCAGTAACAGAGGCAGCAGCATGGCAGGAGACACAGATGTTCATTTATGCATGTTTTCTCTGTGACTCCATGAGTATGCTAAGGATGATCAAGACAGGCTGGGTCAGAAGGTAGTGGCTTGAATCTTTGAGGAGGTCAAGGCTGACTAACATCTGTCTGATTTTATGTCAGAGCACACAGGTGTTATGAGGACAGGCAAGCAGACAATGATTGCAGGCTTGGCTTTTGTAAATTTCATTAAAAAGTTTTTTGTTTTAATTATTATTCAGGAACCCTTGCCAGACAAACTAGAGTTTGTCTCCAGAATTACCGGATTTCGAATCAGACTCAATTCAGATGAGACAGGTGACGAAAGTGTTACATCAGAAAGGGTTAAAGAAAGAGAACTAGAATGTTTAATGAACATTGATGGAGAGGTTGTGCGAGTGAATAAACCAGACTTTGATGTAAGGTATGTTCTTTGTGTGCAAAGTGGCTTTATTTTGTAGACTTAGTCAATACTCACTATACTTATGTTCCTTGTATATGAATTCACGAGATAAAGTGTAACATATTTTGTTTAATTTGTGGGCACCTTCCAGGTAGTCAAAGCCACACGAAGTAGGCAAACAAAATTCAAGGTGCTTGCTTCACACTATTGCAAATGGAGTCCAGGATGGAGTGGCTGTTTCCTTTGTTCTCATAGCTTTTAATTTGTTCACACATCTTTGTCAAGATTCAAAGTACTAGAAGTCTCAAATTTTAATGTCATTAAGTCTCCTCATGTTTTGTGTGTGTGTTCATTCACAAATGGTTTTCAAAGTTTCTACTAAGGAAGCATTTGTAAAATAAGAATCACTCCATTGCTTTGATATGTTATGGTATATTATAAAAAATATATCAAGTGTGTCACTGCACATTGAGCATTCCCAACCATGCTCAGTCCTCCAATGCAACAGCCATCCCAAAGTATTTCTGCTAACTGTGCCCATAAGGATTTGGTTATGGTACCTCCTCTCTTTCCTTCGATGTTGGCATTGACGTACCTGACCAAATTACTACACCCTCCCCTCTCCAGTTCATATAATTTGGCTAGTGCCGGTTTCTCGTCAGTTTCTTCTAACTGAGTCCTTACTGCTTTGTATATATCTGCCCTTTGCGTGCTTTTTCCCATGTATTGGTGCATTAATTGCCAGCTGGTCTGTACCTTCATTACATTTAACTATGACTGGCATGTCCCTATGCATACATCCAGATGAGTGATGTGAACTATGACTTTTGAATGCTGTCTAGCCATTCAGAGTGGAAAATGATTATCTTCATGGAGTATAATAATCATATTATGATTATTGATTGATCACCTCAACTTTTGTGCTATGTAAGCTCAAGATGACCATGAACCACACTTCATGAACCCATCTGTGTAGATAATGACATCTTCTGTACATACATGTTGTTTGACCCATTCCTTTATCTCAGTGTCAACCAATGCAGGCAACTGACTTCTGCAGTGTCACGAAGCAGTCTCACGATAGTGCAGTATGGGACACAACGTTGTACGCATCTTCTAAATCAATGGTGGCCACAGACATTTCCATTCCCATTTCGAAAAACTGTTATGTGTCATATGCGAACACCGTGGCATTGCACCAGAGGTCTTTGCCTGGATGATAACCGCCAACAGTGGAGGCAGTATATCATTTGACTCCAGTCCTTGGAATACCCTTATGGCCATTTTCTTCATAAGTTTTTATATAGTTTTCTGTAGGTAGATGATTAAGTAGCTATTTATCCCAGTAGAAAAGGGTCTGAGATAAATAAGTGTAGCCAGTCATCAGGGGCAATGGCGGTTTTGATGCTGTTGTCCAACGCTGTGAATCAGTCCTTTAGATCTGTCTCCTCTATGCCGTTTAAGTCACTCTACCTAACACCATCCAGTCCTGGAGCATGTTTTCAGCATTGTTTTGATGTCTGCCACCAGAATGTACATTGTGTCTGATGTTAGTCATATGGATGGTGTCTACTGACTCTTTGATCTGTTGCCTCTTACCTCTGTCTGTCTTTTCTGTCTGCACAAGGAATCTATGCAGAAAGACCCCCCTTTTTCATCATCAGTTTGTATTGTCACTCCATTGTTCATCTTTAGCTCAGGCATGGAACATAATCATTTATCAAAACTCAAAACTGATGAAGCCGCTAGAATTTTTTGGAGAGATTTTTTCTTTTCCTATTACTTTACAAAATTTCTCTCAGATGGCATGCTTAGACTCCTTGGAAGTGTGTTTGAAGTATTCAGTGAGTTGGTCTTTTATTAATTTCAAGTCTTGTTTTTGTATATCATAGAGCCTGGGAGACTTTCTATATCTCTCCCATTTTTGGTGGTACTTTGTATTTTTTTTTTGAACCAGCCACTTGCAACTTCGGGTGTCTACCATGGGCGGTTGTTGCTTTATTTTCACCAATGTTCTGCATACCCTTTCTTGTGTTCACCCAGTAACATCAGAATAGTGTACAATGTATTGAAATGTGATCATTTGTTTCTGGGTCCATGTATCGTAATGGTCCATTAATAAGTAGCAAGGCCTCAAATCCAGCAAATTATGGTATGACAATCTCTATGGTCTTCAAGAGTTGTGTTGCTTGTATCTACTGGGCCATGTAGACCTCCACCTAACTATGTCATTTCTATGGTCTTATTTTAAAGGAGAGTTAATATATTTGCTTGCTATTCATTTGTTCGACTTCATACAAAATATATTTATATGTTTCCATAAGGTGGTGGAACCAATTGCACAAGATGGTTTCAGATCTCATGCATCTTTCACTTTCAATGTGTCATTTGTATATTGCGTTAGATGTAAATGTAGATGTTGGATCCCATAATACTGCATTTTATTTTATTTTGGCAGTTAGTGACTGCTTTCTCTGTACATTTTCCAACACCCTTGGTAGATTTTCCAACACACCTGCATTTTGTTTTTCAATTTTACTTTCAGCTGCTCCTTTTATACTTTATGAAATGCTTTTTCTAAATCTTCTCACACTGCTAGTGTGTGCTTTTTTCCTCTTCTATAATGCATACTCTATTTCCTGAGCTATATAGGTTGTTTGTTCTTCCATGGACCTGTTATGTCTGAATTATGAGTTATGGAGTTCAAAAGTGTTTTCTTCATGAAGCCACAATAGATTCCTATTGATAATGTGCCCCATTCATTTTTCTACAGAACTAAGTAGATTGATAGGTCAATAGCTTTTTGATTCTGCTGGGTTTTTGCTTTCTTTGGGACTGGTATTAGTAAAGGTTCCGTCTATGCCTGTGGAACTAATCCTCTATTCTATCTGATTTTAGGATTGCATATTGTTTCTTTTCCCCCCTAAGTATCCATTTCTAGCCAAGCTGCTGGACGTGTACGTACTACACATTTGGTCATGGGTTCGATCCACATCTGGGCAGTTTTTAATTGTTAAAGTGACCTGGGCTCCTGGGTCGACCTGGGCCAACATGAGTATCAGCAAATGTCTTGAGAAGTAAAGGTGGCCGACATGTGATACCGACCACATCAGTCATCAGCGGCCGACATGTGATACCGACCACATCAGCCATCAGTTGCCATTTGGTCAATAAAAGGGTCTAGCTCCATATGTCAAATAACACTTACTCCAAAGCAACCAAATATCAACATGCATATAAACAAGAGGCTGACAGACGCAGTATTTGTCCCAGTGATGTATCCAAATATCAAGATGCATATAAACAAGAGGCTGAGATTCTCTATTTGTCCCATATAAACAAGAGGCTGACAGACGCAGTATTTGTCCCAGTGATGTATCCAAATATCAACATGCATATAAACAAGAGGCTGAGATTCTCTATTTGTCCCATATAAACAAGAGGCTGATAAATGCTCTATTTGTCCCAGTGCTGTATTGCCAATGCCAGACATGGACACACAGGTGTAAAATCACATCATGTGAGATGAGATGTGTAAGACACACAGCCGGGAAAACTAGAAGTGATAGAGAGACAAATGAGAAACTAAGAACAAGTATAAGGATAACACTGATTACTAACTTTATAGAAGAGCAAAGAATTAAATGGTTCACACATTTAGCTACAATGGAACAAGATCATCTAGCAGCTAGGGTATTCTACATAAGAACATCGGGACACAAGTTGAGAGAGTGACACAGAACAAAATTACTAAATAGAGTAAAAGAGGCACTGACGAAATCAAATATGACATTAGCACAAGCAACAAGACAAACAACAAATGTCCTAGGAAATAAAGACTACATCATCCATCAAGTTCTGATCAGTCTCAAAATATAGGACTAGCACCATATACCAAATGTGTCTCATGGTGTGACAAGGGATCCGATACTGTTTTTTTTTCCTCCATGACACCATGGTTGACTTAACCACATCACAGATTTTGTCATGATATGGGCCATATTACGAGGGTAAGTTAATAAGTAAGTCACAAATGGCTATAGAAAAATAACTAAATATGATAACACTTGAAACCAGTTTATTTTTATACATACATTGTCCCTTTATTTCTCAACATAATTTCCACCAACATTGATGCACTTATCCCATCGTTTTATCAGTCCTCCCAAACCGGCTGCATAGAACTGCGTGCTTTGTTTTCATTTACCTGAAATCCCACAGAACTGTGTGACTTACTTTTTGACTCGCCCTCATAACCTTTTTTCTACCAAACTATGCACCACTTTAAGGGAAATCGCTAGGGGCTAAGTCCACTGAAAACCCACCTTGGTGGGAGACATTCTGCGATTGACGCCGAAGTTGAATGTGAAGTGAAAACGTGGTTTAGAAAACAGAGCATGCAGTTCTATGCAGCCGGTTCTCAACCTTTTTTTGGCCCGTGCCCCCCTTCACCATATTTTCAGAACGTCATTTCCCCCCCCCCCTTTCATATTTCCTATCTAAAAATCCCCCCACCCCTACACAGTATACGTAAAAATGTAAGGTAAATTTAATAGCATATACTAAAACAAGTCTAGACATCCACATAAAACATGATTTGTGGGTCTACTTACTTTATAAAATGAATTTTAGAAGGATGAGACGTATATAACTAAGTATGAAGGGAAAAACAATATCAAGTAATCGGTTCTTGTATTAACGTGATCTTGAAATAGTCTTCATTTCCCCCCCCCCCTGGAAACCTTAAAATTCCCCCCTAGGGGGGAATTCCCCACCAGTTGAGAACCACTGCATAGACTATTCCTTGTTATCATAGTTAGTTATTATTTTTCTACAGCCATTTGTGACTTACTTATTAACTCACCCTCATACAACTTATGCTGCTCAGTTACCAAATATGGGTTACACCCATATTATACATTACTGGTATGTAAACAGTTGTTTTACGTACTTTTGAATGCATTTGCATTACTCACAAAAATGTAAATTTATTAGTTACTTAGCTAAATAAACAACGTTTTTTCCATATCCTATTTACAGGACATTGCTGTCAACACCAGCATTTTATTGCTTTTTTTATGTCAAGTTTATGTTCAGTGGTTTGCCATTGCTTTCTAAACGACCGGCTCCCATACCAACACATTAAGACCCAGCGCAGTGTGGTCTGCTGTCAAATCGGTTGCAGTTGTGTTTCCAACTCGGGTTAGCGGGCTCATGAATCGCATCCGTAAGCCCTTAGCGACGGAGACCGACAAATAAACAACTAGGCTAAATAAATGACTTAATATGTATCATTTTGGATTTCAATGTTTGTTTCATTTTTTTTTTTCTTTTGAAGGGTGCGTTCAGATTTTGTTTCTCTGTATGGACATCTGAAAGCACCTGAAAGTTCTAAAGATGCATAAGCTCAACTCATTTCGACAGGGGAAAAAATAAAAGCTCAGTGCAGTTTCACCAAAAGTGCCAAGCTTTCTGTCATCTGCAAGATCAAGCCTGAATAATACAGAATACCAACCAGCTAGAATATTTCTGATGCCAGAAAGTCTGAAGGTTATTATCTTCACCTTTATGGTCCCTTTTGCTGCTGAATTGATTGTAACCCGTGGCTTAAAACTGAGATTTTAAAACTGATGCAGAATCCAAACTGTATTCACTTTGTACGATGGCAGTTCTACTTGCGCATTTTTGTGTCATAGAATTGTAATCGCTAACAGTGCTGAAGTTTTATTTTTCCATTTCCTCATTTATCCTTGGTTTTATACCTTTGTTGAGGAATGAGAGATTAATTCTGGTATAACCAGAAGGTTTCCACAACAGCCACTATGAACTGTATAAGAACATATATATAAGAACCGTATAAGCATATAAGAACATCTCCTTTGCCATCAAACACCAACACAACCATTTTTATACATATTAATGTAAAGAGGATGGCACCATCCAAAGATCAATGTACTGGAAAGAAACAAGGATAGGCCAGTACCTACATTTCTAGAATTTTGAACTGTCCAGAACAAACATGGCTTAGTGTGAATCCTGTTCAACTGCGTCATGAGGATATGTACACAAGATATACTGCCAGAAGAATCTGAAACTTAAAGAAACTTTAAATCTAAACGACTATCCTTCTGGACTGAGAAAGTGTCACTGCCACCCAGCCAAACCACTGTCCAATGAAACATTGGTCTCCAAACTCCAAGTATTTGTTCAAGTAAACTGTCATGGAAGCGCTGTGATGTAACATTTGCAGGACTGATTCAAAATAGTTGTCCAAAGATACTATGCTACAGTTCCATTTTTGAGATGCAAAACTGCTCCTATACCAACACCTTCATTAAAAGGAACTGTAGCTCTGTACCACAAATCTATTATCGCATATATACATTTCAGTGTAAATGTCAGTCCATTTATATAGAAAGTTAGAATATAGAATAGAAGAACACATCTCTAAATAGATAAGGAAACAAACTGGACAATTTTGGAAATTCGACTAAACCTACTGACTGGAAGGAACCTACTTCTTCCATAGCATGCCAATTATTAAAATTTGGGCATGTGCCAGACAAAAAGGCCTTCAGTGTGCTGTTCACCACACATAACCAAAACATTAACATGTACCAAAGGGAGTCTCCGTGGCCAAGTGGTCAAGCCGTCTGACTTGAGCTCCGAAGGTTGTGGGTTCAGTTCCGGGCCGCGTCCTTCGGTTCACGGGTGCATTTTTTCTGAGACTCCTGAGGGTCATTGCTGGAGTTATGGAGCTTGTGCTTAGTGCAATGCTTTCCATGCAGCGGAAAGAGACTGAGCCATAACGGATAAAAACGTCGTGCAATGAAGTCGATGCTGTCAACTTTTAAGCAACACATAACCAAAAGTTGCTGAGATTTAAAGAGGCAGTGCTGTACGTGCGGGTAAACCTCAATTATCTAAACAAAAAGGCAAGTTAGTCTTTTTATAGCTACTGTGATGACAGTGAACATTTGACACTGTGTTTTGTGAATTTCAGCTACATTTATTAATTATGTTGCTTTAATATACAATGTTGAATTATTTTTATAGCATGCACCTGGACTATGCCAGGTAATGAATTGTGCAAGATATTGTTTGTGTTGTCTTTATTAAAATATAATTTCAATCTTTGTCTTTATTCAGATATAATTGTAATCTATTGTTTTATCAATAATGTGAATTATAGGTCTGTAAATAGCACAATTAGCCCTATTACATTGGTAATATAATTTGATTAAGAAAATATACAGTATAGGTAACATATGTCACGGTATCTGTAATATGTGAACTGTTGGTATTAACTCAATAGTTACCACGACCTACTGACAATGGCTGGACACTTTATGTGCTAGGGCTACAAACCATTTTTAGCACCGCCGTTTTCTTATGCCCCTTATTATCCACTGGAGCGTAGACCTTCATCCAATTCACTTGAAGCCATCCTTTGCTAGCTCCTGCAGCCCCCTCAGTGTCCTACCCATATAGTTCGTCTTTGTGAGTAATTCTCTGCTCTGTGTGCTTTTAGTTTCACACTATTTATCTCACTTGTGAGTTCCAGAAAAGGGAGTGTCTAGTTATACTGTTGTCAGTTTTTCTCAGTGTGTGTCCTACCCTGTGCTAGCATCTTTACCTCACCTCCTGGTTCACAGGAATTTGTTTAGTTCTCTCCAAGAGCTGCACACTTGTGATTCTGTCCATATCATTTTGGTCCCAGTATTCTGTGCAGGCACCAATAAATGGATGTTTGTAGTTTATTAGTAATCCTTTTAGTAATTCCCCATTTTGTTATCCATAAAGTAGTACCGATTTTACACTAGAGTTAAATATTCAAAGTTCGGTGCTAATTTGTTATTTCCTTTGACTTCCATAAATCTCCTAGTGCTATGAAAGCTTCCCCTGACTGTTGTATTCTTATGTTAATAATATCTTTATCTTTATAAATATTTTTTTCAATTCTCATTTCTCTCTCATTGCTTCATTTTTCCATGCTTTTGTTCTTCTCGTCCTGTCATCACCTCTGATGTAGTCACAGGATATCTCCTTGACTGTATGTTGTGTTTGTGAATGTGTTTGTTTGCTGATGAAGGCTAATCGCCGCAACGTTCTGTATGTGTCTAAACTCTATTATGTAAGCTGCACTACTTTGTGTCATTTTATATTGTTTACACTTTCACAGCTTTAACGCAGTTCCACTTAATTTTATTCATATTTAACCAATAACTAACACGGTTCTCAAAATTGTGATGCATTATATATCATTACTTAATGCTAGGCACAATATTTACAGATGATGGAATGTTAATACTGCAGGAACAAGTGTGCTTCGATGCATGACTAATAAATTCACATATCCTTTACAGGACATCGCTGTCAACAGCAGCATCTTTCAGCTGTCTGTTGATTTCTTGGCAAGATTACGCTCAGTAGTTTGCCATTGCTTTCTGAGCGGACGGCTCACTTATCCCGCAGTCACCAGCGGGGGTAGAACCGCTTCCAGTTCTCGCCCGCTACGAGACTCTGCATGATAAACGGGATTATGGAGAAAGTGGTGTAACCCCTCGGCCAGAGAGACCGGCGCATGACTAATTAGATACTCCAAAAAAAAGTGTCTTCATTAGCCATGTTTATCATACATATGAACCTACAACTATGGAATATGGAAGAATTTGTGCCAAACATTGAGATAGCACCATAGGTCTCATCATAATTTTATATTAAACGAGCGTAGGACAAATAATAAACACATCAGTCAAGTATATCACAACATTTAAAGTTTTTTGCATACCTCCTTTTCAATTATAACATTTGGACACGATTTTTCTGTATGAAGTGGATGCAAAGATAATCTCAGACCCAAATTAACAGGATTGCCCAAACTACAACATACCCAGGCGAACCTTCTGGCCTAGAGAGACAACAGTGGAAGATAAAATCTATGGACCGCTGAATGAACTGAAAAGGATTGTTAGATTCATACAAGAGGACAACATTGCAGTTATAAACATATTTCGGGCGAACGAAAGAAGAAGAAGAACATTCTTGTTATAATCTTCTTCTTCTTCTTCTTCGTTCATCCGGAGTTTTTTTTTCGGATGTGATTGCGTTGTGCCTGTTTACAGCAGAGCTGCGTTCTTGCGCCGTTAGGCCGACACATCTGACTTCTGCGGGCATTTGTTGACCGGGTTAACTTCCCGGGTTGTTATAATCCAATAACCAAAATATTTATTGTTGAAAATGTATCACCATATTTCTCTGTTTGACATCGGTCACCAACTGATTAATTTGTCTTCAGTGCTTTGCTTCAAACCCATTTAAAACCCTCCCTAATTGAGGACATGAGTCATGGGTTCCTTTTAGATTACATCATACTAAGGTTGTCACCACTATTGTCATATCTTCAATGATGAGTTCACATTCAATTGCTCCTGGTCTTTTTGGTATAGCTATAAATACGTATTTAAATACAGCATTGTTCTCCCCTTGTGTTGATTTCCATCATCAGTTTGCCACCAAGCACATTGAAACTCATTAATGGTGTATAATATTACACTGGAGTAAAATGTGTGTCATCATATCGACACTTCGGTGTTGTTGAGTATTTCTCATCCTAGAAGTGTTGCGGTGTTATTTATTTATCTTTGATGACTCATAAGTCCATAATTAATATTTATTGTTTATTCTCGTAACACTTTGAAAGTTATAACCTGAAAGAATGTAAGCCTAATTTCCTACACACTTTACATTTGACGAACTTGGTTATGCTTATAAACTTAAATCTGGTCGTCTACAATTTTCCATAGATGCATTGTACTTTTCTAAATTATGTTATATTTTAACATCTTCATTTCTTTCAAATATTCTTTGTTTCATATTTTCCATTATATCAATTCTGTTAGTTCAAAAATGTCTCTCCCTTTCCTATTTCATGTTGTTATCATGCTGCCTATTATTGTATCTTATATTTATCCTCTCATGTCCAGTCTCACTTTTGCATGATTTATATATTTTTCCATCTTTCTGTCAATCCATGTCAATTTATTATGATGGGTCACGATTTTTCAAATATATGAATACTTCATTGGGGGAGGAGCTTGATTTCTCAATGACCCTGAGAGCTATGCCGGCAGTAGCGTAGCTAGCAGCAGGGCTCCCAAGCCAGACAGGTCAAAGGGTAGAGAACAGACAAAGAGAAACACCCTGGTCCTCCTCCAGTTGGGGGTTGAAGCATGGGGTTAACATCCCCACCTCTGTAAAAACTATTTTGTTACGAAATAGATACATAAGCCTGGAATTCGGACTGACTTATTTGGACAACGTTCTCGGAACATTGAAGGACTCTTGGAATTTGGAACATGGAATGTACGGACACTACATCGAGCTGGAGCGGCGGAAGAATTAACCCGGAGCTGGTTGAATATAAAATGGATATAACAGCAATTCAGAAATAAGGTGGCCAGGAGAAGGTACTTAGAGCAAAATGGATTGATTGTAATATATGGAGGAAACACCAAATAAACATGAATTAGGAACAGGTTTTGTCATCAAAAAAGAGCTATGGGGGAACGTTCTAAACTTTAAAGCTGTTAATGACAGAATTAGTAAATTACGAATAAAGGTAAATGATGATTAATGTACATACACCTACTGAAGAGAAAGAAGATGATATTAAAGAAGACTTTATAATGATCTGGAAGATGTCATAGAGAAATCCCCAAACAGGATATCCTGATTGTGCTGGGAGACCTCAATGCAATAATAGGTAGAGAGCAATTATTTTTAAAAAGTTGCCGGTATGGTAAGCCTACATACAACTTCAAATGACAATAGATGGAGAGTCATCAACCTAGCAGAAGCCAAAGGACTGCAGATCAGCATTACCAGACTGCAAAGAAAGGATATACATAAACAAACTTGAAAATCATGTGCAAGAGAACTATAATCAAATAGATCACATTTTAATTAACAACAAAAATGCATCAAACATACAAGTTAGAAGTTATAGAGGAGCTGAGTGCCACAGCGACCACTTCCTCGTTGGAGCAAAATTTAAAATAAAACTTAAGAGAGTTTTCTATACTAAATTACAAAGGTTACACCCAACATATACCAGAGAAAAACTACAAGAAATTACAGTCAAGAGAAAATCGCAGATGAAATCAAATGTAAGCTTGAAATTCTACAAAACCCGTTGGAGGAAAGCGTTGACCAAACTTGGTTGAACATCAGAATACAATTGAAACTACTGCAGAAGGTCTCAGTGTGTTAACCACGCATAGAAAGAACAGATGGTTCAATCAAAAATGTGAAGAAGCAATCATTAGGAAAAGAATGCCAGACAGTTGAAGTTAAATGACATCAACAACATCCAAAATGAGCAATATAGAACTGAATGCAAAGAGCTACAAAAATATTTCGGCAGCAGAAGCGAGAATATATGAGCAATATAATCAAAGATATGGAAACTACTCACCAGACAAACGAATCCAGAAAGTTTTTTAAAGAACTGATGTCAATGAAACGAGGGCACCAACACAACACATGGTTTAAAAGACAAAAATGGTAATATGATAAATACCACGAGGAAATATGTAACACATGGAAATAATACTTTGTTGATTTTAAATTGTGAAGCTCCAAATAACACTTTCCCACAGGAATCAGTTCTAACGTGTGAACCACAATTGAAGAACCTGCTTTTGAAGAAATCCTATATGTAATACTAATAACACAACTTAAAAACAATTTAAGGGCAACTGGAGCTGATGGAATTGCTGGCGGAATTTATAAAGGCAGGCGGCCATGCATTACATCTAAAGCTATGTGAACTAATAATAAAATCTGGAGAACAGAAGAATTACCCCATGACTGGAAAGAGTCTTTATTGATACCTATCTTTAAGAAGGAGACAAGTTCCAATGTGAAAATTATAGAGGAATTCACTCCTGTCCACAAGCTATAAGATACTATCCGCGTATTACTGAATAGACTAAAACCATATTCAGAAGACATATTAGGTGACTACCAGGCGGGTTTCAGACAAAACAGATCAACAATAGATCAGATATTATCTTACGACAAATAGCCGAGAAAAGTTGGGAATATAAAAGAGATCTCCATAACATTTTGTGGATTTTAAAAGGCTTATGATAGTGTCCATAGGAATAGTCCTATGAATGCGATGCAGGAATTTGGAATACCAAGGAAGTTAATCAACATGACCAGACTATGCATGGAAGATACTTATAATATAGTAACATATAAAGGCAGGAAATCAGACCCTTTCCAAATAACATCTGGCTTGAAACAGGGTGATGCACTATCGCCGCTCCTTTTCAATCTGGCTCTAGAGAAAGTTGTAAGGAAGGTAAAGGAGAATGTGCTATTGGAGGAACATCCAAACTGCTTGGTTATGCAGATGATATAGATATTATAGGGGAAAATGAACAAAAGACATTGGAATATTGACTCACTTAAAGGAAAAAGCTCAACAAATGGGGCTGGTTATCAACCAAGATAAGACAGAATATATGGTAATTTCAGAGAAGGAACGGCTAAAAACTCTGGCCACATACAAATAGATAATATGACCATTAAAAGAACGGAAACATACAAATACCTGGGTACAATCTTCAACTGCTCCAACATAATAAGGGAAGAAATACAAGCTAGAATCAACTCTGAAATAAGATATACTATGCACTACAACATCTGCTAAAATCAAATGCGCTATCTCGTAACACCAAGATCACAATATACAAAACACTGATAGACCAGTTGTGCTGTATGGCTCTGAAACCTGGAGTACAACTAAAGGAGACGAAGCCTTGTTACAAACCTTTGAGAACAAAGTCTTAAGACGCATCTTTGGGCCATTAGGGATACACAAAGTGGAGAGTGGAAAAGAAGAAGCAACAAGGACATTTATGATCTGTTTAAGTCCCCGCTAATCACTGGTATCATGAAGGCTAATAGACTGCAATGGCTGGGGCATATAGAAAGAATGGAAGATAATAGGGAACAAAACTCGCTTACACTCAGAAATAAATGACGTAGCCCCGAGGTAGACCAAGAAGACGGTGGAGAGATAATATACATACAGACCTACAAGCACTTGGATCAACGACTGGCAAGAGAAGGTCAACCAGAGAGACGAATGGAGACGGCTTGTATCTGCAGCAAAGAACCTAATGGCTCGGAATGCTGAAGAAGAAGAAGAAGAAGATTAATACTTAATTAAAAAATGAATAACAATAAAATAATTCAGTAAAATATTTAACGATTCATTTTATACATTTCTATAGGTAAACACTACTTACATTTATGATATAGTTGTATTATTAGTGAGTTATTGTCTTTGTTGTGTTTATAACATGTATTATCAATTTAATATCATGTTATAAATAGAAGTTTCATTGTGGTCTTTGTGTATACCTGAGTGCATGTTGGACAGTTTCAGAATATGATTTATCAAGTTAGATTTGTCGTAGAAACTTTGATTTATTAACAACAAATTGTTGTTCTTTGTGTATACAGGTGTATGTTATATAATTTTCTACATATTTCACATGGTATAAATGTTTGTTTTTTTTAGAAAATGTAATATATATCACATTACCATGTTTTGTGTTTTATGTATAATTATTTGTTGTTTTGTTGTTTGTTACATTTCATATGTTACCAAAGGAATATATTTTAGTTCTATAAAATATACAAAAGTACATCTATATATATATAAAAGAATGTATGTCTGTAAGTATGTCTGTTTGTATGTTATTATGCGTTCGCGAACGGTCCATCCGATTGAGATGAAATTTTCTACACGTCTTCTTCTCATTTCCGTGCTGCCAACTGTCATAGTTTTTTTAGTGTACAAACAGTTATTTACTTAATATTATTTAATATTTAAATTACATTATAATGTATTTATAGCGAGGGGACATAACTTCTAATAGCATAGCTAGTGTGAGATATAAATATAAAAGATATGAATGTTATGTCTAGGGGGTTATAAGGCCTGGATTCAAGGTATATGAAAAGTGTTCGAGTCCTCTTCCTTATAAGATATTCTCCAAAAAAAAACTAGCCATGGCTCTAATTTCATAATGAGGGGACTAGGCTGAAATAGATACTAGTCCAACCTACATTGATAAGACATCTTCTGAAGAAGATTTTGAGAGCCGGTCATTAACCATAGACCTCAAGGAGATAAGAAATATAGGTCCATGTGTTGTCGACCCCTCACAGCAACTCTCAAGTAATTTTATAAACAGTGACATATATCAACTACCATAAACACAACTTTGGAACAACATTCACAAGAAATTGAGAACAACTCCTGTTTTTAACTATATCCTTTAATAGGGATCAAAACAGTGGGTGTAGGGAACTCTAAACTCGACATTACTACTATCCACAAAACATGATAACAAGATAAAACATCAAATCAGTGCAGTGCACTCTTTGATTCAAAAACAAAACCCAACAACCAATTTCTTCTAACTTATCACCCTAAACAAATCAGTACCCGTATCTGGAATGTACTTACCTCCAGAACAAACACATAGTGAATACATTTACCTATGTTCATCAAAACCAAACATAGTACATGTACACTACTAAACATTCTCTAACTACATAAAAGTAGTCCATTAATCTGTTATCTGGTTGTTGATTGTGTCATTATCCTAACTAAATCATTTGATAGGTAAATCCTGTGAGGCAGGGTAAATGTACGATCACCCCACACTGGGGCTTGACAACCAAACTGTATCTGAACTCCACGATACGAAACATAATAAGTTTCTACACAGTCTCTCACCTAACGTCCTCTAACGCATTCCACCGTTGATAAAGGGATGGGTTAATCCTATTCTTGATGGACTTTACAGACTGATATATCACTGTCGAAGGTTGCACCGGCTGACTATCATAGGCAAGGGTGGTGCTGGAACCCTGGATCTCGGTATTCATTTTCGTGTGGAACATAACAGACAGACCAATGTAACCGTCCACGAATGCTCCCGATGTATATATCTATATGATGATGATGTTGTTAGTACCTGAATTCTGGATCACTTAGCTGGCGGATGTCTTTAGAGAACAGTGGGTCTGCATTCAACGATGATGCTACCAAGTGGCCGTATTAGCCATAATGCTATAAGCTGGTGAAGCAAGGACTATCCATATGGGTTCTGTATTTGCTGGTTGAAGGATATCCAGGAGGCATCCAAAAATTATGTGGGTAATATGCTTAAATCGACGATGAAGATACGTCCATAATGTCTCTGAGCGACATTGGAACAAAAAGGAGTGCCGTCGCTGGTTCCAGACATAAGTCCGAGTCTTACAACCGCATACAGGAAATTGAGTGACCAGTCCTAAAGCTCCTGCAGACTAGGGCTCCCTGTAATTGAGGGCAGCAAACACTGAAGTTTCCCAGACGAAAGTAGTGGTAAATGATCCACCATACTGTACTAAGCTACTGTCCTGAGCTGTGCAGCGACAAGGGGTTACTTCCAGCGACAATAAGTGGTATATAAGACCCACAGTAGGTACCACATCAGTTTTTACATTGCTCAACCAATGCTGGATATCAAGAATGAAAGGGAGATAATCAGGATATGACTTCCTAGTTTTAAGTGGAAAATATAAGATGAATTGCTTCCCTTCTTGATTGGTACTGCAGCAGGAAAACTAAAGCAGTGTCCAGACTCTGAAATCTAATATCGGCAAAAATATCCACTCGCAAACTGTCCTCCAGTGCTGCAAGATTGGAAAAACAACAAGCATTGTACACTTGACAGAATATCAATTGTCATTGTAACAAACAGGGAAAAATAATGAAAATAAAGGGATGGGGAAATGTGTCATCCCCTCCCCCCTTGCTGTCTTCAACTCTGCTGGCAAGTGTAGTATCTAGTTATCGCTTGCAAAACGTATTCGTACTTTAGTCTAGGGTTTCGTGACGATTCTATCCAAACTGCCCTAGCAAAATGTCACGACAAGATAAGACGAACAAGACAAGACAAAGACACCAAAACATATAAGCACTCTCACATCACGTGGGAAACCCCCAACATGAGAGGACATATAATATATCTCTAGAATAATACAGTAATCATCCATTGGATATTTATCCACCTCCACAAACCTCGTCCTAACTTTTTAGAAGTAGGGGGTTAAAACCTCAGTTCAAAAATCTTCTCGTGGCAAGCAAACACTGCACGATTTAACTGAACATATAAATTGATCCTTTCGGCATCCCCACGAATTGGGCCTTGTTGAAATGCAGGTCTGCTAGCTATCTGAAGATATGGGGTGTCCACCTCTCTTCCCCCATGAGATTATACTCATAGAAAAACATAATACTCAACTCCCCTGCATATTCATGAAACAGATTACATAATGATTCATACACCATGTATGAATCTGAAAATGCACCCTTAAGTACACAATAGTTCACTAGATGTCTAGTAAAGACAGTTCTATAATCTATAGAATACTGGTTCAAATATTGAAGAAATGGTGAACAGATATTCTGCATAGAAAATGCAGATGATAGTGAGATATTCTTCATCAAATAGAAATTAGCCATCATAGCTAGATAAAAAGGTAAGTATAGAACAATTTAATACTGGCATAGACACGTTCTTTGTGCAGAATCGAACCTCAGGCTATCTTCTCAAAGAAGCAATTTTACAGTTTGAAAATCCAACCCAAATACAAGAATACGTGTAGTCTATTATCAAATGATACAGGTATTAACATTCAAAATGCAAAAGTAATCTTACCCGAAGCACTAAAAGGCACAGATGGGCGAAAACCACTCCCTTTCTAAGACTACATCTGGACTTGGTAGGTGTTTAAAACTCAAGTGACAATCCCTGGTCCGGCCAGGTCTAACTGGCCGCTAATGAATCTATTTCGAGCCACTACGATACATTCCAATTGTGTTTTGTTGTTCCACATTCATTCCCTTATAAGGCAATGGCAAACGATACACGTAAAAACTCCAAATCTTGGAAACTGTGTCTGGAAACTGAGGGGAATGGAAAAATTATGCCACAGCTGGGCAGGTACAACATCGACATTGCAGCCTTGAGCGAGACACGACTTGCAGAAGAAGGTCAAATCTGTGAAATAGGTGCGGCTACACATTTTTCTGGGTGGAAGGAAAAGCGAGGAAAGACGCCAATCCGGTGTGGGATGTGCCATTAAGTCGGCTCTGGTCGGCCAATTAGCTGGATTTCCAAAGGCTATAAACGACAGGCTCATGACCATTAAGTTGCCCCTGCTGATTGGAAGGAAGCATGCAACCATTGTGAGTACCTACGCACCAACTATGACCAATGAAGATGATGTCAAGAACAAGTTCTATGAGGACCTGCACAATTTATTAACATCTGTTCCCAAAGGAGACAAACCTATACTCCTTGGGGATTTCAATGCCAGAATAGGCACAGAAACCACCTCTTAAAGTGGTATTATTGGAAAGCACGGAGTCGGAAATTGTAACAGCAATGAACACGATCTCCTGATTACCAACACAATTTTCCGTCTCCCCATGAGAAATAGGACATCATGGATGCACCCTCGCTCGAAACACTGGCACCTCATTGACTATGTCATCGTCAGGAGGAGTGACAGACAAGACGTTCGGGTGACAAAATCTATGTGTGGTACCGAATGTTGGACAGACCATCGTCTCAACCACCACGGTGTCCTCAAGGGGTGAAAATGAAAAAAAAAAAAAAACTAAATGTCACCCGCCTAAACAGCAAGAAAATGCAGCTGTCATTTGAAAATATGCTGGAATACCGCCTCAAGCCCAATGCTGCAGCTAAACAAGATACAGAAACAGAGTGGAGAGCCCTAAAGGACATAATTTACAACACTGCTATGGACATCCTGGGTCCTACCCCCCGAAAGCATAAAGACTGGTTTGATGAAAATTCCGAAGACATCAACCAATTGCTGGCCGAGAAACATCTTCTCCTCAAGGCATATTTGAATGATCCCTAGTCAACAAAAAAAGATGCGGGACTCCTGGCTGAGCAGCAAGCTGATGAAATTCAAGGCTTTGCTGACAGACATGATATGAAAAACTTCTACGACTCACTGAAAGCGGTCGATGGTCCTACATCACCAAGCATAGTTCCCCTCCTCAGTGCAGATGGGGGTAACATTGGTCACCGATAAGAAAGAAATCCTTCAACGCTGGGCATAGCATTTCAGCAACATCTTAAATGCAACTTCCTTCTTCGATGATGAAACCATCAACTGCCTTCCTCAAGTTCCCATCAATGATACACTTGATGATCTGCCAACCATAGTGGAAGTAAAGAAAGCCATCCAGCAACTCTCCAGCGGCAAGGCACCCGGTCCTGACTCCATCCAGCAGAGATATACAAGGCTGGTGGGCCGGTCCTACACGAGCAGCTTTACGAAGTTCTTTACAACATATGGGTGGAACGAGACCATAGTGACCACAAGATTTCAAGGACGCGTCAATAGTCCACCTTACAAACGTTAAAGGAAACCGCCAATTAGGTGACAAGCCTGGCGAGGCATCCTCCTTGCAGGGAAGATAACTCGCCAGAATTTTTCGCAATCGCCTCACGGCCATCTCGATCAAGGTCTTCTGCCTGAGAGTTCATGTGGCTTCAGAAAGGAAACGAAGAAACTGTTGAACAATGATTTTCCGCTGCAAAGAAGAAATGTCAGGAACAGAACAGCGAAATGTTCTCGCACTTTCATTGAACCTTTCCAAGGCTTTTCAGACAGTAAGCAGAAAAGGGAATTGTGGAAGATTATGCAAAATATGGCTGTCCACGAAAGTTTGTCCAAATAGTTGCGGCTATTTCATTATGTATGCAGGCAAGAATACAGGAAAATGGTGAACTATCTGAGCCCTTTTCCTGTCACCAATTGAGCGAAGCAAGGATATGTCCTGGCACCAACACTGTTCAGTCCTCATGTTTTCAGCTATGTTGATGAATGCCTTCGAGACAACGACATTGGAATAGACATCAACTATCGCATGGATGGAAAGTTGTTCAATCTCAGAAGGCTGAAAGCTAAAACCAAAATTAACAGCAGACACCGTCAGAGAGCTCTGTTTGCTGATGATTGCGCTCTATACGCCAACTCAGAGGCGGACATGCAACATAATGTTTCAGCTTTCCTCACATGCCTGTGCCAACTTTGGGCTCAATATCAACTTGGAGAAGACTGTAGTTATGTACCAGCCAGCTCCAGGGAATAATCACACCGTGCCGAATATCAAAGTGAATGGTCATAGACTAAGGGTTTGTGGACAAATTCACCTATCTTGGCAAGCAACTGTGTCCCAAGCTGCCACAATTGATGACGAAGTGATGCAAGAATCTCCAAGGCCAGCGCGGCCTTTGGCAGACTGTATAAGAATGTATGGGACAGAACTGGAATAAGCCTGCAAACAAAGCTAAAAGTCTACAAAGCAGTTGTATTATCCACACTGCTATATCATCCTATATGCTTGTGAAAACTGGACTGTTTATCAGCGACACGCTAGGAAATTAAACCACTTCCGCACAGTCTGCCGTAGGAAGCTACTGAAGATTAAATGGCAAGACAAGATCCCAGACACTGAAGTCCTAGAAAGAGCGTCTATGCCCAGTATCCACACTTTACTAATGAAGAATCAGATTTGCTGGGCTGGTCACTTGACTCGTATGCCAGATAACGGGCTCCCTAAACGAATTTTTTACGGCTAGTTGCGTTGTGGTAAACGCTCTCAAGGCGGCCAGAGGAGACGCTTTAAAGACACTCTGAAAATCTCACTGAATGCTTTTGGAATTCATCATGACACCTGAGAAACTGCCAGAGACCGAAATTCGTGGCGTGCATCATTACGCAAGGGTGCAGTCACTTGTGAGGCAACCAGGACTGCAAGAGCTGTGAAGAAAAGGCAGACAGAGAAAAACCACTGCAGGAAATCCTCCTCCAGAAACTTCAAGCATTCTTTGTCCACATTGTCAAAAGAACATTTCGAGCCAAAATAGGCCTTATTAGCCATCTTAGAACTCACGGACTCCATACTTCAACCCCACTGGATGAATTGATGGCCATCATCATTCTAGATGGACAAACAACAACATTTCTGCAACATAAGAGACCAGAGATGTAGTCTATTGTTTTTTGATGGCTTATCTTTAAGGATGGACAGCAGTAGATTGTCAGACAGAATGTGAAAGTGTTTCTCTGAGAGATATTTATTTAGCTTTCGTACTGCATACTTCTACTACTACTACTACTACTACTACTACTACTACTACTACTACTACTACTACTACTACTACTACTACTACTACTACTACTACTACCCTCCTCCTCCTCTTCCTCCTCCTCCTCCTACTACTGCTACTACTACTACTACTACTACTACTACTAATATTTTTTTTATATCCCTTACATGACATTGCAATCAACATCAGCATTTTCAGCTGCTGTTGCCTTGTTTATTCCAGAGGAATAGATAACCAGTACGTCTGGAACAAGGTAGGCTGCAGACGCTGGCGGCTCAGCGTCAAACCTCCGAGACCTCGCCTCTACGAGCAGGTGGTGAGCGGTGGCTAGACCCTGAAACCCATGGAACTTGACTTAGAGGTGTCCAGCCAAGTCCCACAGGTGAGGGCCTCGTAGGCGCCTGGACCATAGGGCGCGTACATCTGTCAATCGCATGTGTCTGAAACTCTGTAAGCGTGTACTACCGTCAGACTTCCCGCCTGACTCGTGCGGATCCCGCGACCAACAGGAATAGGCCCGCCGGAGATATTGCTCGTCTGCTGCGAGCATATCTCCTCACCTACCATTGTGCGGATCTCGCGACCAGCGAGAATAGGCCCGCCAGAGATATTGTTCGTCTGTTGCCGACATATATCCCTTGACTGAATAAGTAAAGAAACGATAAAAGTAGTCTTTGCGCCTCTGACTTTCGTTCTTGATTAATGAAAACATTCTTGACAAATGCTTTCGCAGTAGCTCGTCTTGCGGCGATCCAAGAGTTTCACTTCTAACGCCGCAATACGAATGCTCCCGATTGTCCCTGTTAATCATATCCTCCAATTCCTAAAACCAACAAAATAGAAGCAAGGACCTATTCCATTATTCCATGTACCATTATTCAGGCAGCCGAGACCTGCTTTGAACACTAATTTGTTTCAAAGTAAACGCGCCGGATATATATATATATATATATATATATATATATTATATATATATATATATATATATATATATATATATATAGAGAGAGAGAGAGAGAGAGGAGAGAGAGAGAGAGAGGAGAGAACGTATGTTACGCTATACCTGACGTCATTTTGCCTTGTAGTTGATACTCCACCCCTCACCCCTCTGCTGTTGTATCGTTGTTTGATGTGATATCATCAACTCTTAATGATCATGTAGCCAGACGCATTCACTGTGGAGAAGGGAATTATCAATATCTCATGGCGAGCCTTTTGCATGGGAATGAAGATACTATCAATAAGCTGGCGACAGTGATAGAGTTAGTGATTCAGCTTTTGACGTCATCGCCTCTTCAAACTACAAAAGATAGATATTAGATTACACACACACACACAAAACACAACACAAACTAGCTTTATACTATATAGCACACAAGATACCACAACTTAGAACAATATATAACACACATTATATTGGAATAGTACCTAATTTATAGACCGTATGTATGCAAGAGACAACACCCAAGATATACAAATAGTGAAACAAGCACCACCACTACATAATGAAACGATTAGAAGGACCACCACTACATAATGAAACGATTAATTTCCTAAGAAAATATATTTAGCTACGTTGTTAGATTCCCTCATATTGACAATCAAAGACACACACACACACACACACACACACAACTGCTTATATGATTAACCTAAATACATACATCTGTTGGTCGAAACTCGGGCGGAAGTATCAATTTTCAAACACATACTATATATACCGGCCATTTTTTTCACTCCAACACACACACATACCTTTTACTACTATCACTATTTTTTTCCCCCACTCCTATACACACACCTACTACTACTACTACTACTACTACTACTACTACTACTACTACTACTACTACTACTACTACTACCATCACTGTTGTTGCTAATACTACTACTAATACTACATTGCAACTATTACCACTTCTTCTTCTTCTTCTTCTTCTTCTTCTTCTTCTTTCTTCTTCTTCTTCTTCTTCTTCTTCTTCTTCTTCTTCTTCTACTACTACTACTGCTGCTGCTGCTGCTGCTGCAACTACTACTACTACTAGACACTTTTACTACCAATACTACTAAACTACTGCTGCTACGATCACCAACACCGCTACTACCATTATTACTACTATTAATACTGCTACTGGAAGGCCCCGCTATACGTCGTTTCGGTTTACGTCATTTCGCTATAACGTCATTGTCACACAGGGGACCAACTTCACTTTACGTCGCTACGTTTCGCCATAACGTCGTTTTGGGGCTTGCGATCAGGCTGTTGATATCGGTAAAGTCCATGGTTCACCTCCAACCACAGTAAGGTCAATTCATACAGGTCTGACAAAATCAAAGAGGGTGCTAAAAACATAACCCCTTTGAGTGCTTCCAAGATCACTCATACTAGAAGCACTCTTATGGAGAACATGGAAGCACTATTGGCCGTCTGGGTTGAAGACCAGAACCAACGGAATATGCCTGTGAGCAAGCTGGTTATCCAAGAGAAAGCAAAGTCTCTCTATGCAGATCTAGCTAAGAAAGCGGATGAGAGCAGTACTAGTAGTGCTGATGTTAGTTCTCTAGCGAGTCGTAGTTGGTTTGAGCGCTTTAAGAAGCGTTCACACCTGCACAACATTCAGATAACAGGTGAAGTGGCGAGTGCTGATACTGCAGGCAGCAGAACGTTTCCCTGCAGTTAAAGGCCATGATTGAGGAATGGTGGTTACTGTGCAAGCAGACATTGGACACATTTTTTGTTCAAGCAGAGAACGAGCCAGGAAAAGAGGCAGGAAGAGGTTACAGTTTCATCCTCAGATGAAGAGGCAGAATTTAATGCTCTACAGTCCCAATAACTCTACCACTCGCCCTCCAACCCACCTCTATTTAGCTAATAAATAACAACAACATCAAAAGAAACAATACTCTAGTACACAAATACACTGTATTTCATTTAATTCTATGGGAAATAGTCTTACGCCTATACGTCGTTTCACTTACGTCGTGTTTTACAAGGACGTGACGCAGACGTTAACCGGGGCCTTCCAGTACTATCACCAGCCCCACGAATACTACTACTATTACTTCTTTTATTGCTACTACTATTACTATCACCACCACGGTTACTACCAATATTACTACTACTACTACTACTACTACTACTACTACTACTACTACTACTACTACTACTACTAACCAACTCTCCTCTATTACTATTACTATAACCACTGTTATTGTCGGAGAACGCAATTTATGAGGAGGAGGCGATATTCTCATGATGATGATGATCATGATGATGATGGTGATGGCAACTACTACTATTACTACTTCTACTACTTTTACTAATACACCCACAACTACTAGTAATACCATCACTACTACTAATATTACTACTACTAATACCCCAACTACCAACTCTCCTCTACTACTGTTACTGCTACTACTACTATCACTTACATTGAGACCGGTTAAGACCAGGGATGGAGTTATTGCCTCTCCATAGCACAACGCCTGGGCTAAAATAAAGAACCATGTGTTGCCCATGCAGCATGATCCCTCTCTCGGCCTGCCTAGTTCACTCCAGAGGAACGTTGACACCTATAATCTGGAACAAGACAAACTGCAGAAGCTGCCGGATCAGCAAAGCAATGCTCTAACTGTCCGCCTGTCGGAGCTTCGATCCTAGACCAGCTGCCAACCAAGGCTTAGGGCCTGGTCTGCCCTGCCATGATTTATTTTGTCTTTGGGTTGCATACTATCACTACTACTACTACAATCATCTCCCCCACTACTACAACTACTGTTACTACTACTACTATTATTATTACCAATATTATTACTAATTGTATTACTGATCCATACCGTCAGGTGCCGTAATTTGTGGGGAGGTATGATCGCCTACGCCAGGCAACACGGGGAAAAGATACAAACAACGCAGTACAGGCCCCAGCAACATGTAGATAGGCCTACAATCACACCAACACACACAGGCTTACAAATACATAGACACCCACGCCAGACATACCGGGCATCTACCACCCTAATCGATTGTATACATCACACATAATGACCAGCTCTGACCTCTAGTCTAGTCTATATTGTTAGATGGCCATGACTGGCATCGCTAAAACTGCCTTGGTTCCATAAATCTCTTAAGAATGAAAACTAATGATGATGTTTATGCACCGAACATACCGACATACCACACACACACACGCGCGCGCGCACGCACGCACGCGCGCGCGCACGCACGCACACACACACACACTCTCTCTCTCTCTCTTTCCCTCTCGCGCTCTCTAGCTATCTATCTTACAGACATGAATCCTGCGAGGAGTTATTTTATACCATCATCACCCCTCACTCTCCATACCATTGGCCACTGCCAATTATGCAGATACACCATTCAAGAAACATTTTACTATACAAAACATAAGCAGGGAAACTGACAAGCAACGATTACGTCTCGCACCTAGTGCAGTCAATATAATGCTAATGCTGTAATCATACCTACCACACCTTAGGAAACAAAGCGTGAGAGAATCGATTGATCTCACTAATCGCAAGATGCCTGGTTTTCATCTAACAATATACAATGTCAATAAAGTGCATTATAAAATACCCGCCCCACCCAGCGACATCCTACCCAGAGCAGACAACTCGATAACCCACAACTGAGACACTCCAATCTCTGGACCAAACAACTATAGCACCCCAACACTACTGACCCTATCCACGCACCCCTGTAATCCTAACCCGTATCCTGAAACTTGCATGTGATGATGATGTTTCTACAATGTATGATACTAAACCATACCCAGTCCCTTTTAACAATCAGTGGTCAGTTTTACCCCCAACCCGGAATAATATGGGTTTTAAGACTAATGGGACAGCTATCTATACGTCACACTGTGCTCCACAGGGAACCATGCTTTATTACGGTTTTCCTTTGAAGATAGAAAACGGTTCAATATATCACCCCTCTTAAATCATTGAGGCCACGCAGTCTTATATATATACATATGTTGTGCTACCTCCATCTTACACCCCGGGTGTCACTTTTCTAACCAGTATACCGTCACCACAACACCTGTCCTCATTTAAATATGTTCAATACTCATTGTATTGTTTGTCTATATATGTTTTCCCTTTATTAAAAAATTTGATATATCTTCTTTAAATCATTTTGTTACTTCAATGTTTCATGTTTTATGTTGTAAACTAGACCACAACCCCCACCACCACATCACTAGAGTACCCTCTCCTACACCCCGAGGGGGCACTTAACAACCAAACCCACCACCCCACCTCGCCCACTTGACCACACCCACTGTTTAAAAAAAAATCGATAATGGGCATCAGGCGTTATCCCCCCATTCGTGGATCAGGCTCGATACTTAGTGATAACATATACGATCCACAAAATTACTAGTATAAACAACATATATACTACTGACCCCTCATCGTAACACAATATTCCTGGTATAAATACAACACCATACAAATCCTTACCATACACAAACCTTTTCCATTCCGACTCGACGCTTTATCGAGAGGAAGATTGCAAACTGACAGTGTAAAGGGTGGCTCGCACTAAAACAGCCGTGAAACGACACGAATTGTATGCAGTCCAGAAGAAGAAGGAAGAGACGAGGAATGCTGCTAGAACTGCTGATCCTGTGGCGACACACAGCAGTCCCACTTTTACACCAGCTGAAGCTGTTCCCGTCAAGCAACCGATGCAAGAGACCACAACTGAAGCCAGCAGCAGCCGGGAAGTTCACTACAACCACTCCATGGAAAATTCAAGTAGCTCACCAAGGGCCTCCATCCAGGCGGATAGCACTGTTGTGGACTTCGCCGGAAAAATCATGCTGAGGCAAATAGCGTTGTGGAGGCCAAACTCGCGCTACCAACAGACAAGATAACCATCTGCTGGAGAACGAGCTGGGAAGACACAGCATCGCCCAGCTACGTAAGACACTAGATGGAATAGTGGTCTCCATCAACAAGAACGCAAAGACCACCTCATTTTAACAGAAAATCGAACAGCAAGAGAAAACCGACATCAAGCTGCCCCACGGCATCTCAATGGAAGCCACCAGATATGGCATGACTAAAGGATGGGTCGTCAAGACCCATCTCATAAACGACAAAGTAAGGGAGATGCTGTCGAAAGAGAACTCGGCACTTATGATCACCAGTGCGGAGAGGATTATCGGGAAAAACAACCTCCTTCCACAGTCATCATCGTCAAAGCGGAGGACCGAATTATCCCTCAAATCATCAGATGGGACAAAAGAGAGCAAGCTCCAGAGCACTACAAACCTAGAGTGCTGCAGTGCGCCAGGTGTCAAAAGTTTAGGCACACCCGTTCCACATGTAAAAGTGAGGTGGAAGTCTGCAGGTACTGCCCCGGACCACACCCATACGGCCAGTGCTCTTTTGCTAAGGTCGACATGGACTTCAGGAGGCCGAACTCCAACAGAAAGTACGCCAACTGCTTCGGCAACCGCGGCGCCAGGTACCTCGGCTGTCCCTGCCACCAAGACAGCAAGGAAGTGATGAATATTGCCATAAAAGCAAGCTGCTATATAAAGGTAAAGAGGCTAGGAGGCAGTACTAGACGACACCCGACTAAAGAAATGCGACCAAGCACAATTGGAATGCCAACTGCAGGACCTGAGATGGACAGTTGCCAGCATGGAGGAGAAGTGGAACCAGACACAAGAGACACAGATAACAACCGTTCAGCGCATCCTGGGCGAATTGAAGCATCATCATCATCATCGTCATCCAGTGGACGAATATGCCTCTCCACAAATTACGATCTCCGACGTTATGGATCAATTCGTTTATTGACTCCGTTCCGTGCCTTGACACAAGACTGTCAATACACTTTTCACGTTGTCTTCCTCTATCTCTCTTTTCGCAAATCTTTCCGTTTGTCACAACATGTTCCACTTTTTGTCTTCTCATAACGTGGTAAAAAAACCAGGACTGCCTATTTTTGATGTTTGTGATAAGTTGTCTTTGTGACTCAGCTTCCCTTAAAACGTCCCGATTTCTCTTTTTGGCTGTCCAACACATTTTCAGCATTTTTCTATAAAAGCACATCTCCAAGGCTTCAATGCATTTTTTCGCCTGCATACTAATTTAATTGTCCAGGGCTCGCAGCCGTATGTTAAAACTGGTTCTTTGTAACATGCAAGAACTCTTGTTCTGACTTTCAAGGACAGTGATTTATTGCACAAAACGTTCCTCGTTTGATATACTGCAGTTTTTGCTTGCCCTATTCTGCTCTTTACCTCAGTGATTCATCTTTCATCTGATGTTATAGACATCTGCATTTCTGCACTTTCCCCAATATAACGTCATTTACTTTAACTGTACATTTAGGCGCAATCTGTTTCTTTGATATCACCATGACTTCTGTTTTTCTATAAGAATATTATTTAAACTAAACTAAGGCCAATTTTTTTTTCCACTTTTTACAACCACTGTACCTATCATTTCCTGCAGATCCTTCTGACTTGTTGCTATCAAGACGGTGTCATCAGCATAAAAAATGTTTTTGCATATCCTTTACAGGACATGGCTGTCAACATCAGCATCTTTCAGCTGATTGTTGATTTCTTGGCAAGATTACGCTCAGTAGTTTGTCATCAGCATAACGTGAGTTATTTATATTATGTCCACCAACCAGGATCCTTTTCATATTTTCTGTAGATCTCATTATATTTCACAGTACAATAAGGACAAATCAGGAGACAATACAAAACCTTGTCTGACGCCCTTCTTTATACACTGAACTGTTCCTACAAACAAGGTTATTGATTCCTATGGCTGCTGTTTGCTGCCAGTGTATGCTCATTATTATTCGCAGATCTTTGCCGTCAATGTTCAGTTAGGCTACTCTAGTAATTATATTATTTCTTCATGCTTCACATTGTCAAATGTGTCTGTGTAGTCTATGAAGCACAAGTACAGATCTGTTTTTACTTCTATAGCTCTTTCTAATAGGGTCCTGAGAATAGCGTTGTTTATGCCCTTTCCCTAAAAAAAATCCACATTGGTCATCACTAATTTTAATGATTGTGCGATGCTCTTCGCATTCTTAAGCGCTTGGTTATTTGGCAGAACTATAAAGATATATTTTAATAGGTCACTAAGATTGTACCCACTAGTGTAGATGTCATTTAGATTCGAAGCATGATTATCTTGGAAAATACAGCGGTGGTTTCCCCTTACCTTCCGCCGAATGAAGCAAGTACAGCAGAACACTGAATAGGATGTGACTTGAATTACCTCAATCAAAGCCGAGACGGAGGAGACTTACAAAGATTCCAGAAGAAAGAGAGAGATAACACGGCTCAAGACAGAGAACGAGACATCAAAAACAGAAGTCTCAGACAGAAGAGGAAGCAACAGAGGAGGAATTGTAGAAGAGGAGAAAGAAAACCAAGACGACAGCGATCAAGAGTGGGCGGTGGCCAGGAGAAGAGATTACACTCTACACCAAGATCAAGCTATCAAGCCGTCCATGACACAAGATAACCAGAGAAGACTAATAAGATTCGAAGACAGAACAAGATGGGGAAATAGATGGAATCTCAAGAGGGACGGCAACTAGTAAAACACTCCCCGAAGCAGGGGGAAAAAAAACACCAGGAGAAGCTGACCACACAGTGAACTGAAAAGCCACCAAAGTTGAAATCCACTAACAGACAGAAAACACTGACTCAAGGAAGCGAAAACTCAGCCCCATCTACACAAGCAGAAGAACGAGATACACCATAAGGGCCCCGATTATAACAGACCGAAAACGCGACGGTTGAACGGGGCCCGAAACATTTTTTACAAAACATTTTATTGGATTGGAACCTGACTTGTGACTTCTTGTGTAGGAGAGCAGCAATCAACAACTCTGAACTCTGAACTAGTGAGAGGAGGAAGCAGTTTAAAACTCTTCAGTTACTAAGTTTCTATTTTTTCTGCTGTAGCGTCGGTTGGAATCGACATCGCTAGCAGAAGAAGCAACAAATATCAAATAATATTATATAGTATTAGTACTGGGATGAAGTTTCTAGTTCTACTTCTACAGACAACAAGAACATACCAGCATTAAAGTCATTATTATTTACTAGCATCCACAAGTGTATATAAATTATACGTAGTGCGTAATTTACTAATTA